>PJRA01000016.1:276630-308003 GCA_016987375.1 Brachionus koreanus | reverse complement strand
CTTAACCTTCTTAAACTTTAGCTTTCAAATTTCCCCAAAAATATTTAATTGGTCGTGCTTTGGTATGTTTGCTGGATTCTCTTCTTTAGCAACATACCTTATATTTTTGTCTAAAATATAATTCTGTACCATATTGGAATAATGAGATGATGCTTAGTCAGGCCAAAATACATAATTGTCATCCTGATTTAAAACAAAAAACAACTTTTTTTCTCAGGGTCTAAAAAATGTTCTGCAAAATGCATCAACTGATACAAGGTTTGTATCACCAAAACTTAATCTGTTCAAAACAGTATAAGTATTAGAAAATTATTAAAATTAAATTGCAGAGATTTTTCACAAATTTTGAATAACAATTTTTGAACTCTTAGAAAAACAGTTATTTTAATTCAAAAATTTTTTTTGTTATTGTTTGAAAATTCAGAATGTCATATCAAGTCAAGTCAATAATTTTTTTAAATAAATTAAATAAAAACAAATAGTTTTCATGTTTTTTTATTAAATTAAATTATATTTAAATAATAAATGAGTGAAATAATTAGAGTTTTTTATTCTATTCATTTAATAAATCCATATTTGATACCAATAAAGTTGTTATTTCTAAGTTTTTTGCTGTCAATCTTTATCTATGAAGTCTGTTAATGTAGCCAGATTTCGAAAAAAGCCTTTCAACTGGACCTGATGAAGCATGTATTGATAAAAAATTTTTGTTGAATTGAAACGAATTGAAACCTTTTTTTTTACTTAATTTCTAAAAAATAAATACAATTATATGAAGTAATTCACAGACAAAGTACTATAAACAGTGGTGTATGTCACTTACTGTGCCATTTTTATTTATTCAATAAACTAAACTAAACTTATTTCTCAAATCAATAGCTTTTAATCAATAAAATGTTTAAACTTCAAAATAAAAATAAAAAATTAATTCAAATAATTTAACCAATTTATTATCAATAAATTTTATATTAATTTAAAAATTATCTAATGACCTTTTGTCACATCAATTTGATTAACAAAGCTAACAGACTTTGCCTGAGTTGTTTCTCACTATTTGACAGATTTACTTAAAGCGCATCAGTGCTCCAAAAGTGGCGAATGGTGCAAGAGAGAAATCTAGCTACTCGCTGACAGAAGGCCAAAGACTATAAGTAGTAGTAGTAGTAGTAGTAGTAGTTCTTGTTGCGACACCTAACATGTAGATTGTCTAAGCCCACCACCGCCAATTGGCCGTTTAGAGCTGTAGCAGCCGATATAAAGCATATTGGTTTATATTTTGAAGATTAGCAATTATTTCTTTTATTGATAAATTAATAAAAGTTAAAAAAACTCAAATTTTTTGACTCATCCTAATAATAAAGTATTATTTTCTGAAAAAAAATAATCCTATTAAGTACCTTTTATAGAAAGTATGACTAAAATAAAATATTAGATTTTTTTGATAATGTTGTATCAAATATTAGGTAAAATTTTTGCATAGAATTGGATAAAAAAATTAAAGCCTGATATAAAGAAAAATTCAAAATAATTAATTAATTAAATGAAATTATATTCTAACAGAAAATGATCTTAAAATCAAGTTTATTTTGACATTAGGATAAAACATAAATTTATTTTAAATTAAATACGAATCAATTTGTGAAGAATTAGAAATAATCTACAAAAAAAATTTACATTTTTGATTTAAAACTAATAGAGATGAACTACGAAGTTTACCGTAACACGACATTGGGCAACACTCTACAAGAGTGTTTGGACGAAATGATCCAGGTAACCTAACCATCGTTCATTTATTTAATGTGCCATTTTGATTTAATTTTTAAGACAAATCAAATAACGGAGCGTTTGGCCAACAGAGTCCTTAAGGAATTTGACAAATCTATTAATCAGGCTCTAGCATCAAGAGTAAAAACAAGATACACATTTAAAGGTACCTTGAGCACATACCGCTTCTGTGACAACGTGTGGACTCTTTTGTTCAGACAAATTGAATTCAAAGAATCTCAACAGGACAAAATTGTTGCCAAAAACGTGAAATTTGTTGCTTGTGATGGCAAAAGTAAGAAAAAAATAAACAAAAAAATTTTTTTTTTTCTAATTATTTATTCAACAATTAAAAGAGGACTCAGCAGCCAATTTGGACTAATCTCTGTCATTCAATGATTTCACTCATTAATTCAAATAATTTAATAATTAATTAATTAATTTTTTTTCTTTAAAATTATCTTTTTTTTAAATGTATAAATGAATAAAAAATTTTTTTCTAAAACATAAATAAAAAACTGCTTTTGATCAAGTAGTCATTACATCAATAGCCTAAAATTGTTATCAATTACTAATAGTTTAGATATGCTCTTGAATAAATGCAATATTTTTCTTTGCACTAATGCTCGGACTAGTGGACTCATTTCTTCTAGCATAAAGCGTAGGTTTTTTTACTAAGATATTATCAATAGCATTAAAAAATATAGTTTTGAGTACTGCTGTGCCAAATAGTCAGTCCAAGCCGTCTGGCGAAACAAAGCTTTACGCTTCAGTGTGTGTAGAACGGATGCCTGTTATAACCTGTGACATGAATGACTTGGAAAATAGATATTCAAACTTGATAAATGAGATAAATGTGCGACGAAGTTTATTGTCTAATCATGAACTTCGTCATTTGAGAGATATTGAGAGAGCTAAGAAAAAAAAGGATAAACAAGATGACCAAGAGCTGGTCATAGAAACTGCTGTCGATTATGAAGACAAGCAATTGAAACAGTTTAAGTCATTTGAGTTTGCTAATAGAAAGACAAGTGCTGAATTTGACAAGGCAAATGTCGAAAAAGAAAATAAAAAACTTTTGTTACAAAATATTGATTATATTTTGGATAAAAAATTGATACTTTTAGTAAGTGAGCCGAATAGCTCAGTATGGCAATTGCCAAAAGTTGAACTTGCTTCAGAAGATTTGTCGCTTAGAAAAGTATGTTTTGAATTAAGTGAAAAAAATATTTATCTATTTTTTTTAAGACAGCTGAAAGAGCCGTGCAGGGTCTGAGCGAAAAATTTGAGGTTGACTACATGGGCAATGCACCTGTTGGCGTATTTAAATCAAAAAAAGAAAGCTTGATTGAGAAACAGTATTTTTTCAAAGCACAGTATAAATCTGGTGCCCAGCACTTGGCATCTTCAAAGTTCGATTTTGTCTGGATACGTAAAGATGAGCTCAAGGATTTTATTAAAAATAAAGACTACTTGGCTTGTTTAAATAATTTTATTTTAGATTTTTAAAAAATAAACTAATTTAAAAACTTAATCAAATAAACTTGCCTTTTTTTTAGTAAAATCTAATTTAATCGATTGACTGATTTAAATAAAATTTTGAATTATTTTATTTTTAACCCTCAAAAGCATTGAATATCCATTTCCATTTTTATTTATTTATCTGTATCGTGCCAATGCTCATTCAAAGTAAAAGTTAAATGGATGGTATTTGATGGCCATGGAGATTCACGCGTATATCTTGTCACGGATACTCAAATATAAGAGTTGACACATCTATAGTCACTTTCACTAAACTATTTTTTTTTATATATAAAATTTTATTTTCAATTTTAGACAGGAATTGGATTCAAACGAAGGCGTATGCCATTCGGATGAACCGGGGAGTCCCCCAAATTATATTAAAAAAAATAACAAATTAATATATATAGAGAGATAATAAGACTAAAATTATTTTAGCATTCTCTAGCCCACTTGCTAATTTAAACATTGCAATCAAATCTCTTCTAACTCGCCTTTAACATTGATCTTAGATAAGAATATACCGTTGATCCAATCTTCAGCAATCGTATTTCATAGTACGAGCTTTCAAAGTCAAAGGTATTTTTGTAGAACGCTTCTGAATTTTCTCTAATGCATTCACATCCATTTTTTTACTTGGATTCCAGACTTGTATCGCAAACTCTAGATGTGATCTTACCATAGAAGTATAAACTTTTAAAATTAGAGGCTAAATAAAAATTGAATAGAATTATTTTGTACTAATTTTTCAATAAGTCCTTCCAGTGATAAATCAAAATTTTTGATTTAAATACTCTTGAAATTTATCAAATATAGTAAAATGATAATTACTTAAATGCAAATTGGCTAAAGTCTTTGAAATAAGCTAAAAATAAGAAATTTTTCATCATTGAATATTTTTTCTATCACAAGTTTATATTATGTAACAGTAAGTTTACTTAAAAACGCTTAATTTTAAAGATTTCTTTTTTATCTCAAAAAAATTCAACATTAATTTAGAAAAAAAAAACTTAAATCGAAAAATAAATAACTGAATTGGTTTTCCGAGATTGACGAGGCATTGAATGTGCAAAATGGCTGCACGTTTTGAATAATGTCAACTTTTATAATCTCTATTTCATAACTATTTGATAAATTAATTAATTAAACTGATATCTAATCAGTTTTAAATAAAACTTTAATTTTAAATTTTTAAGCAGTAATAAATTGCAACTAAAAAATGATAAAGCCAGAGCCAGATATGGTAATAACATTTCTTATTTTTTTCAATGAATCCATTGCTCTTAGCTAAATTAATTAACCAAGCTACCGAGGCCAATCTCTAATGGATCCATTTCAGTCAATATGGAATCGGGCAATAATCTAACTCTCACTTGGGAAGACTTGAATGTCTATGTACCTGAAGCTAAAGAGAGCTTTTTTAAAAAAAAACCGATTAAGTGCCAAAAATTGCATATTGTTCAAAATGTGAATGGTGTTGCCAAACCTGGTCAAATTTTGGCTATAATGGGTGCATCGGGAGCAGGTTAGACAACTCTTAAAAGTTGAAAAAAAAATTTAAACTTAATAAAAAAGGGAAAACAACTCTGCTAAATGTTTTGACTTTGAGAAACAATGGAAATTTAATTGTTCAAGGCAAAGTTAAAATAAATGGTAAGCTAATTGATGACCGAAAGGAATTATCAGCTGTTTCGGGCTATGTTCAACAAAATGACATATTTATTGGCACATTGAAAGTGGTCGAGCATTTAAAATTTCAGGCTATGCTCAGAATGGACCGTAGCACTAGTTATGAGGAAAAAATGAAAAGAGTCGAGCTAGTAATGAATGATTTAAATCTAAAAAAGTGTGAAAATACACTTATTGGTGTTGCTCAATTGGGAATTAAAGGTATATCAGGTGGAGAGATGCGTCGTCTTGCATTCGCTTCGGAAGTATTAACCGATCCGGGAATTTTGTTCTGTGACGAGCCGACCAGTGGTCTGGATTCGTTCATGGCCATGTCCATTGTTGAATCCATGAAAAGTCTAGCTAGACAAGGCAAAACTATTGTGTGCACTATTCATCAGCCTTCGAGCGAAATATTTGAAATATTCGACCAGTTGTATCTAATGGCGGAGGGTCGGAGTGCTTTCCTGGGAAATTTGACCGAAGCTAAGGATTTTTTTGCCGATCAAGGATTCCATCTGCCCATTAATTACAATCCAGCTGATTACTACATTAAAACTTTGGCTATTATGCCTTCGAATAAGAATGTAAGCAAAGAAAGAGTCAAGAAAATATGTGATGGATACGATTCGAGTAAATATGCCCATGAGGTTATGGAAAATATAAAAAAAGTAAATGGTGAACAAAGTTTAAAGTCGGCCAGTTTTCAATCACAGCTTAATTCGGCATACAAAGCCGGATGGTTTGCACAATTGAAATGGCTTATTTGGAGAAGTTTTTTGAGCATGTCTCGCAATCCTATGGAAACAAGAATTCTTGCCATACAAACATTTTTCATTGCTCTCATATTCGGTCTTATCTATTTACAATTAGAAGAAAATCAAGAAGGAGTGCAGAATATAAATGGTGTTTTATTTTTGTTAATAACAAATGCAAGTTTTTCAAATATGTTCGGTGTTTTGAATAGCTTTCCGGCTGAATTACCAATTTTTTACAGAGATCATCAAAATTCTATGTACAGAACTGTCAATTACTATTTGTCTAAACTCATCACAGAGGTAGAAATTTATTTTTATTTCAATTTTTTTATGCTTGGCCACTGTAAATTTTAGAATTGCAGAATTATTGCTGAAAAAAATTCTTAACTTATTTTGCTAAATTAAATATTTTATTTAAGAAAAAAAAAGCTTAATTCTAAAATTAACAATGCCCAAATTTTTAAAAGTTAGATAAAATAAAGATATTTTTTTTTTCATAAAATAATCAAAGCTTCCCAAATTCGTAATATTTCCAGCCATATTTGTGTCAATTGTATATTGGATGGCAGGACTGAATAACGATTCAGGAAAATTTTTTCTTTGTGTTTTAACCATTATCTTAGTGGCCAATTCAGCAGTTTCTTTTGGTTCATTTATTTCAGCTGCAGCACCATCAGTCAATGCTGCCCTAGCTTTATCAGCACCATTGCTAGTTCCCTTAATGATATTTTCCGGCTTTTTTCTTAACAACGAGTATATATAATTATTATATTTCTTGAAATTCTTATAATTTTTAATTGTACAGAACAGTGCCAGTCTATTTTATATGGATAAAGTATTTGAGTTGGCTTAACTATGCTAATGAAATTCTAATAGTGAATCAATGGGACGGTGTAACTGATATTTTTTGCCCACAAAATTCGACTAGATGCTTTAGAAATGGTGACGATGTAATTAAAGCCCTTGGAATGAATAAAGTAAATCGTTGAATTCTTGAAAAATTTAACTAATTTTTTCTCATTAAGGATAACTTTTTTCTGGACTTTATTTTACTTGGATGCATTATATTAGCTTTTAGAGTTTTAGCTTGTTCTATTCTAAGTCTTAAAGCAAAGCTAAAAAAATAAATTTCAATTTATCTATTATCATCACTATTTTTGATTAAATAAAAATATAAAATTAAAAAACTTTTAACATAACTGTAATAGTAATAATAGTTAATTTACTAAGATTAACTTAGTTTAACTAAATTGAAAAAGAAGAAAGACAAGCATTGTCCCACTATAGTAAACTTTTCCTTTTCTACTAACATTATCCAGTTTGTTTTTGAACTAGTTGATCTTTCTTTTTGAATGCAAACAACACTCAATAATTGACAATTATGCTTCATTTTTTTCCAGACTTGTTCAAAAGTCAAAAATTTAAGTTCAAATCTTGAGTTTAAATTCCGGCTCTAGCGACGCTTTCTCATCGATTCCAGCTTCTCCAGGACCAGTATAAAGGCTTTTTCCTAAATCTAGTTAAATCAACCGAACATACAGGTCAATATTAATTGCCAAAAATCTAGATGACAACTTTATTAGTTAGTAACATAGATTTAATCAGGGACTAAATAGAAAAAAACTTTTTTATTGTTAGTAAAAAAAAATCTTTATTAATAAAAAGTAAAATTTAAAAAAAAATAAAATTAAAGACTTTGACTTGTCTTGAAACTTGGGACATTTAAGCAACTCTGATTTTTTCATATATTTATTTATTTTATTTAATTAACATCAACACTCATGCATACTTGAAACTTAACCCAGCCTGTTTTTGAACTGTTCAAGCGAACTTGATGTGACAACTGACTTTAACAGCGACATACCAATTATTTACCACTCGGTTTGATAGAAAGTTTTCGAGCAAATGCAATGCTTTGCTCCACTAGCTCCTCCATAATTCACTTAAATAATCAACACCGCATCCTAAATTCAATTGACATGATTGTATCTGTTGTGAATTTTAAAAAATTGTATCAGATATTCACGCTGTCATCTTTCTTTTAGCGCAATTGTGAATTTTGAAACAAAAAACAAAAACAAAAATTTTAAATTAAAGAAAACTTTTTTTCTAAAGGGCAAAAAATTGTTCTGCAAAATGTATCAACTGATACAAAGCTTGTATCACGCAAATTTAATGTGTGCAAAAACTGTGCAATTGTTCAAAACAGTATATGCATTAGAAAATTATTAAAATTAAATTGCAGAGGTTTTACACAAACTAATTAAGGGTGATACAAAACTTGTATTAGCTGATACATTTTGCAGAACAATTTTTGACCCTTTTAGCTAGACAATACTCATTATATTTATTGATAAAAAAAAACGATAACCCATAATTTTAAAATTTATTTTCTGATTGTCAATTATCTGATTAAATATTAAAAAAAAATTAGAGACTGCTGTTATCAAAGCCAAATTAACCGAATTTTAAATTCTAAATGAAGTCATTTTAAAAAAGTATATATAAAATAATAATAAACAACAATTTATGTCAACATTTGTTCTAAGTATCTAAAAATCTTTTTCCACTGATACAAGGTTTGTATCACCTAAAATCAGTCTGCTCAAGAACTCTGGAATTGTGTAAAATTATAATATATTTGAAATTTTTAAAAAATAAATTTTAATAAATTTCAAGACAGGCTTAATTTGGTTGATACTGTCGTTGTTTATGCTGATTTTTCAAAGAAATTTGAAAAATGTATCAGCATAAACAGACTCTTGGAAAAAATGATATTTTAATATATATTTTTTTGTTTTTTGTTTCAAAATCCTCAATGCACAATATGTTACTTTCTACAAACAACATGGATTTTTGAGTAATTAATTCAACATCACCAACTTACTTGAAATAATGAATCTGACAACTTTATTGCTCAACATTTGAAGCACCAAGCATTTTCTCATATTTTTTTAATTCAAAAATAATTAAAAAAAAAACTATAATAATTTTATCAAGTAATATCATATTTTAAAGAAAATTTTAAATTCCACATAAATCAAAAAGTTTTATTCATTTGAAAAATCTGTTCAAAAGATACGAGAATTTAAACATTTTGACAACAATAAACAGTCAACTGGATAAAATCTTACAGATCCTAGATATAAGGCAGTCCACAGCCTGGACCCAATAAAAAAATTTTTAAACAATCTACCAAAAGAAGATTAAATTGGACAAAACTAAATTTAGAAATATATTACATTGGGGCCTAAAACTCCATTCAACTTTTAACTTTATAGTGGGTTTGCTTAATAAGGAGCAGAGCTGAAGTAAGTTAACATTAGAATGGCCGAATCTTTTAAAATTTTAGAACTTAAATAATAAAGTTTAAATTAATTTTTAGAAAAAATATTCAATTTGTCTTAATTTAACTAAATTTTGAAATACTTATTGATAAACAAGCGGGCTTTCTAGTGTCAAAGAAAAAATGAACAAACACAGAAGATACAACTTTCGTAACTATTGTGAAGTTCTATAAAACTAAAATATAATTAAAACATAATTTGTTTTATGGAAATTAAAACATATGAATTTTATAAATTTAAATAAAATATATTAAAGCATTAATAAAACTTGAATAAAATAATTTTTATATTTTTCCTTGTTAGAGTTGAAATGATGCATTAAAGATTACTAACTAAATTTTTTTATTGAAAACGATATAATTGAATAAAAATAAATAAGAAAATATATCAAAAAAAATTTCTTCTTTTCTCGTAGTTTTCATTAGCATTGATTAAACACTTCTTAATTATATCTTTTGTTTGTTTTGACAAATGTCTTGTCAATTACCTAACAAAAGCTTTGAAATTGCTAGAAATCAAGTTTAATATATTTTAGTCAAAAAAATAAAATTTAAGTTTCAAACATTTTAAAACACACTGTTTAGTTTTTTAGAGTTTTGCACTGAGCCTACTTTGCATCTATCAAATTTAAAAATTAATTTTTTTTAAGGTTTTTCTCCTGAAAGAACATTCTATTCAATTTTCTCAAAAGTCTAAGTTTTTAAATTTAATTTTACTAAAAAATTTTTGAAAAAAAAATATTTATATGAATTTTAATAAATTAATTTTTCTTACAGAAAGCTTAACTTATGTATGGCTTAACTTGAGCAGCTAAAATTTTTAATGCAGCTTCGACTTTTGACCATTTATTCTAACATTTAATGAAACTATTTTAACAATTTGTCTAAATATCTAGACCTAAATAATTCGTTTGTCTTAGCTTGGACTTGAATTTTGTCCAAGTATCTATTTATTTAAAAATATAGTTTGGGTTTAGACCCGGGCAGTTTGGAATGGATCTTAGTCCTTCCTTTCAGCCAAGTATCATTCGTGTGAATGTGTAATATTTTGAAAGGATAATTATCTGTCTGATATTTCTTAATTATTTAATGATAAAATGTTAAAGGTGTGTCTTTTTCACAATTTAAATGATATGCTTTATTTATCACGTGAGCTAAATAATAAAAATTTAATCCTTTTAGAAACGAAAATTAAAAAAATTTTAATGCTCTAAAATTTTATTTAATATGTAGTCTCAAAATGGAACAAATGGTTGTAAATTGTTTTTCTCGTTGATTGAACAAACAACACAGGTAGCTTGGGCGTCATTAACATTCTTGGTTAGCAAATTTTTCGAATTAGCTCGGCATTAAGGCTTGCATAGCTGCATCGCTTTTATAATTGACTAGCATTCAAATTCATGTTGAAGAAAAATTTGCTTTTTCTAATTCAATCTATTCGATAAAATATTTTAATTGTGTGTAGAGCCAAGATAGAAATCAAAAACTATATTGAATATCGATTCCAAGAGTTTACTCAAGCATATTTATTGAGTGGGTATAAATCGAATAAAAGCTATTCAAAATCAATTATACATACACTTAAAAGTAAAATTTCTAGCAAAAAATGAGCCATCGATCTTCTACCACATTGGATTGCGAAACAATTGTCTGCTGTGAGCCAGTGGTTTGCTGCGAACCAGCCAAAATTAAAGTCAAAAAAACTGTTCAAGAAATTCAACCAGTTGAGGAATTAGTGCCAAGAGTGACTGTTAGAAGATGGAACGAAATTGTGCCAAGAGAGGAGATCGTTCGATGGAATGAAATAATACCAAGGGAAGAAGTGGTTAGAACTGTGGAAGTAAGACGAGTGCCACGCAGAAGACGAGTCAGATGCTATGAGCCAATGGTCTTGATTTGTGAAAGAATTGATGATCGTTCATCAAAATCTCATGTAGTCTCAAGCCACTTGACTGCACCAAAGTTGACCTTGGCACACAGCACTGCTCCACATTTGACCCAGACTAGATTGACCAAATCGTCAGCTGCTACTGCCACTGCTGTCACTGCTGAATTAGCTCAAACCCAATCGGCTGCTCCAAGTCAAGCTGCTCAATCACAAGCATTGACCAGTCAGTCTGCTCAAGCTTCTCAGCCAAGAACCACTCCAGCTCCTTCCTCTAGAGCTACTCCAGCTCCATCACCAGCTCCATCTTCGCAAACTGCTTCTTCTTCTTCTCCTTCTTCTAGATCATCCCACAGCTCAAAAAAATCAAGTGTATCTTCATCAAGTCAATCAACTTTGACCAACAAATCCAACTTGACTGTTCAAGAATATGATTATGAAGAATAGATTCAAAATTATGATATATTAGATAATTATTATTCAAATTTAGACGGTAGTAGATATTTTTTATTACCAAAAAGAGACAATATTTTTTTATTTTAAACTAAATAAAAAATTTTAAAAATTAATTGTTGATTTTTTATTTTTGAAATTATAATTTTTATTTTTTACGACTGGGTCAGAGTGATGAATTTTTTTTCAGTTTTGGTTTTTGGCAAATTAAATGCCAAAATTTATTTTTTAAAATGATATTTTTTTTGTCAAAAATGAAGCCAATAGTATCCTTAGTCATTTTTTTATTAGAATAATTTAAAGCTAAGATATATTAAAGAAAAAAAAATATATAGAAAAAGTTAATTTATTTAATTGATTGCTGACTCTGTCAGAGGAGAACTTGAATAAAAAAGTTGGAACGATAGAAAAAGCTGAAGGTGAATGTCACAAATAGTTTAATGTAATTTTTTTTGCCTTTTTTTTTAACATGTAAACTTGAAAATCAAGTGTCCAATTTTTTTTTACAGAAGCTGATTGTTTAAGGTTTTTGAATTTTATCAAATTATTTTTTTGGTTTTCCAAATGAAAGAAAAAATACCTGACCGATTTACTCTTTAATTTAGTTTTTTAAAAAATATGCATCAATATTGGAACAAATTTTGATTTGAATCAAATATTTCAAAATTTATTTAGTTTTAAAGTCAACATGTTAGATTATTTAGTGTTCTTAATCTAACTAAATATGTTTAGAAAAAATATTTTAATTTGATTAATTTTGAAATTAATTGTGTGAAATTCTCATCTTATCTAACTATCCGGTTTTGTGAAATTTGGTACAAAAAAGAACAAAAGTTATATTTTGAATAAAATAAACTTGTATAGATTCGTTTTATTTTTAAATTATCTATTTAAAATTATTAGATTTTTATGCACAATTTTAAGATTTTGAATATTATCTACCATGAGTCTGCTTTTTGAAATTTAATCCAATGTATTCTGGAAAAAATTATACACAAAAAAGCCAAGAAAAAATAATTACTTTCTCAATTATTTTATGAATATAATCTTTTTTTAAAATAATAACAAAAACTAAACATTCTTGATTTATTTTAAAATTTATTAGATATGCATAAAAAAATTCGTCCCTAGGTGGATTCGAACCACCAACCTTTCGGTTAACAGCCGAACGCGCTAGCCGATTGCGCCATAGAGACTTGTCACGATGAAAAACTAAATAATAGTGGGGTAAATAAACAATTTATTATAAAATTAAAAAATATCATTTTCTGTTTGCTTTTATCAAAAGAATTATAAAAGTTAAAACTCTCCAAAAAACAATTAAAGCACCCATAAGGCCAAAATTAAGACCAAAATTTTTCTAAAATATTTGAATTTAAATTTTTTTGAATTTTTTATCTAAAGAAAAAATACAAACTTCTTCAATATTGTAATATTTGAAAATATCCTCATCATTTGTTAAGCAAAAGCCTACATTTGGCTGAGAGCAAGTTATGTTTTTAACACCTTTCCATTGATTTAGCAAAATTGCTTCATTTGAATAACTGAACCAACTGAGATAACGCAACCAGATAAAATACTTTGGAATCGAGCTTTAAAAATTAGGAAAAAAAATAAAAATTTCACTATTTAGAATTACAATTTTTTTTTTACTCATAATTTAGAAGAAATCCACTGAATATCATTAGCTTTAAAATAAACAATTTATTTGATTTTTTTTTTAAATAAAATTTATTGATTACTGGGACTAGAATGGGTCCAGCAAGAGCCAATGCTTTTAGAATAGAAATTAAAAATAAAATTTATTTTTTCAAAGTTTTTTTTTTTTAAATACCAATATTAGTTGATGGAGCAACAGCTGATAGGAAACAACCAAAAGCCAGAGAACACTGAACCACTAATACAATTATGCATACACATGTAAAAAATCTTTCCACATTGTTGTTTAAATTCGCCATCCAATATGCTATGGACATAAACAAAATTGGTAGAATAAAAAATGTGGGCAGCTTTTATTTTTTGAAAAAAGAATAAAGCAAGCGAAGAAAAATTTTATATTATGGTTCTTACATCAGTGATTATCTTGGCTAGATAATAAGAAATCACCTTGTACATTCCATTTTGATATTCGCGTAAAAAAATTGGCAATTCACTTGGAAAAGTCTATTAAAATAAAAAGCTAAAATTGCATTGTAATTAATTAATTTTTAATTTTACATTAACAATAAAAAAAATTGTTGTAAAGCTGTGATTACAGATGCATAAAAACATGTAACCATTCATGTCCATGATCCCTTTTTCATTGTATTCAAGCCGAAAGTAAATAAAACCGAAAATGAGTGAAACAATCTTTTAAAATAATCTTTAAAAAATGTAACTCCTTCCATTAAAAATATTTTAATTACTATGGTCTGAATAAGATGAATTTTAAATACTGATGGTTCTCTAAGAATACCAAGTGAATAACGCCAAAGAAGCCATCTTAATTGAGTGAAAAAGTTTGTCTTGTAACTTTAAAATAAATTTAAATTTTTTTGTTCATTATTTTTAATTTGAAATTACTTTTTGAAAAAAAATTTGCTACAAATATTGCCACATTTTGTTTGACTTTTGTTATCATTCAATGATTTTTCATTCAAGCTACTTTCGATTGAAAGTCGAATATCATCTTTCAGATTACTTTTTGAAAAGTTGTCACAAATTTTCTATAATAATTTTTTTAGAATAAAACAAAATTAAACAAATAAAATGAGAAAATTTTTACATTCACTTTCTCAATGCAAGCTTCTCTCTTTGAAGGTAAAATGGCCAATTCTCTGATATAAAAATCAGCTGGATTAAAGTTTTGTGGCAAATAGAGACCTTGTCTTGGAGAAAAATTTGATTTTTAATATGATAGAAAGTGAATTTGATTACGATTTAAAGAATTCAGCTGCTTTTGACAAAGATCCAAGAAAGGCCAATCTGCCTTCAGCCAAAAGACAAAGTTTGTCAAATTCTTGGAATATTTCACTTGATGGCTGATGAATTGTGCAAATGATACATTTTCCTTGATTTGCCAAATTTTTCATTGCTTCCATGACAGACATGGCCATAAATGAGTCAAGACCGCTTGTTGGCTCATCACAGAACAAAATTGACGGATTTGTTATTATTTCTGAAGCAAATGCAAGTCGACGTTTTTCACCGCCTGATATACCTCTACGGCCGAACAATCCAATAACTGTATTTTCGCATTTTTTTAAATTTAACTATTAAATTTAAAAAAACTAATAAAATTAATTAACGCAAAAAAAAAAATTTCTTTTACATCTTGTAATATTTTGTTTATTCTAATCATTCTTTCTTTTTTAGTGGTTCCACTGTCCATTCGAAGCATTGCCTTTTTTTTAAATTTAAATAGAGAAAAAAAATTCCATTTATTTGAATTTTAGAGTACCTGAAAAAGTAAATGTTCTTTAACAGTTAAATAACCTATGAATAGATCATCCTGTTGTACATAACTAGAAATTTCTCTAATGTCCTCAATTGATTTGACTAGCTTTCCATTTAGAGCTATTTGACCGGTTATTTTGAGTTTTCCTCTATTTCTAAAATTCAGCACATTCAAAAGAGTTGTTTTTCCAGCACCACTTGCTCCCATAATAGCCATTACTTCACCTGTATTTGCATAGCCATCCACATTTGAGATGATTTTTTTCGGTTCTTTTATTTCATATGAATTCTTTCTGCAACATTTAAGCAATTTTATATTTTTTGGCTTTGATACGGTCAGACTTTTCCAGCTTAGAATAGTTTCAGTTTTATTTACTTTATCTAAACTAATGCTGATTGATGAGGGGAAAGTATCCGACTGGGAACTGGATATTTCCAAGGAATTAAGCAAATTCATTTTCTTTATCGAATATAATTTCGATAGTTTTGTTAAAGTTTTTAAGTAGAAAATAATTATGTAATTTCTTCATTTTTTTAAAGCAGGTAAATATTTTTTTTTAAATTATTTGCTCTACAATGAGTCCTAAACGTTATAATTTCACCTTACTATTTAATGATGTAATAAAAGTCATCATGAATTTAATTTTAAGAGATTTAAATAACAATTTTTTAAAAGTCAAAATTTTGAAATAACTTCTAAAAAAATTCTAAATTTTCTTTTTAAAAAATAAATAACCTGTAAGTAATTTAGATTAAAGCTTTTTGAAGTTTTCATGCTGGCTAAAGAGAACAAATAAATCATTTTTTTAAACTTGGTCGCACATTATGTACCTACTAAGGAAAATCGATCGATTATAAATAAGCTTAATCCCTTGATTTTTTGATCACGAATTATTAATTTGATTAATTTTTTATTTTAAAATTTTTTTTTTTGTTTTTAGTCAAAAACGTCATAAGCTTAGAGCGTCAATTAGACAAATACTGTTTCTCAGGTGTTATTTTATAATCAAACTTTTAAATTTTAGTTGTAAAATTAACCTTAATATTTTTTCTTACAAAAAAATGAAACGATATAATTAAATTGTTCATTAGATAGATACTTACCTGTTAAATCAAGCACAACTACAGATTTAGGAAGAGTTGGTCAATGAACATTTAAGTACAAATATAAATGACTATTTGATTAAAAAAAAATTTTAAAAAATAAAAATTTTTGATTTTTGCGATCAAATTTTGCATTATTTAGATGGGTCAACTTTTTAAAGAACAAAATTATCAAAAAAAAAATTGTTAAATAAAAAAATCTGAATAAAAATTTTTATTTATTAATTTGATTGATGATTTTTTCGGATAGTTTTATTCACAACTAATTTTGATACAATATGATTTCCAATGGTATTTAATTTATTTAGATGTCTTTAAGCTAATTTTTTGAATTATTCATGTAAAAACTTCGCTTTATTTTTTAAGATGTATGCTAAATGTGATTATTTTAAATTTTTTTATTAAAATTGATCAATGTAAAATTTTTAGTAATTTTTAGTCAATATTTATTTTTGAAAATTTTTATTATTTTTAAGTGTAAATTTACTATATTTTTTCTAGAAAAATCTCAATTATAATTCTAAAAATGTAATATTTATTAATTTAACAGGTTTAATTTTTTTTTTTATAAATAAATATTTTTCAAGATAGTTTTTTCGATTATTTCATTTATTGACAGTCAGTTAATTGTCTAAATATACATATGAAAATATGATTACTTTTTTAAATATTATCTTTTTTTTTAAACAAATAAATGGGTATCTGTATCACATTTATTATCATGTAAAATAATTTTGATAATTTCGAACAATGGGTTAAAGAAGTTAGACGTGTTTTTAAGATTTGGTCTGTTAAAGTAATTTTTTAATAAGATATTTTTTTGTTAGCTTATTCAATAATATAATAATGGATTGATGAAAATTCGTCTGATAAAACAAAAAACTTGTCAGGTTGACATTTTGTCAGAAAATTTGTTTAATTATCAGATAAAAAAAAATAGTGTCAATTTTTATTTAAAATTTAGAATTTTTCTTAAAATTATTTGGACTAAAAATCATTTTGTAATTGTAACAATTTTATAATAAAATTCCCTTATTATTTTCTAAAAATACTAAAATTACCAATGTGGATTAAGCCTTTAAACCTTTAATTAATAATAATAATTATCCTTATTTTTATTTGAAGAGAAAACTAAAGTTTTGAGATAAAATTTTATTTTTAAATTGGAATGTCTAATAAATGAAAAATTATGACTATTACAATGTAATCGTTGAAACAAATATAATAATAATTGTTTATAACTTAAATTTAATATCTTACATTATAAATCTGACAAAATACAAAAAATATCTGATAAATGTTATTTTTTATATATTACACTTCTATTTTCTATCTAAAAAAAGTCTATTTATATTGAAAATTTCTCATGACTTCAAGGGGTTTTTATGCGGCTTGTCTTTTAGTCATTTTCAATTTTAGATTCATTTTATTGTAAGTTAATTTATTTATAATGTTTACGCAATTTTGAGTCAATTTAATGTAGAAAAGTGAAGCTATTTATGCTCTAATTTAAAACAGTATCAAAATGACACAACTTGGACTTTAAGGAATATTTTTTGTTTTCAGAATTTTTTTTTTCAATTATCAAATAGATTTTTTTATTTATTCTTATCAATTAAGTTAATTGAAAATTAAATTTTTTAAGAATTTCTTTTAAAAATCAAATTATTCAAAGTTTTTTGTTTCTTTCAAAAAAGTGTCAAATTAACAGCGCGGGCCTTCAAGTTATTAACGTAAATCTAGTTATTGTCTTCAATCATTTCCTCTCATGTTAATTTTGGGGATTCCGGTCGAACTCCCTAGATTAACATGTTAATCAATAATTTAATGTTTATTTTCTTTTTTTTTCATTATTTTCATTATTAATTTCTTTACTTCTTTTTTTTTTTATTTTCAAAAAAGATAAGTAAAATTATTTAAATGAGGATTCAAAAACAAATTAACTTTAAAAAATTTAAATTTCTCTTTCTTTTTTGATTCAGTTGGAGTCTTTAGTTTACTTAAAGTTTAACTTTTCTTTATTTTAATGTGTTTTGTATCATTTTAATATATTGCACATAATTTTACTCAATTTCTGTTTTATTCTCCAGTGATCCTAACCTCTGTATTATGCATTATGATTAAAAATTTTTTTCTAGTCAATTAAACCCCATAATAATGAATTATACTACAAAAATGACTCTGGTTTAGAATGCTCTATTTTATTGCAACAATCACCGTTCAACGCTGAAAATGAGAGGGTTAAAGAAAAAGTCTATGGTTGTCTTAAGTCAAATCTGGTCAAAAACTTAGTTATTTCGTAAATATTGGTCTTTTCGGGGAGCTAAATCCATGCAATTTCAAAATAATTCACAATAATACAATACTTTAAAATACTATTCTAACACTTTGAGATAAATGTTCAGTTTTAAAGTTTAATTTGAAAAATATTTTTTATTTATGGGTTAAATTATTATAAAAATGTGAAAATAAATAAAATTTTATCTGCAGTTAGCCTTTATCAAAAGTACAATGAATGTTAGTATTCTCCAGAAAACAATCAAAACGCCCATTAGGCCAAAATTAAGACCAAAGTTTTTCTGTAATAAAAAAAAATTAATAATATTTTTCTATTTGAAAAAAACACAAACCTCATCTATATTGTAATATTTAATTATTTGTTCTCCTTCTGTGAAACAAAATCCCATATTTTGATCGCTACAAGTAATGTTTTTAACACCTTTCCATTGATTTAGCAAAATTGCTTCATTTGAATAACTGAACCAACTGAGATAACGCAACCAGATAAAATACTTTGGAATCGAGCTTTAAAAATTAGGAAAAAAAATAAAAATTTCACTATTTAGAATTACAATTTTTTTTTTACTCATAATTTAGAAGAAATCCACTGAATATCATTAGCTTTAAAATAAACAATTTATTTGATTTTTTTTTTAAATAAAATTTATTGATTACTGGGACTAGAATGGGTCCAGCAAGAGCCAATGCTTTTAGAATAGAAATTAAAAATAAAATTTATTTTTTCAAAGTTTTTTTTTTTTAAATACCAATATTAGTTGATGGAGCAACAGCTGATAGGAAACAACCAAAAGCCAGAGAACACTGAACCACTAATACAATTATGCATACACATGTAAAAAATCTTTCCACATTGTTGTTTAAATTCGCCATCCAATATGCTATGGACATGAACAAAATTGGTAGAAGAAAAAATGTGGGCAACTTTTATTTAAATGAAAAATTTGGCTTAAAACTAAATTATTTTTAGTCTTACATCAGTGAATATCTTAGCTAGATAATAAGAAATCACCTTGTACATTCCATTTTGATACTCTCTGATAAAAATTGGTATCTCAATTGGAAATATCTTTTAAAATATTTTTGTAAAGATTTTTCAAAAATTAAGACCAAATTTACATTAACAATAAAAAACATGGTCGCAAAGCCATTGTTACAAATGCATAAAAACAAATACCCATTCATATCCATAACTCCTTTTTGATTATATTCAAGCCTTAGGTAAATCAGACCAAAAAGAACCGAAACAATCTAAAAAAATTCAATTCATATTTTATTCTAGAACAAAAAATAATTTAGCAATAAATATGATTATTGATCAGAAATCAAATTTTGAATGTGTTTATTTAACTAATTTTTGCTTATCTAAATAAAACAGGATTCTCCGTATAACTTGAATGCCTTGATCAGAAAAAAGCTATAAGAAACTAATATTTTTTTAGTACCTGTAAAGTAAACTTTTAAACAGAACAATTATTTTTCTAAGAATTAGATTCAAAAATTATTAATTAAGAATTTAATTAAAAATTATTTGTTTAGAATATTACAATTGTTTGAAAAACTTGAATTTTAAATGTGAATGGTTCTCGGATTATTCCTAGTGAGTTTCTCCACAGAAGCCAACTAAATTGAGTGAAAAAGTTTGTCTTGTAACTTTAAAATAAATTTAATATTTTTGTTCATTATTTTTAATTTGAAATTACTTTTTGAAAAAAAATTTGCTACAAATATTGCCACATTTTGTTTGACTTTTGTTATCATTCAATGATTTTTCATTCAAGCTACTTTCGATTGAAAGTCGAATATCATCTTTCAGATTGCTTTTTGAAAAGTTGTCACAAATTTTCTATAATAATTTTTTTAGAATAAAACAAAATTAAACAAATAAAATGAGAAAATTTTTACATTCACTTTCTCAATGCAAGCTTCTCTCTTTGAAGGTAAAATGGCCAATTCTCTGATATAAAAATCAGCTGGATTAAAGTTTTGTGGCAAATAGAGACCTTGTCTTGGAGAAAAATTTGATTTTTAATATGATAGAAAGTGAATTTGATTACGATTTAAAGAATTCAGCTGCTTTTGACAAAGATCCAAGAAAGGCCAATCTGCCTTCAGCCAAAAGACAAAGTTTGTCAAATTCTTGGAATATTTCACTTGATGGCTGATGAATTGTGCAAATGATACATTTTCCTTGATTTGCCAAATTTTTCATTGCTTCCATGACAGACATGGCCATAAATGAGTCAAGACCGCTTGTTGGCTCATCACAGAACAAAATTGACGGATTTGTTATTATTTCTGAAGCAAATGCAAGTCGACGTTTTTCACCGCCTGATATACCTCTACGGCCGAACAATCCAATAACTGTATTTTCGCATTTTTTTAAATTTAACTATTAAATTTAAAAAAACTAATAAAATTAATTAACGCAAAAAAAAAAATTTCTTTTACATCTTGTAATATTTTGTTTATTCTAATCATTCTTTCTTTTTTAGTGGTTCCACTGTCCATTCGAAGCATTGCCTTTTTTTTAAATTTAAAAAGAGAAAAAAAATTCCATTTATTTGAATTTTAGAGTACCTGAAAAAGTAAATGTTCTTTAACAGTTAAATAACCTATGAATAGATCATCCTGTTGTACATAACTAGAAATTTCTCTAATGTCCTCAATTGATTTGACTAGCTTTCCATTTAGAGCTATTTGACCGGTTATTTTGAGTTTTCCTCTATTTCTAAAATTCAGCACATTCAAAAGAGTTGTTTTTCCAGCACCACTTGCTCCCATAATAGCCATTACTTCACCTGTATTTGCATAGCCATCCACATTTGAGATGATTTTTTTCGGTTCTTTTATATCATATGAATTTTTTCTTAATTTTTGACTTAGCCAGTTTTTTTTTGGAAGTGTTACTGTTATATTTTTCCAAGTGATATTTGTTTGTGTTATATTCGAATCATTGATACTTAGGCTAACTGATGAAGGAATTATTTCGGATTGTGTTTCTTGAATGTCTGGAAAATTTAACGTATTCATTTCTTATATTAATATAAACTAAAATTATTATTTTTTTTTTTAAATACTGAAAGAATAGTTACGTAAATATTATAATTTTAGTCAAAATCAGGTAATTTTAATTTAAATTGCATTGCATTTTTGTTTTTTTTACCTTATTATTTTAACAGGTAAAATAAGCATAATTGTCACATTTTTATCCATGTTTTACAATGATCGATATTCTGAGAACATTTTTTGTTTTCGTTTTTTTTTTAAACAAATTTACTGTTTAACAGTCAAAAGTTATTTTTACCAATGCCTGAATATTTTTTCAAGGTATTCTAGTTTACATAAAAAACTGTCTAAACTAAATATTAAAAAATAATTAAATTAATTTAAGTTCTTATCTAAGTTTAACTTTTTAAAACACTGAAGCAATCATTGACTAATTAAATTAAATATGTTTTTAGTTGATCACTTGGTTCTGTTAGTTTGCTAAAATTTATCACTTAGATTAAGTCTTAAAAATTTTCGCTTTTTTAAAAGGTAAGATATTTTTGATTCCAGCTCTTGTGCAATCCAAAATTATTTTTTTATATGTTAAATTAAAAAAAATTGTATGCTTGGTTTTGTCAAATTTATATTTATATTCCAATACATTATTTTTCAATAAGAAATCCTCTTGGTTCTCTCAAATTTGCTATTCAAATATAAATTCAAAAAAATAATTCTTTTAATGATAAATTAAAATTAAAGTTAATTAATAAATTTAAAATAAACAGTGCTTTGTTTGCTTTGTCGAATATTTTTAAATAGTAATAATTTTTCTAATTTAAGAAAAGACAAAAATTAGATCTTCAATAAAATACGTATTCCCTCGTTCGATTATGCTGCACCACATGTTTGGACCATGCACCAAAGTACATATCGTCAATATTATAATATTGTTAAGTTTGAGCGCATGCTTTAATACCGTAATCACGCGTTTAGGTCCACACCAAGCGAAACTGAAAGCCTTAAGCTTAATGCATCATCAAGTCTAGATTTTAAATTAAAAAATAATGAATCATTTTTTTGAATTTTGTTCAGCACCAAAGGTTAAGAGATAAAAAAATAAAAAAAATATTTTTTAGATTTTTGATTAAAAAAATCATTAAAATTCAAGTTCTGGTGCATCTATATTTTTATAAAAATTCAATAAAAAAAACTAAAAAAATTTTATAAAACAAAAAATCGATTCTATTAATGACTACTAAACTGTCCTTTATTTTTTTGTTTTTTGAATCATTTGATTACGCTATTAGAGTAAACGCTCAAACTTAACGATAGTATAACATTGGCGAGACTTGTTGTCAGTGTCTTAACTTATGGTGCAGCATAATCGAACGAGGGTATACGGTATTTTAAAAAATTTCAAGATTGGTAAAAATTAAACTGTAGGAAGACCAGCAATTACATGGAGGTCAACAATCATCAAAGAGCTCACCGAAATGGGAATGACATGAGGAGAAGCAAGGGAAGATCGACTTGAGTGGAAATCAAAAGTAATGATCCTATGCTCCACAAGGAGCGAATAAGGAATAAAAAATAAATAATCAACAAAGTATATGTTGGACTATTTTTTTAGAATTTTTAAATAGATACCTGTAAATTCTCTTGATTTACAATTTTTAAATGGATTTCAGATTTTTTTTCAAATTTTGATTGATAAATGGACATATCTCTATCAGTCGTTTAATACTCAATGGTAAAGAAAATAGTGCTAAAAAATTGGAAATAATTAAAATACTTAGAGTCCATTATTGAACTAGTAAGATAATATCATTTCAGCAGGTAAGAATTATATAATCAAAGGGAAATAAATAATAATAAATTTCAAAAGAATTTAACTATTTAAAGAATAAACTAAGTCTTTTTATCTTAGAGAAAAATTATCTTTACTTTTTCCACAATTATCGAAGAAAAAAATTGAATGATTTTTCAAAATTCTGGTTTGTTATAAATTTAAATAAACAATAAAAAAATCCAATTATTTTTTAATCTGATAATTTTTTTAATTAATAAATTTTTTCTTAAAAATAATAATTTATTTCTTTTGCAATAAATTCTTCTATAAACAATGTAAATCGTATTATTGTAATACTATTGTAATACTTATAAATTCTTTGTTTTCTTTAAATAGTTTTTAAATAACTTTTAATTCAAGGATATTTTTAAAGAGAATATTATTTAACACTATAAATGCAGTAAAATTCAACCCCAAATCAAACAAAATATTTATTGTTTTTTTCTATTGCAATGTTAATCAACAAGCTAGTGCGCATGTCTCAAAAGACTAATTAATACTCCATTTATTAAATTCATTTTTTAAAAAAATATATAAAATAGTACACCCAAGCTTGTCATTTAGAAAATTCATGCTGGTAAAATTATTTTTATTAGGCTATTTCTAACTGTTGTTTCTAATCTTGAATATTTTCGCAATAAAAGATGAATTTATAAAAAGATTAATCTCATTTATCTCAGAGATACAAAATAATCCGACTTCATTTAAAAAATAACTTTTTGTTTGTAAAACTTGATTTTTTTATTTACTAATTTAAATTATTCACAAGGACAGAATAGGGGAAAAAATAATAGATTCAAGAATAAAACTTTAAAAAACCAAAACCTTTTTTTTTTTAAATATAAATAAAGTCTCTAAAAATAATAAATGATCCCATATTTATTGAGTTTTGATAATTTAACCAGTTAATTATGACCTATTTAAATTTTTGAATCAAAATATCTAAACTCAATAAGTATGGGATCAAAACTTTGAAGGATTATGCAGCCTCCTTTGCAATATAAAAAACAAAACACGATTCTTTGCGGTTAATTTATTTAATTATTAAGAAAATAGCTAATATTAAATTATTGTAGATTAAACTTTAAAAAGATTTTCTACTTATGGAAATTTTTTAAAATCTTTTAAGCTCTGTACAGTTAAAATAAGAAGTAAACAAAATATTAAAAATAGCACGAGAAATTTTTAGGTTTATTTTTTGAAGATTAAAATCAAGTTCTGTGAATCGAAGATGGTGCAACAATCAAATTTGCATATTTTAGAACATTCTGGTAAAACTGTAAAAAAATAGGCATAATTTAAATTTGCACAAGTCTGGTTGTTAGGGCATTCTGCAAATCATTAACAAACTTTAAACAATTGATGCAACTTTATTGCATTTGGAGAATTAATGAAAAAGCTATTTTTATTCTATTTGTTTATTACAAAACCCATAAAATAATTTAAAAATATGAAAATATATAAGCCTAAAATTATTTTCATTCTGCCCTCATGCAATATATTATTGCAATATATCTATTATTTATAATCCTTTTTCATTGATTTAATAGTACAGACATTTAGAAGAAATCCTGAAGCATTACCACTATTATTAAAAGATCCAAGAGTACGAAAATATTTTTATAAAAATTTAGATGATATTAGTTATACGTTACTTGGAGTTTTAAGAAAAGAAGGAGCAGATCAATTGGAGCAGTAGTACCTGAAGATTATACAACTCAATTTGAAAACGAAAATCCACCAAGTGTAGAAGCAGTGAAGGAACTTTAGATCAAGATATAGAAGAACCAGATAATACAGTAACACAAACACCAATTTGTGAAGAACCAGAAATGCCATGTTGAAATTGCAAATAAAAAAACAGGAATATTAAAATTAGATTTAACAGGTCAAAATGACACATTATTTAATCCATATAATACAACAGTATTATCTATAGCTAATCAAGTTAATACATTTCAAATAAATTTATATGTACAAGATTTTATAGATCATAAAATATTAACCGAAACTGGTGGAAGATTAAGACAATTCGAAAAAATATCATTAGCAGAAATACATTTAGAATGTGAAATACATACAAGAAAAGGATCTACATTCGATAATGAATGGTATTTGCAAAGATGGGGCTCAATAACAAATCCATCACCAAATGATATGAGTGTAGCAAAAAAAGACTTAACATGGAATCCACAATATCTAATTTATAGAGATGCAGACGTAAACTTTGCAACTAATGAAGTAATAATAGGTAATCCTGAATATGGAAATGCAGAAACTGAAGCAACACCATCGAGAAAATTACAAAGTATAGAGAGAAAAGATAAAACAACAGACATAGTATCAAGCGGATTTAGTTTTAAAAGAAATATTACAGCAGGAGGACCATATTATATTACACCAGATAAAATTTGGCAATTAAAAAGTAGAAGTATCTCATCACTAATAAATGAAATAGAAGGACAAAGTGCTGATTCAACAGGAAACTTAATAAAATGGCCAGATTATTTTAACTTTTTAGTAGCTCCTTTTAACGCAGATATGATAATGTGTAAAGCCGGTGATGTTAATGCTGCAATAACACCAAACTTTCATACAGAATTTCATATATAAACAACAGCAACATGGTTATGTATGGGAAATGCAAATGTATCAACGACAATAGGGAGAAAAATCAGATCCTTATTATAGTATGAATTCAGAATTAAATATGAAAATAACACATAAATTAGGTAACCACTGAACAGCATAGTGGTTACGCAAAGTGAGAAAAGAAAACTAAATACAAAATCACAATGATAATCGAGTTGGTAACAAAACCTATGGAAAGCGATAATTTGTATATATAAATTATAAATAGCCATTAACTTATTAAAAACTTGAGCCGTTACTCTATATGGGTATACGTCTCATTTTTATTAATAGGAATAATTGAAAAATTTTTAAATTTTAAATGATTATTGAAATAAAATAATAAAAAAACTATAAATCTCTATTTTCCGATAATCCCATTTGATTTTCAGGTACTCCATCTGGAAATAGTTGCTCAAGTGTAGTTTTCATTCGAAAACTATCATCAGAGTTGTATTCAAAAGGCTCTGGTGTGGGTGGCTCAACCTCCTCATCACTATCGAATTCTTTGATAGAAGCCATAATTGAACTAATTTCTTTTTCTGTTAAGTCCATAAAATTCTCCCAATTAACTGGGTTCCTTAGCAATTTCGCATTCCACTTAGCATTATTTTTGGCATATAGATTCTGTAATTCAATGGAATCCATATTATAGAGGTAAAACGTCCTCTTGAACTTAGCTTTGTTATTTATAAGTTCTTGCATAGTTTGGAAATCAAGATACTCATCTGGATTAAAAGAGATGAAAAAGCGCTCAATCTTTAAAATTAAATCTTCGATAGAAGTTTTATTCTTTGCAAGTCTAACATTAAGACCTGTACCTGATAATTGTTCTTTGATACTACATAAAGTATGGTTTAAAGTAATTCTCTTAGTAAGAGACAACCACTTACACTCTTCTATACCTATAGTGGAGATAGCAGCTCTAGCTGCAGAATCGTACTTTAGTACGTCCTCTTTTTCAAATTGAGTACCTGGCCATACGTGGTATTGACCATAACTCATAGCGAGTATCTCGCATATCGTGGTTTTAAAGGTTGATGCACGTCCACCTAGAATGCAAGCGCAACCCGAGTTGCTAGTATGGGCATCAATTTTTACTCCAATCTTTTTCCTAAATTGTTCCATTTCAGAACTTGTTTTAGACGGTTTTTCATCTCCTTAATTTTTGCTAAAATACTTAATCGACCATCTGGTCGCCAGAGAATATTTTGATTCTCAATAAGAACCTTTTTTCTTTTTATATAATTTGAATATATAAATGGTTTTCATCTTTTATAGCATTAAAATGCATTTGGATGAATGCTAACTTGGCATGTGGGTTTGTAATACCCATTGCCTCTAGGGACGCTTTGCTCATGTCCCGAACATTTCTTTATTAAAAAAAAATAAAACGTATCCTAGGAATAATTGAAAATCTAACCTTTTGGAAATCCTTGTTATTCCTAGAATGTGGTAGTGTGCCTTGACATTTTCTTTGGGCCCGTCGTAACCAATTAGACGAATATTATCGAATAATTCATGAATGTTTTTCGGCGTGGCATAAGAATAGTCATATAAATAAGTATAGAAATCAATGGAAATCAATCAATAAATAAAACAAATAGAAGAATACTTTTTTGGTAAATCTTTATTTTCATAAAATAAAATAATTTCTAAAAAAAAAATTAAAACAAGAAGAAAAATTTATAAATTTCATATTAATTAAAAAGAAACGAAGATTAAACAGGATGTGAAATTTAAGAGGGAAAAAAAAAAAACATATTTTTAAAAATTTAAACAAAACCTCAATAACTAAAAACTTTAAACGAAAAATAAAAAAAAAAAACTTTAATTATTATTTTTTAAGTGGTCAAATTTCACTTTGTTTTATAAACCTTATATGTTAAATCAATTTCACAAAGATCTGACTCGTTGATACAGCAACAAAAAAAAAGCAAAAAAATAAAAAATAAAATAAGAAATTTTACAAAAAAAATTAGTTCTCTTAATGTATGTATCTATCTAATTCACTCCCCCCCCCCACACACACACACACTCTTATGCATCATTATCATCATAATCATCATCATCTTATCCCAAATATATCTAAATTAAATTAAATAATTAATTAACTAAAATCGAAATTCATTCAAGTATTTTAATATTCATCGTCTTGGTCAATTTCCAATTCGGCGCTCTCATCATGTGCAAACTCCTCTTCAAAATTCTCGATTGTTTCTTGAGGCTCTTCCTCTTCATCAAAATAGTCCTCGTCTTCATTCAACTGTTCGTAGACCTCCTCATCGGACTCTTCAACTGGTCGCTTTCTCTTGTGGCCCAATTCCAACTCCTCGTCGATTAGCTTCTCATTCGATTTGCAGTGTCTATTGTCGATTACATCAATATTGGGCAGTTCATTTCGTTTGTCGAGTCCGAGCGTCTGGATCACTTTTTGCATGGCTTTTTTACCAACCAAAATGGGTCCGATGTGAGCCGAGCTGCGCTGATGCTTTTTCACGTCCGACTTCCACTTGGACTTGAACGCACACGAGCAACAGTGATACGGCTGTTCGTTCGAATGGACAATCAAGTGTCGTCTCAAATCGCTTAGATTGCATGCCACATACGGACATTGTTGACAATTGAGTGTGCTTTTTTTGACTGGCCGAATCGAGGACACCGACGATATGGAACTGGTCGACGAACTGGACGACGAACTCGACGGCGGCGTCAAATTAATGGCGCTTTTTTTTGGCGACTCGTTGCCAATCGGCTTAATGCTGTCGAAAAAGTTCAAATCTTTCAAATCTGGAAACAAAACCTGATCTGGTATTTCGACTATTTTGGCTGTGGCGTTCGGATGTTGCTTTTTGGTGTGCTTTTGAACATCCCATTTCCAATTGCTGGCGTACATACACGACGAGCATCTGTAGGGCTTTTCTCTAGCATGGTGACAGCGCATATGCTGTATAATCTCGGATCGCCATCTACCTCTAAAGTCGCACCAAAAGCATTGAAAATTGCGCGACTCTTTCTCGTCCGACTCGTCCAATTTGATTTTTTTGGACAAGCTCGAATTGGACGACGACGATTTGACCTTCAAGTTAAGATCTAAATCGTCCGATGGCTTTTTCTTTGTCGGCTCAATGGTGGGCGTGCTGGCCGGCGTTTGAACATTTTGAAGAGCGGCCATGGCGAACAGCGGATTGCTTAGCAGAGCCGGGTTGGCTAGCAAGTAGGCGGCGTACATGGCCGCTGTGTTTTGCGATTGAGGCGAGAGAAATGGAGGCAGAAATGGTGGCTGTAGTGAGCATGTCGATGAGGACGAGGACGAAGAAGAGCTGAGCGGTGGCGTGTTCGGGTTAATCGATATTTGTTCGTATTTGAGCTTTTTGTGCTCGTCGGACTCGTTCGATCTGGAACGAGAGCGCGACTTGCGCACTTGATTTTGATTTTGAGCTGGCTGACCGATTGGATTGACCAGAGTTGATCTGGCTGCGTCACGGTCCCGTTTTTTGTACGGATTTCTGAATGTTGGATGTGTGCGGTCAAAGTGTTTGGCCAAGTCCCATCTCCATTTGTAAGTCAATGAGCAAATAAGACACTTGAATGGTCTCGATGTGGAATGACTAGCGGCATGCTTTTGCAATTCGGTCGGCCATCGGCCCACAAAATCGCATTTAATGCACTTTAACGGATTTTGCGGGTCGCTTAAATTCCACTCTTCGTTTTGTTGAGCTACGTTTGTGTTTCTTGGCGGACTTTTGCTGGACAACTCGCGCTGATATTCATTATAGTGATTTTTAAGAAAGTGTTCGTTTATTTGATCGACCACGTGAAATTTAGCATCGCACACAGAGCATATGAACAGCTTTTGATTGTAGACTTGTGACGAGGACGACGACGAGCTGTTCAATTGATTGACTGGTGTTTGTGCAGGCTTTGGCATTTGAATTGCAGCTTGTTCGATCGCTGGCTCAAACACTTGTTGATGATGTTCATTCTGTTGGTGTTCTGGTTGCTGTTGTTGCTGTTGCTGTTGTTGTTGTTGAAGAGCTGTGGATGCCGAGTCGGACGAGTCGGACGAGGTGGCCGAGCTGGACGTGTTGGACGAGGAGCTGGTGGCCGACGAGGCCGAATTGGAGCGCTGCGAGGCCGAAGGCGAACGGGACCGCCCGCGTTTCGGCTTCATCGACAGGTCCAGCGGCGCTGAGCCGTCCTCGTTTGGTCTGCCATCTGTCTTGGCCATCGAGCTCAAGTATTGCTGGAAAAAGTTAAACGCGCTGCTTATTTGATTGGGCTCGGCGCTCGACTTTTTTATGCTCTGATTTGAATTGGAAGTGTTTAGAGCGCTGTTGCCATTGCGCAGTTTGACAGCGACAGGCGCGTCCAAAGGCGGCGGCGTTTCCGTTATGTGCTTTTCCTTCCAGTGTTTGTTCAAGCTCTTGCGCCACTTGTACGTGTTGCCGCATATCGAACAAGCAAACTTTGTTATTCCGTCCTCGAGCACCTTGCGGTAACGAGCCGGGTCGACCTCGGAGTTGTAGTGCCGCTTGGTCTTCTCGTGACTGGGCGCCACGTTTTGTATTTGCTGTGACAGCTGCAGCCTCGGCAGTGGCGACATGGATGTCTGCGAGCTCAAGTGCTGGTTGTACTTTTGGATCAGCTGACTGAGCTGATTCGGGCTCGAATATTGGTTGGCCAAGTCGAACAGCTACAAAAGTTAACACAACAAATTAGCAATGACACAAATAGAAAGCTTTGTTCTAGATTCAACTTACCATTTTGTCGTTGACTTGAGTTTTGTTCTTGTTCAAAAGTGAATTTCTATTTTGTTCGTTGTCTGAGTTTATCTATTTAGAAGAAGAGAAAAATATTATAAAGTAAATAGAAGACACAATGCATGGTTTGTGGACACATATATACAATTCTTGTATATCATAAATCATAATCGGCGCATATAGATCTCAGGTACACAATTAGCCAAAGATAATAAATCAGTAAAATAAAAAAAAAATAAAAAATAAAAAAACCAAAGCCGATAGCGTAGCTAAAGTGAGCAAATGTTGTTTTTTATTTTTTCTATATTTTTTCTTTTTTATTTTGTTGCGTTAAAAGTATTGGTTTTATATTTATATTTGTTGTGATGAGAATATAAAAAATGGAAATTAGAGAACGAGAGAGAATGATGAATTCCATTCGGAATTCGAGAATAGAACTAGATTTTATGATTGGCCTAAATAAAATGCCAATCAAATAAATTTTTTTTCTTGTACAAATAAAAAAAAAAAATTCATTAATTTTAACACCTAGCAATCGAACTCTGCTTCGATTCAATTTAAATAATGTATTAGTCTAAAAGTAAATTACGCTTACAGGTAATCTATCTTATCTTATCTATTTCGAATATCTTCTTAATTTAGCATTACGATACAGATAACAACAACATCAACAAAAAAAGAAGAGAAAAAAAATTAATTAAAACACATTTAATCAGTGGCTCACCTTTTTGGGGTCGATGGAGATGGACGACGAAGACGAAGACGAGTACAAAATCGAGTCTTTGTGCGCGTCGTCGTCGTCCTCCTCCTCCTCTTCCTCTTCTTCTTCTTCGTTCTCGTTCTCCTCGGCCAGCTGTTCGCTGATCTCCTCGGCCTCGGCCGACTCGTTCATCTGCTGGTCGTCATG
>PJRA01000016.1:266235-276450 GCA_016987375.1 Brachionus koreanus | reverse complement strand
TCGTCGTCCTCCTCCTCCTCTTCCTCTTCTTCTTCTTCGTTCTCGATCTCCTCGGCCTCGGCCGACTCGTTCATCTGCTGGTCGTCATGGTGCGTCTTGTCCATGTGCACCTGATAGTCCCACAGCGATTGCGTAAAAAACGAGCACAAATCGCACGGATATATCTCGTCCATGTTGTGCTCAAACTTCATGTGCTCGCTGAACTCGTTCATGTCATTCGAGTTGAAGTCGCACTTGTCGCAGTACTTTAGAGTCGCTGGCGGACTGTTGGCTGCCTTCAATGGCTTTTTTCTCTTGTTGGTCGAGACCGCTACGGCGTTCGCGGATGCTATCATCATCTTGTCTTTTCTTGTTTCTCTTACTTCTTTTTTCTTTGTTTATCTTAGTTTTGTCTCAAACTAACAATACCAATAACGAACATTAACAATAAAAAAACACTCACAAATTAATTTATTTTATTTATTAGTCTAAACAAAAAAAAAGCACGCGGAATTTTATTTTAATGCCATTTTTATTTTTGAAGTTAAAATAGATGAAATTTTATTTGGGAAAAATAACTAAATATAGTAATTTTAGATAGAAAGAGATAGATAGAAATATTGAAAATTGCGGTTTTCTAAATATTACAGCGCCTAAATTCAATTGTGCAAATGAAAAAAAAGAAGAACAAGAAGAAAAAAAAGAAGTAGAAGATTGTGTGGACGACTACTTCTACTACTACTACTACTACTATACTTGGTCTAAAAGCAACAAAACAAAGACTGACATTTATCGTAAACTTTCTCTTATTTGACACAGAAACTAGGACAATCGTGGATTAAGTTGCAATTTCTACTATACTCTTTTTTTTTTCTCTTTTTCTTTTTGTTGTATGTGCTTGAAATTTATCAAGTCCAACAGTCTGTAAAGAAGATTAAAACATCGTAGCCAAATAATTAATTAATTAATTTCGAAAATGACAACGATGATACGAGAAGGAATGTTTGTGCTCTTACTTTTTTTTTTTGTATTTTTCTACCTACATATATGCATATTTCTATTTATCATGTCAAATTTTTTATACTGAATTTGGGCCGGCCCTTTTTTTGGGGACGAATTTAATCCTTCAGTAAACATTGAATAGATTTATCTCTAAGAAAAAAAGAAACAAAATTAATTGCTTTGATTCGCTATCTGCCAAATCTGTGCGCTAAGCGACAATCGCTAGATTGTATCTTCAATGGCGGATGCTTTCATCCGACGGTCACAATGCACTGCTATCAGTGCCATAATCAGACAGTCACATTTGGCCGAAGACGAACATTTCAACAATTGAAAAGCAACTGGTGAATTGAGAGAATTAGTTAGAACCAAAATTTAAGAATGAAAAAAAAACAAAAATTGAGAGCTAAAATTAGATCTTAATGAGAGAGCGAGCGAGAGAGAGAACAAGAGAGAGAGAGAGTCATGCTTTTTTTCAGCTTGTTAACAGAACAATTATGCACTAACAGATCTTAAGTCTGAAATCCCAGTTTTGCTTCTCTTTTATTTTTCTTAGATTGCTGCAAATTTCAAATTAAAGTGTTCTTTTTTAGTTGATTTTTAAAGAATAAAAAATAATTTTTTTTCTTACAAATAAATTTATATTTTTTTTTTCATTCTCTCTTTCTCTCTCTTTATTTATTTATTAATATAAAAAAATCTGTTATCTAAATTGAATGAAAAAAAAAATATATAATAAATGAATTTTTATAAATTTTGTTGTTTTTTTTTTATATTTTGTTCAATGAAAAAAAAATAAAAAGAAAACTGATCATTTTGTTGACTAGTAGAATGTGAGACAGTGTGCGGCGGAGTTTAAGAGTTGTAAATGGATCAATCCTCGACTAAATAGAAAAGCAACATTTAAATTAATTTGGGCTGCGTTTTTTTAGTTTACAAATGCCGACCGGCTTCGATTTATTCATAAATGACAAATTTCTTTGTCGCTGACCTATCACAGATTTAAGTCTTATCATCCGTTTAATCTTTGTTCAAATTAGATAATTTCTTATAAATCCTTTCTCTCTCTCTTTCTTTCACTGTGTCTCTCTTACCCTTTGCTCATATCAACTATCTTTAGTCGTGTCTTGCTAGAAAAGAAAAATATTCAAGCTATTTATCGGCCTGATCACGATTAAGCAATAGCCGCGAGTGGAATTTAGAATTATTAATTGAACTAGCCCTCTAGAACTAAATTCCATTTTGTGACGTTTTATCAACTTGAATCGACTAGTCTAATATAGATGGTCAAATGACACGAATCGCCACTCCCTTAATTATTATCTATGTGACGTAAATAAATATCGTTTAGCAGGGCGTTATCTCCCAATTTCCTCATAACCTGTTTACTTACCTGTACAATTACCCCCGGTAGTCCCCCTCCAATTGGTCTGTTCGCTCATCCTGCGCATGGAAATAGCTCGCTCTTATTTGCCTAAGAGTTTTGTGTTTGCTAGAGGAAAAAATACGAATTGTAACTGCGCGGTTTGCACACACCGTCCTGATTACAAATACGTACGAAAATCTTAATAAAAATCCTGGGCAAATATTTATCTATGGATAATAGGGCTTGGAATTCCAATCAAAATTTAATTACTGGACACGACAAAATGAAAAAATAAAAAAAGAAAACTATTCTTGTCTAATTAGCACGAAACTATTCCTAGCGTAATCTGATCTGATCTGATCGTACAACAACAACATCATCATCATCCTGTTATCTGTTATCCACAGCCAATGAGAAAAATTTTCTTTTCATTTTTTCTCATTCTAGGCCAAACCGGATTGCAATTCTCGAATAGAGAATCAAATCAAATGAAAAAAAAAAAGAGAAAAAAATAAAAAAAAAAAATAGAAGAAAAATTCTTACTTTTTTTTTATTTTATTTTTTTGAGATTAGAAATTTAAATATCTGAGCATTTTGGAATTTGAAACTAATGAAAACTAGATTTTCTATTTGAGAAAACAAAAGGTAATTTATTATTTTTCAGACTATTTCATTGGTTAGAATATTAGACTAGAAAAATTCCTTATTCTATATATTCGCAAATCTCCCCTAAAGAACAACACACTATAGATAATAAATATTTGAATATTATCTATTTGTGTCTCCAAAACGATTCTTAGAAGAAAAACGATACGCGTTCAAGAAATATTATCATGTTCGAGTGAGGATATATACTCAATTATGTCCACCCATCATACCTGATTAGATATATCTATGAACTAGAAATTTTTATGAATAGATAATTAGAGTCGAAAGTATGTCATTCGATTCGAGAGTACAAACACTCGGTTCATTCACTCTCAACAAACTCTCTTTTCCTCTCTTTTCCTCTCTTCTCTTCTCTTTCTCTCTCTCTCGCTCTCTCTTGATTATTACTAGTATATTATACAAGACTAGATGAATCTAGCCGCACAAATATTTATATGCAGATTATGTGTTATCTATTCTCGAACCTTACAATTACAACAACAACAACAACAACAATAAAAAGCTAGGCCTAGGCTTCTCTCTTTGCTTTGCTGTGCTTCGCTGGTGTTCGAACAATTTCCGAATTTGACATGAATTTCGTTTATTGGAAACATTAGCTAAATTCTAATTAAATTCCATGAAACAATAGATAAGCGATTCATCACAGGTAAAATTTAGCACAACAATTATTGGATCTATAGACAAAACACTATTCATGAAAAAAAAATAGAAATAGAGAGAGAGAAAAAAAGAAAAAAAAAGATAAAAAAAAATAATTCAAATTACTAAATAAATAAAAGAAAAAAAAAATTGAAAATTTTAGCAGACATTAACCATAATTTGACCACCAAATGATAAATAGAAATTAGGTTACTAGCCTTGTCTATTTGAATAAAAGTCCAGTAGATAAATAGCTGCCGGCCCTAAACTAAAAAATCTAAATTAATTTTTAAAATTGAAAAATAAAGATTCAATTTGGAAACCATGCCTTTTGTTTTGACTAAAAGCTCCGATGCCACTTTCTCATGCATACAATCAATTCTCTAGCTTAGGAGTGCGCCAAAGCATCAGTCTTTTTTTCTAGCGCCAATAGAATTAAATTAGTATGGCTATGAGTGTATGCAAAGAATACTTGTCCACAACATGTTCTGTAATAATTCTAGCCAAATCACCATACAAACAAACACACGCATACACACATACACACACTCAGACATATTTTTAAAAAATATTAAAAAAGACGAACTAAAATTCAAATATATATATATATATACATTGAAATCACGTATTAACTCTTAAAAAATACCAAGATAAAGACTAAAAATTTAAATTGCTGAAAATTTATTTCTATTTGATTTTGTTGTTTTGTTCAAATTTCATATCAGTAAAAAAATTCTAGTTTAAGTTAGTTTACCTGCCATAAAAGCGCATGATTTTTTAGTTTCTCTCTCTCTCTCTCTCTCCTTTTTTATTCTCCCATTGCTTTTATTATAGAAAAATTATTTTTGCTAATTTTGCTGAACTTTAAAAAAAATATAATATTACTGAAATTTTTCAAAATTTTTTTTTCTATTTTATTTTTATAATTCTAAGATAAAACAAAAGCATCTCTGCAATTCGCTTGCCTTGATTCATCTTGCAATAATTTCGTCGTTTCTTCTAATATCACCTACTCTTAAAAAAAAACTCTAAATCTTATCACTTGAATGTGAATTTGAAATGTGGCATTGCATTCTAGAGAATTATTTTCTTGTTGTTATCATTTAAAATTCTTTTATCTGCCCGGACTCTAAAAAAAATTATAATGCTAATTGTGTCGAGTGTTCAATAGCTCTTATCAGACTAGTAATTTCGTCATTTAGCTTATAGGCCTAATGCAATAACCAGGAACAATAGATCGGCGAGCCTGCGGCCACGGAACATATTGTTCTATCTTTTTTCTATCCAAATTAATGCCTATCCTCATTGTTCATCTGATGATCATTGCTTTTCTCTTTGTTTCATCTCATATTAAAAAGCAATAAAATGTTCAATCACTTCAAATTTCATACCTGACTCATTTGTAGTGTTCAATGAACCAAGCATATTGACGATAAAGATTTAAAAGAGAATAGATAGTAAAATATCTCGATTGACCTCTTTTGAAATAGAAAAAATTAAAAATTAAAATAAATAAAATAATAATTTTTACTGCTCACACAAACAACCTTAAACTATAAATTAAAATTAATTAAAAATAAATCTTGCCCATTTGATTTGACTAAATGCTTATGCTTATGATGATCAATTACACGCTAACATTGCATTGCATCTAATATTTTCCACTTACAACAAAAAAATCTAAAAAGAACTATTTTTGTATGCGTTGCCAATTTTAAGATTGGTTAGTCACGTGACCCTATTGGAACCAATCAATAGGGATTAGGATTAGATCATTGAGATATATAAAAGAATAGTTGCTTTTTTAATATTCAAATTATCCTAATTCTTAAGTAAATACAAATAGAATAAACTATTCGGTTGCTCTAATCTTTTTTATTTAAATTAACCTAATCGTTGGATTTTATTTCAAGCCTATTTTCAGGTAAAGCTCAACAGTCTAACTAAGTCGTTTACAAACAAATAATTAATTAAATTAAGCGGCACTTTAAAAGACAGAAATTCACCTATCAGTATAAACTATCAAATAACAGATTTATGGCGCGCTCAATTTCAATATAGTTCCAATATAATAAATATACATGGAATATTAAATATATCAAACAAAATGCTGCTTAAGTCAAATGGCAAACATTGGCCAATTTGACAAACGTACCGCGATACGCTCTAATTTATGCTAGTTTGACATTTGCATGTCATTTTGCATTCGAACCAACTTAAAGCACTAGAAATAATTTTGATTGCTTTCTATGAAAACGATATCTCTAAAGGTGTTATCTTCAAATTCAAGCAAGTATTATACCATTGTTCAACAAGAAAAAAATAAAATTCAAAGCAATAAACCTAGAAGTATTAGAAATAAAGACATAATAATAATTTATGTGATATGTGTGCCGAGTATGTGTTCAAAAGTCTTTGCTGTTTCTTAACGCACCCCGATGGTTTACAAAATGGTTTAATTTAATTTCAAAAATGAAGTTCTTGTATGACGCATCACTAGCTCAACCAAATGCCAAAATGTACGCCAAATTCACTAGTTCTTAAGTTTTAGTAACAAAACAAGAAGATCCTAATTAAGAAGCATGCTAAAAAAATTAAAATAAAAAACAAAGCCGAAATTTAAATTTTATGTCTGAAAATTTGGCATTTAAAAATTTAATTACTTTGAATGTGTGTGTGATATTTGCTCTTCTCTTCTAATTTTTTTTGTTTCTAAACAGACAAATTTGCATTTGTTCTTTAGGAAAAAAAAAAAGCCTGAATTTTTATGTTTTACCTTAGCCATTAAAATAAAGTAATAAAATTTTAATTATTTTTTTATCTTTTGCATGAATTTTGTCGATACCTGATGGAATCTAGAGAGTTTTATCTAATCAAAGCTTTTTAAGAATAAGAAAAAACATGATTGTTTCTTATTTTATTTGCATGTTAGATAGATATTGTTGTCTCTATGGCGCAATCGGCTAGCGCGTTCGGCTGTTAACCGAAAGGTTGGTGGTTCGAATCCACCTAGGGACGAGCTTTTTTCTAATTTTTTTTATTGATTTTAATTTAATTTAGAGTATGCTAATTTCTAGTCTATTAAATATTTGAATGATCAATGTCACTGTTAAATTTGCAAAAAAAGCATATATCAGTCTGTGCATTTAAAGGTCACTAGATAGCTTTTAAAAAAATGCCTCCAAGCGCAATAAATAAATCAAAGAAATCAAAAAAAAATCGCAAATTAATTAGTTTTTCAAGGAGAGTTTTGATTGTTTCCTTTTTAATAGATAAAAATCTATATTTTAAAACACAATTTATCTGGACAAAAGTAAAATTTAGCTTGATCATGTTTATACAAGTTCAAGTTTATCTATTTTAGTAAGAAGTAGAATTTATTTCTTCAATATTTATCTTCCTTTTCTTAAATTCAAAAAAGATACTTTTAAATAAAAAAAAAACGATGAGCGAGCGGAAATTTACCTTCTCAAGCAGAAAAAACATTTCGACCATATTTGAATAAATAGTATAAATATTTCTCTTGCTATGAGCATATCTTATTCCTAGTTTATATTTATTTTTCCTTTAAATATTTGTGACAAATTCATCTCATTTCAAACTTTGTGTCCATTTAGAACTAAAAAATAGCCCAGTCCAATTATCTCTAATGAATAAGCAAAAAAAGAGAATTTTTTTTAGGATTTATTTCTACAATTTTATTTGTTTATCATTTTTAAGACAAATATTTGAACAAAAAATTTGTTTCCTTGACAAAGATTAGACGTGTAGTGGAGCGTAATTGAGAAGTTTTTCAATTAAATCCACATGAGACAAGAGCATTCTTCTGCAACAATATCTTTTTAAATTAATGGCGTCCAGTGCTTCCCTAAAATAAATAATTAAATTAAAGAAATATTTTTTTCGTCAATGAAAGCTAACCCTTCAGCATATCCTGAATGAACTAGTTCAAAAAAAGTTTCCCATTTATTACCTATAACTTTACCACAAGAAAAACAACGTATCGGAATGATCATTTCGAAGATTTAAAAAAAATAATTTTTATTTTTTCAATTTTTTAAATTCACATTTTTTTCAATATTGTTCGGTTTTTTATTTTATTTTTTTTTTCATTCATGAACTAATATACATGCAGTTGAATAGAGATGAATTAAATTTGTCTTTGTTTTAAATTGACTGTTCTTTTGACAACTTAATAAATTGCACTATTTCCAAATTCTATTTATTAAAATAAAAATAATCAAATTTTATTTATTCAACAAAAAAAAATTGAGTTTAGAATTAATTGATGGCTTAATCGAATTAGTTTTTCAGTTTTTGTTTGAACACAATTACTTTTTAAATAAAAATTATAAAATTAATTATATTCTTTTAATAAACATATATAGAAATCGAGTCTGTTTAGAATTTTTGCTTTATGTCTTTAAACAAGTCTAATCAAAAAGTAATCAAATTTAAAAAAAAATCATGAACTAAAATATGCTAATTTTTAGAATTTCGGCAAAATTGTTAGACATAAAAATATTCAAAGCTTTGAAGTAGGTTTTAATATCAGCAGCAATAACAACAATCAAAAAAAATATATATATATAAATTATAAATTTATCATAACTATTAAAAATAAATTTGAAAATAAAATGCGATTCAACTTTCAAAATTTGAGTCAAGTGTTAAATTGAAAAAGATAAAAAAAAATTCTATTTTATTTAAATCAATCAAAGAAATTATAAATTATAAATAAAACCAAAAAAAAAAAAAACCAAAAAAAATACATTCAAATTTCAATAAATTATGAAAACTTTATTTTAAAATTTTAAGTTTTATGTGGAAGGCAATTTTTTCTCTATGCATAATATCTATGCCAACCAGTTCAAATGAGCACCATAAATTCACATATTAAAAGAGAGCTTTCTATGGAGTCGTTAGAGTCCGAGAATAGCATTGAAGTTGATCCAAAGCCGGTCGATGATACGGACAATTTCGACCCATTGTACGCCAGTCAAACCAGTCTCCGTAATCGAAACAAATCGGAATCGTACACACTTTACTACCGATTTATCAAGACTATTCTGCTAATTTTTGCTTGGATCTCATTTGGTCTCAACTTTGAGATCATAGGTCCCACATTTGAAGACCTAAAGATCTATCTTCAGGTTAATTATTCGAGTATATCGTTTGCTTTGGTGCTACGAAACGTCGGTTATCTAACTCTGACTGTTCTATTTGGCCTAGTCCTTGACAAGTATTCACAACACTCCGAAAACTTAATGGCTTTATCATCTGCTTTAATAGCTTTGTCAAATTTTCTAATTCCAATAACTCGAACTTATTTCAATCAAACAGTTTATTTTTTAAGCCAAGGCCTTGCTCAAGCCGTGTACGATTTAGGCGGAAATCACATCATTCTAAATTTATGGAGTGGAATAAACACAAGTCCGATAAATGCAATGCATGCTGGATATGGTATTGGTGCAATATTTGCCACACAGCTAGCTAAGCCTTTCATCAAATTCGATCCCTATAAAACAAACAAAACTGAAATGGACGAGCTAGATGGCTCAATGGAAGCAATTGATCTAAGATGGCCCTATTGGATTTCTTCGCTAGTGGCTGCATTTGTTTCAATTTTGTTTCTTTACGCTCAAATAGTTGAGAACAAAAATCGAAGAAAATATGAAAAAAATCGTAAACAACTGGTTCTTTTAGGAGAAAATCTAGACATGGACACATGTTCAATTGGCACATCAAGTTCTTTAACAGACAATAAAGTTTCTCTTTTTTTCAAAAGACTGCTTGTTGGACAAGAAAAACTTCATTATTTGTCAAAAAAACAGTTAAATCGAATGATGCTGCAGATATTTTTATTTTTTGTAGTTTTTTTATTTAATCAAGGTTACTTTACCATATTAAGTAGATTTATGATTACATATTTAACTATGGGACCAGCTAAATTAGAAATACAAGTATTCATAATTGTACAAACATTATTTTGGGCATTTTTCATAATTGGTAGGTTTCTAGCCGCCTATTTAGCTTTTAAATTGGACACAATTTTATTTTTTATTCTAATACTTAGCTTAAATTTTTTTATCAATTTTTTATTTTTGATACCTGTATTTACCCAGTCTAGTTTATTTTTTTGGATTTTTATACCCTTGCTGGGTCTGTGCTCAGGTCCAATGACACCGACTGGTATTATGTTGGCCAAGCAACTCTTAGACATCAATTCTTTTGTTTTATCATTGTTTATTGTGGGCTTGGCATCGGGTGGAATAGTTTTCCAACAAGTAACTGGTGCTTTTTTGGACATTTTGGATCCGAACAAACAAAGTTGGCTCGGGTTTTCCGATGCTAATTCGGCTTATGTAATACCCCATTTGGCCTCTATATCTAGTTTACTCTGTCTTTTATTTTTTATTCCAATTTATTTAATGCACAGAAAGTAAATGTAATTCATGATTGCGTTTATTATTTAGAATAAATTTTAAATAACATATTTACCAAATAACTATCTATTTAGAGAATTTTTACTCAAACTTTAATTATTTTGGTGTTTTTTT
>PJRA01000016.1:226352-261799 GCA_016987375.1 Brachionus koreanus | reverse complement strand
TAGGCTATATAATTCAAACAGCATTTTATTAGTTAGTTAGTGAAGAGCCAAATACCAAAAAAAGCCCTTAAATGGACACCACAAGGGCGACGTAAGGTAGGAAGACCACTAGTAGCATGGAGGTCAAATATCATGAAAGAGCTGACCAAAATTGGAATGACATGGGGAGAAGCAAGGGTGAAGGCGAAAGATCGACTTGAGTGGAAATCGAAGGTAATAACCCTATGCTCTACAAAGAGTGAATAAAGGAAAAAAAAAGTGAGGAACCAATTTAAAATTAATGAGACAATTTTTTTGTCTTAAAAATATCAAAATCAGTTTATCAAAATTTTTGTTTGTTTTATTTTAAAAATTTGGCGCCAAACTTATTTAAATCAAATTAATTTGCACCAAATTTAAATTAAAGAAAAAATACATTCATTAAATTATTTATAAAAAGTCAAAAATTTATATTGCAATAAACAAAATAATGAGACGGCAAAAATGTCATCTTTAAATAAGAACAATTCAAGTAAGTATCTAAAGCTTATATCTGGTCAAAAGTGATAAAGTTCTTAAATGCCATAACATTTAGAAGTTTCAAAATGAAACGATTTTAAAAGTTTAACTTTAACTGGCTTGTTGGAACAAAAAAGCTTACTATTATCTTATCAATTGATGATATACAAAATTTATATATATATAATTTATGTTTTTTTTTTTTTTAATTAACTAAAGGATGTAAATAATAAAAAATTTTTCTTCATCTAATGAATTTGTTTTATTTTAAAAATTAGGCGCCAAACTTATTTAAATTAAATTAATTTGCACCAAATTTATTTTAGAAACTAGTTAAAAAAATCTAAAGCTAGAATGGTTTATTTAATTTATTTTATTATTCATAACTTAAATTTTATTTAAGGCCGAGCATAAGTGTAATATTATTTCAGGAATTTTAGATTCCTCTTTGGATAATGACCAAAAAATAGTAAGCGTTTGATAGTTTTATAATTACTGTTAAGACATTAAGATTTTTTTAAGGAATTAATTGAAAGCTTCCTACTAGCACAAAATATTAAAAGATCAACACAGCATTCAAGAGAGAGTAAATAAATTAAAGAAAAAATACATTCATTAAATTATTTATAAAAAGTCAAAAATTTATATTGCAATAAAAAAAATACTGAGACTGAAAAAATGTCATCACTATCAATGAGCAATTCAAGTTAGTGAAGAAAACAAAAATTTAAAAATATAATTTTTTTGTTTAAACAAAATGCATCATCAGATTCATGGCATGTTTCGCCCAAATTTTATTTTCGCAAAAACTGAAACATTCTATCATCAGTTGAAACATTTTAGTTTAACTAACTTTAGACCTAACAAAAATTTTGATACTTTTCTTTATGATTTATTAAAAAAAGTGATACTAAATTCATTGTCATACATATTGAATGTTTATGAACACGATTTATTAATAATTAAAAATTCAACTGATAATTGTTAATTATAAAAGCTAAAAATTTACTAATTTTTATTTTGTGTAATATTTTTAGAAAAATTTTTCTTTAAAAATGTAACTTTCTTTTTATTTTCATTCAGAGAAGCTTAGTTTGTATTATCATTAAATTTCAAATTTAAATTTTTTCTTAAACGTTACCATTAATTTTGTTTTGATCTAAATTTAAATTAAAAATAATAAAATTAATGATTAAATGAATTTTTTATTCTTCAGATTAAATAATAAGCATTATTTATAGCGATGTTTATTTTTACGATAAGCAAATACTTCACACGTCAGAACTCCAATTCTAGTTGATAAAAAAAACAACGTTTTTAAAATTGAAGTTCGACTAAATAAAATATTTAAAAAATATCTAAAAAATAGTTTTAGTAATAGTGTTAATAAATCAAGACCCTGTAATTAAAAATCCTTTTATGTAATTTATGGAATGAATTCAATGAGTTGTTAAATGAAAAGGAATTATTTCTCTGATTTTCGACATTTTTCTTTATTTTCATTTCATTTAAAATTAAAAAAAAATAAAAATAAAAAATGTATCGTTTTTCCAGTAATTTACTAATTTTTTGTTTTTTTTTGTACTTTATTTAACAAATTTGTTCTTATCTAATGGCTCAGAGTCATTTCTAATTTAAATAAACTATTTAAAAAAAAAATAATTTTTTTTCTTGATTTTTGATGGTTGTCTTAAAATTAAGTATTTCAGAGTTTGATCCAAAAGCATGTCTTAGCTTGCGATGCAGCATAGTCTAACGAAGTGACTTTAAATTTTTTGAAATAATTTGCTAAAATTTTTGATTAGAATTTTTTTTCAAGATTAAAAAATTCATAGCTTTAAATAAGTTTTTTTTTTTATTTTTTTTAAATAATTTAATTTTTTTTCCTAACGCCAAATTAATTAAAAACAAAACAAACAAGCTTCAATTGTTAAAAAAAAAGTTTTAAATATTTTCTTTTAGTTCAAGTTCAGGTGATTCTGAACGCTTTGAAATGTTTGAAATTTGATCATCGTTACCATTATCAGTAGATAATTTCTTTTGAGGAAAATTTACTCTAGATTTACGTCTGTATGCATTTATCTTGGATGCTCTTCTGTAATTGCTAGCAAAAACACTTGCTGATCTTGATCGCCTTCTTTTTTGAGCCAAATTATTTTCATCATCATCATCGCTGTATTCATCTTGAGGTGTGTACAATGTTGGCTTAAATTAAAAAAAAAAAATTTTATTATCAAATTAAGAAAGAATAAATGCCAGATGATAGTACTCGTCTTTGACGATTGTACATGGCCGTATGAAGTATGTCTTTTAAATCATCTTTGGGCTTAGGACTGGATCCAAAACCTGGGAAAATGGTCAAGCGTCTTTTGCTCCTCTGCGGTACTTCAGGAGATGCTGGCTCTTCGTTTACAATTTCAATTGGTATTTTTACTTCATTTGAATTTGAACTGATCTGAGGAGTTGCCATCATTTTATTCATATTTAAGTCATTTATTTTTTGAAAAGTTATCAGCAATTTTTCATCATTTGACATAAATTCTCTAAGCAAAAAAGGCTTAAAGTACTTCTGATCGATTCGTCTTACTCTTTTGAAAAAAAATTAATTTACAAAAAAAGAAAATCCCAACTCTAATTTTTACTTATTTCTTAGTTCATTTTTTCCCGATATTCCAGTAATAACTTCCAGAGAGCTCATCACGTGATCTATTAGTCGATTGGTCAGTTTAGCACTAGCAGTTGGTTCTTCAGTCTCTTTTCGCTTTATCTTCAAATATTTGACCAAAGCCCCAATTGTAGTTCCCTGTATAAACACTGTAAACATGACAACTACAATAGTTGCTGTGACAAACTCTTTTTTTCTTGGTATTTTGTTCTCATCTAAGACAAGGGCTAAAGCGAAAGCGATCGCTCCTCTAATCCCGCCGTAGCTCATAATGAGCATGTCGGCAAACTGCAGCTTCATCAAACGATTCAAGTTGGACAAATTGGCAAATATCAGCACTCCAATAAATCGATAAAGACAACAGCTGACTACGGTCACAATCACAAAGCCCGTGTTCCATGAATGATAGTCGGAAATTGTGCTCAATCCCATGAACATGAAAATAATTGTCTCCATGATACTTGCGGCCATCTTTAGAATAAATTCAATGGTTGCATTTGATTTTTTGGACACGTTGAACTCAACATACTGTTTCATGAACATGCCACATGCTGTCACTCTTTTAAAAAAAAAAATTTCTAATTTTAATTTTTTAGAGAAAACAATTAAATTTTAAAAGCATTATTTAAAAAAATTTTTTGTCTTTAATTTTAGAGGAATGGGGCTATTGTTGAGGTATCTTTGTAGAATGGAAAAATGAATTTTTTTTCAAACTGTTAGTTCTTGTTTGTTTTAGTCTAAAGATACTAGTTTAAAAAAAAAAGAAAAAATTTATTACGCCAGAATACTGGATGTAGAAGTCATTTCTGCTGTCAAATAAGACAAATAAGCAATGGTAATAACTACAAGTGGTTCAAGAACAGGAGTTTTTTCGGTATATTTGGTGGTAAATGAAGCAATTACACCAAATATGAGTCCAATCAAAGTACCTCCAAGGGCCACTACTATAAAAGACACCGAGCCAAGCACTCCGTCCACTGCAATTATGTTCTCTTGGCCAATTTCGGCAAACGCATAAAACAATCTATACAATACCTAAAATTATTTTTTTTTTATTTTTTTTATTAATAAAACATATTAATTTTAATTAATTTTGATTTCTAAATTATTTACCACAGATACACCATCATTTAGTAGAGATTCGCCAAATACAATTATGTAAAGCATGTCGTTTACATTTATTTCGACAAAAGTGGCAAGGACAGCTACAGGATCAACCGAAGAAATTAGCGAGGCAAATACCATCAAATCAATGAATCTGAATTCGGTGCCGCCGAACAACGATGTAAAGCTGAAGCCATACAAAGTGAGTCCAATGCACATTGTGTTGAAAATGGTGTTTAGAAAAGCGAATATTAAAATAGTGCCTACATTGTTGAAGAATGGCCGATTGGGCATGAAATAGCCCGCCTCTAGAATTATGGGTGGTAGCAAGAATAGAAAAAATGTGTGTGAATTGAGCACATAGGACTCGCGATCGGCTATTTTGGTCGCATAGAACAAAGCACCAACTAGCAAACCGATTACAATCAGCAAACAGCTCTCGGGTATTTTATCAGTTATTTTGTGCAGAAGATGAAAGCCTATTTTAGCCAAACTGCCGACTAGAATCCACAAAGTAATTGAATATACATTGGCCACTTCGACAAAATTGAACTTGGCTACTTCATAGCGTTTCTCGATCTTATCGTCGCCTGCTTCAAACTCACTTGTTGTCGCATTCACATACACACACACATAAATGCTGAATATTAAAGCTTGTTTCGTAATTTTGGACAAATTTGGTAACATTTTGAATTTTAAAATGAGCTTAAAAACGATACATAAGAAAAAAAAAAGGAGAGAAAAAATTATTTTATTAGACTAAATCTAAAATAATAAATTGGTCCTAAAAATCTGTTGTTATAAGACACCTAAATAAATTATCAATTTGCTTTTATTTATTTGGGTAATAAACTTGAAATTATTTTTGCTTATGATAAGAAAATATTTTTCTCTTCTAACTTTTGCTCAATTATTCGGCGGTCAAATTTACTTTGATGAATAAATTAGTTAAATTTTTTAGATTCAAATGCACTAAGTTAGATCCTGGTGATACTCTGTTTTTAAATGAAAAATTTTTTAAACCAGTTTTTGTTTCAGAGAAACCTTTAATTTTTCACTAAATCAAATTTTAATGCACCTTGATGATGATGGCGTCTTGTGACGATGCAAAAATCCGCACAAATCTAATTCAAAAAAAAATTACTTGAAAATAACAAAAAAAAACTTTTATTTCTTAGAAAATTTATTTTACGTAAATTATTAACTATTATCTTAAAATTCATCTAATTTAAAAGAGTGAAAAAAAAAATTTCTAACATTTATGCTTTAAAATTTATTTATTTATTATATATTAAAAAAATGATAAACTTATTTATTTAGAAAAAAAAAAGAGTTTTATCACACTTTAAATCAGAGTGAATTGGTGCGAATTTTTTTTGTTGTAGAGAAAAAATTTTCAAAATAAAATATTTGATGTTTAGGTTAAGGTAGCTTGGAGCGCTTGTTTAAATATCTAGCCAAATTTTAAAGCTTAAAACTATGCATTTTGAAATAAAATTGAAAAAAAATTTTTTTTTTTCTCAACTTTTATACACGCTGATACATTTGAATTAAAATTGAAAATAAAATACAAAAACTATGAGTAATCAACCGAGCTCTTCGAAACGAGCGTCCATAGCGGACATGCTCAGCGAAGGACCTGGCAACGAGGACGTCTACTCGCTAAAGGAATTCCTCGAGTAACTCTAAAAAACAAAAAGTTCTAACTGATTGCTTTATTTTTTGTCTTAGTCTGCTTAGACAAGAGTTTGACATCAAGCTAGAGGACAGTGAGCGCTTGGCCAAGCGCAAAAATTTGGACATAAAACTGGACAGCGAATACATAAACCAGCATTTGGACAAACTGTTTGGCATGTGTTTGGAACGAGCGTCGGCCGGCTCCACTAGCCAATTGGCTAATCGCAAGAGCGAGCTGGCTCTCAAAATTCTGGAATCGTTGGCCATGTTTGCCCACCAAATAGAACACTTTGATCAAGTTAAACCAAATATTTTAAATATACTTGACAAATCCTATTTTGAAAAAGTAACCAAAATGTTTCAGTCAAATGCTGATTTTGTACTCAAATTAGTACACATGATTATAGACATACTTGGAAAAGTAATTTGAAAAATTGAAAAAAAAAAAAAAATTTTTTAAATTCAAACTTAAGGCTTTGCACTACAATTTGAGTGTCATAAACCCTTTATTGCAAATATTGGAATTTGGGTTTAAGAACACAAGCAATCAAATAAAATCGCAGTCGTATGACTGTTGGCAAACACTGATCAAAAATTTTGCTCTAGACAGAGAGTTTTTTCTAAAGGCCAAAAAATTCAGTCTTATTCTTATGCCTTTGTTGAACAAATGCAAAACCTACAAAGACGAGTTAGTGTGTAGGGCCAAGCTTTTGTCCTGGATGTGTCTAATTGAAAATCTAGCTCAACAATTGCCTAAATATTCTGGCAAAGTTCTAATACCATTTTTTAACTACAGTTTCGGAATGAATAGCTTTATGATCGAAAATGGATTATACAATTGTGAGTGTTTAATTTAAAATCTAGTTTTTCTTAATCGTTTAATTTTTTTGTTACTAATTTTTGTGTGTGTGTGTGTCTTGTTTGCTAAAATAAACAGGTTATTAAATTAAAATTTAGATTTCTTCAAAAACAGATTATTTATTTTATTTCTACTCAGAAAATCAAGATTTATTAATTTAGTTGAATGTCAAGTAGGAGTGCGTTATTTGTTAATTTTTAACAAAACATTAATTTTTTTCAATTGATTTAAATTACTTTATTTTTTTTTTTCTAAATGTTAATTTTTTAAAATAATTTCTAAAGATGACGAAGACGATGCAGATCGCGAGGAAAAAGTGAAAAAAATTCTTGCTTCTAGACTAGAATGCGAACACGACTTTAAGTCGTTGATTCAAATCGGCTCAGAAATGTTGGTTTGTTTGATCTTTAGCGATCAGCTAAAAAATCAAAGTGAAAAATTTTTACAAAAACTTGTTTTTGGTAATTTAATAAAAAAATTGAAATTATTATTGATAAGAAATTATTTTCTCTTTTTTAAGCTAAAAATAGTGTTAACTACAGTCTTGAAGAATTGGTAAACGATTACTGCATATGGATAATTTTAATGAAGTATTTTTTTGACATATTTATGACTAATAAATCAAATCAAACTAACGACGGTGTGCTAATTCTGGACACTTGGAAACATTTATCATTTATTTTGAAATTTAAAATTTTAAATGAGCCGTTTGATGATGCCATGATTGTCGAAAGTCAGCTTCAGAATTCTAGTCCTAAACAAGTTGATATCAATGCTAATTTGTTGTCAAAGTATCAGGAATTTTTTGTCTCCAATTCAATTGATTTTGTCAATAACTTTGTAGTTAATAATAAAAATAATGAAAATGTGCGATAAAAAATTTATTTAAATATTTAAAAATTAATTTATTCTCTTTAGAAATTTATAACTTCAATGTCAAGATTGGTTTTGTATCATGTTAGAGAGAATTACAAACAGCACTATAGCAATAAGAGTGACATCAAGTCGAATCTATTGAAATTGATGAAAAAAAGCTCTAATTTAATGCTGGCCAGTGATGAAGATGACCTGAATGTGTATCTATTTGAATTTAGGTTTTTGTTCGAATTAATGGAAATTCATACGGAGATTGCCGATTTGTATCAATGGATCCATTTGACTACCAAATTTTACGAATACTTAAAATCAGCTAAGAATAAATCTATTAAGTTAAAGGTAATTTTTTAAAGAAAATTTTTTAGTAAACAAAAATAATAATTTTTTTTTATTTTTAAGCTTACTGAAGACAATTTAGGATTAATCACAAATTGTATTTTGTTCCCTCTTAGTCATTTTAAAATTCTCGATATTCAAGAAGTAAGTAGAAATTTTTTTAAAAAATTAGTCAATTTATTTAACAGACTGTAATATAGAATCCATTGAGGCAATTTTTGTTTTTTCAATTTATTTTGCCTTTCCCACTACACTTCATTTTGTACAATAAAAAAATTTGAAATTAAATAAAATTTTAAAATATTTTGAAAAATTTTAAGTACAAAAATATTTTTATTTTAATCATTTTTTTCTTAATAAATTGATCGTTGTACTATCTGATAAATAAGAAATTTTTGAAGTCAAATAATTTTGGATTTTTTTTAAGTTCTCTTTATTTATCAATAAAAAAAACAAAAGTTAGCTAATCTTCAAATATAAACCATGTTTCTAATTGAATGTAAAGTTCAGCATTTAGACCACGATCGTCTGGAACCAGTTTAAAGTGTTTTCCTCATTGAAAATTCCATCAAACATACAACATGACTTTTTTTATCAAAGCGTCCTCTTTTCATCACTGGCTGATCTGGTTTAGAAGGGTCCAAACATTGACTTCTCTTTGTGAATTTCAAAAAAAGATTCACTTTTCATCACAAGTAATTATCGGTCTGAAAAACTGTTCTTCTAGAAGATTTTTTTTAAATAGTTTACCACAAATTTCAATGTTTAACTATTTTCTGCTTTTGCTGATAATGACGTAACAGTACCAATATTTCAAGTTATCATATTAAAAAACTTTTTAGAATTGAATTAGCAAAGAGTTAGAAAAATCATTTGAAAAGCATTCAATTTAGTTTTGTTTTTTTTTTAAAATAAAATATAAAAAAGGAATTAAAAATAATTAAAAATATTATTTTATATATATTTACAATACAAACTAAAACTAATTTTAACGCTTTCTAAAATTTCGTTTTGTTAAATCTTTATCTCTATTTTTTGGTCAGAAAAACTTAAAATTAATTAGTATAAAATTAAAATTTCTGAAAATTTCTCTGCTTTTAATTAAGATTGCTCCTAAAATAACCCCCCTTCCCTTAAGGTTAAGGTAAATCCTGAGAAGAGGTAACGAAAGGGAAAGGAGTAAAAAGCGTACAAGTTAGTTTTAGTTTTTAATGTAAAAAAATTTAATCTTAAAAAAAAATTAAAATACATTTCAGTTTTAAAATAAAAAGGGTAAAAAAAATTTACAATTAAATAAAATAAAGCCAAATGCTCGCAGCTTCATAAATTTTTTAATTCTTTTTGACTTCAATTATATTTTTAATAGATTTAATTTTTTCAATAAAAAAAAAAAAAGATAATTTAATTTTTAATTTCTCATTTTTTTTATTCAAATTTATAAAAAATTGATATTAAACAATTTAGTCAATGTAGTTTATTAGTTTCGTTACTAAAATATTTTTTACAAAAATCTAGATTTTCAACAATTTACCTTTTTTTGTTTACATTATTTTCTCATTGTCAGCATGAAAATATATCACTGTTTTAAAATTAAAAATAAAAACTAGATTTTGATCTAATAACAACATTTGACTTGATTGAAAAAATAATTCCTCAGAAAAATTACGGACAAATTGACTTGATTAACTTGATTTAAAATTTAAAAAAAAAATTCTTCTTTTTAAAAAGAGTGACTTGAAGTTAGTATTGAGCTCATGTTCGAACATAGCAAAGCAATTCGCAGCCTTGTTAAAGCAAAACAGACTAAAAGTGAACGAAACGGATGAATTATCAGCCAACAATTGGTGCTCCAGTCTCTTTCAAGCACTAATTCAACAATATAAGAAGACATCAGAGTTCAGTTTGACACACAGCTTGAACAAATACTGGCAAGAGTTATACGAAAGCAGCAACCAACCTGCAAGTCAGTGTCCACAACTGCCCACTTTGTACATGATTGAAAACACGCTTAAAATACTCCAGCTACAAGGCCAGATAACACTAAACTTACTGCAGAATGTGTTCGAGTTCGATTTGTTCGGCGAAGCGCCAAATCAAACTGGCGAGCCACTTGGCACTTTCATATCGGCTAAACCGAGTCAAATAAATTTTCCGTCCGATCTCATCGAGCTAATACAACAGCAGATAAAGCTTTTCTTTTGGTTAATCAAATGTCAGACAAATAACTTGTCAGCAGCAAAACTAAGCGAAGAAGAGCTCGATTCTGAGCTAAAAAAGGAGCAAAATTTCGAAATAACCGATGCCAAAGTTGACAAAGAGAGCAAAATACCAGTTCAAGTATTAATCACTTTAGTCGAACAGCTAAGCTGTTTGTTCACCCGCACAAAACGTAATTCAACTCTGAACAACTTGTTAATCTCGTTTGGTCAATCTGTCGAGTGTTTAGCCGAGCTTAACTGGCTTAGCAAACAAGAAACTGTTCCAAAAGCTCACAACCTAACCCATTCCCATCTAAATTCTCACTTTAAATACTCGAGTGAAAAAGCTTCTATTCAATTTAACTCTAGCCGAAAGTCCAGCGATCTATTCGACACATTTTCACTCCAATTGTCTTCACTAATTCAAAACACTTTGGCAAAAATTTACTCGGCTCACGAATTCGACTCAATTTTACTTGATAAATTTGAGCCAGTATTTTACTCGCTTTTAAACTACACAACAAAATCAGGTCCAAGACAAAAAATTCTACAAGCATGGAACGCCACATTTGGCAAGTCAACCCTCCAGTCGCTCAACTACACCAAGCGTCTTGAGAATTTATTTCTGGACATAAAAGAGGAAATGGTGCAGAAAAAAAATCCAAACAGTCTAGTCCTATCTTTGCCAGGCTTCAAGCCACTTGATCTCATAAATACCAACAATACAACAAGCACTTTTATTGTACAAGAGGCTGAGATTAACGAAGAAAAAGAGAATACACCGGAAAATTTAAAAACAGAGTCTAATTCGTCTATATCAATAGCCCATTTTGTCTTTTCGCCAGCTGGACGCAACTCGTTTTTCAAACAGCAACAACAGCAGTCGGCCTCGGCTTCAAAGGCAGTGCGCACGCCGGACAACAAGGCGCCAAAAGCCTCTCCACGCTCTCTCAAGCACAATTCAAAGCGAAAACTTGATCTAAATGGACTAATTGATCAGCAACCAGACAAAGACTTTGTCGCCATAAGCAAACCAGAATTGAAAAGCAGACGTAGTCTGACACTCAGATCAAAACAGCCTCTCACCGAACATCAGAAGGAGGCGCGCAAAAACAAATCATTTGTGCCCATGGAACTACAGCCAGTAGATGTAGACAGCCAGCTGAGTTGCAGTGTCATGGACGAGGACACCAACACGCAGACTATTGAACACCCGCCTGCTGAAAAAATGAATGATCAATCTGCCATGGCTATATTTCAGTACAAGGCTTTGGTTGGCGAACAGCAACAACAACAACAGCAGCAGCAGCAATCTAGCGAGCCGGTGATCAAGTTTCATAGCAAATTGAATCCAAGCAAGCAAATACAAGTTATTGAGGTCAAGAGTGGTGAGACTGTGAGTGAGCATGTTGAAAAGCTAGGCGATTGTCTAATTGATAAAATAGATGGTTTAAAAAAAAAGAAAAGCAATATTGAAATGCTTAGATTGAGGGGCAAATTGTTGAAAAAGTCGAAAAAAATAGCCAAGAATTCCAAACAAGCTAGAAAAACTTTGTTAAAATACAGAAATTTAGTTAAAAAAGGTTCAATTGATGACTCAGTTGCCAAACAATCCGAAGAAACGAGACAAAAATTGGACAAACAGGACAAATCAGCCAAGTTGATTGATGAAAAAAACAATGACGTGTCCATGAATGAATCAGTAAAGACTAGCGATGATGAGGACGATCAGCCATTGTCCATTTTGGTCGACAAGAAAAAAACAGAAGAAAATATGGAAAAAAGCGCACACGCAGCAGAAACACCACAAACCAAATTGGACTCGGTGCTCGAAGAAACAGAAACTGAGCCGACTAAGTCAGTTAAAACCACTGAGGATCTAATACACAAGCTAAACAACACACCAACAACGAGCATATTGAAGAAAAAGATGATGAATCAATCGGAGATAGCTATTCCGCTCGATTTGGATACGCCTGGCAAACGACGTGTTAGTTTTTGTGAATCAGTTCGCATCGAAGAAATTGAGCCAAATTTTAGAAAATCAATTTTTCGCTCTACGCCAAGAGTACAAAACAAAGCTAAAATAGTGCTATCACCTTATTTTGGAAACAAAAATCCAATACAAAATGCACCAAGCCCAAGCAATCCGGTCAGTTCCAGCCTCGTTATTCCCAACAATAGTGAGACTGTAAAGCCGGCCGTAAGTCAGTCGGCACCGACTACTCCAAATTCAAAATCTGCGCCCAATGTTCAAAACTCGCCAGGTTCAGCCTCGTTTTTGGACTTCATATCTACCAATAGAGTAATGAGCCAACGTTCAAGCATCATTCAACAGCAAATGCAGTCTAAAACCGAGTCGCCAATAGCACAAAGTAAAATTGGCCTCTCCAATTCTTTGCCTGTTTCGACTCCCAATTACGAGTCACCAAAGTCTACAAACAAAACCATATCTCTCATGGAGGGAATTAGTGATTTTAAAATAGCCGATAAACTGCGCAATTCTAAATTATCCATTGATATTTTATTTGAAAAAGTTGACACTAGCTTGTATATGCAGAAATTAGGTTCACTTAAATACTTTAAATATAAAAACATTTTGACAGTGGGCGATTTTTGTTCGCTTGGCTCAAACGAGATAAATACACTGCCTTTGAGATGTCCCAAATACGACAATTATGTCAGTTTGATAAAAAATTTTGAAGAAAATAGCACAGACTTATTTGCCAAAGAAGACAAAAAACTAGTCACCATGGGCTCGATGGAAGAAGAAATGGAAAAACTTGAAAAAATGGAACAAGTTGCAGCACTCGACACGAGCATAGAGTGTGTTGGCGAAAAAATTAAAATGGATATTGAGTCTAGTAAGGTTGAAGCTGATTTTGCAGACAGACTGGCTTGCATGCTTGCATGCTATGAGAACGAGATGAAACTAATGACCGAAAGTGGCCAGTTTGCTGCCATGAGTGTCCATGAATTGCTTGATTTCAATCGCAAAATGGACAAAAACAGACGTATCATGTCTGATTTGTACACATCTAGTCAAGAGATTATTCGATTTAATATCGAATCAAAGCTAGTAAAAGAATGATTGAAACATTTTAAAATACAAAAAGTTTATTTTAATTTAGATTAATTGTAAAAAATTTTATCTTTTTAATGATTTTTTTATAATTATTTTTTTCTCTTTGATGTATGAAAGGTTTGTATGCATATTCTAGACAAGGGTGGGCTAACAATAAAATGAAATTAAACAACTAGTTTATTAAATAAAATTTTATTTTATATAAAAAATACTGCTTTTTTTTGGATCATTTTTTAATAAAAGATAAAATAAGAAAATATTTATTTTTTTTTAAATTAGCTCAATTATGCTTGAAAAAAGCTTTTTAATCAAATAGAGCTGTGTTAGATGATTTATCTTTTTAACTGATAGTTTATATTAAAAAAAAAATTCACTGTTCTTACACTCAAATGAATCATGGTAAATAATTGACGAAATAAGTTTTGAAAAAAATTTTTTTTACCAGTCAACTTTACAATATTGACTACATGTCTCCATGACACTTAATATTTAAAGAAAAAAGGAATTAACAAAAAAAAAATCAATAATATTACATATTTAAATTGTTTCATAAATGTTCACTTAGACATTACTTTTTTCAAAATGTTTAAAGTTTTAGCTTTAATTTTTTCAGTCCAACTCATGAAAGTATTTAAGAATTTTTATTCTAAATTGTAATCAATTAATTGATTCAGTTTTCTGAAGCTGTAACTTGTTCATATAGAATGAGTGGCCAAACTCGCTATACAAGGTAAATTCGATTCTTAAATTTCTTATTTTTAAATAATTTTTTTTCAAGATGCTTATCAAGCTGTTGTAGAAAGACAGCTTATAGTGCTAGAGAAGCCTGTTGTACTGATTCCACTATCATATTTTGGCCCTACATTGTGTAAATTAATATTTGGGAAAGTTCTTGATAAATATAAAATTTTTTTAACTTAGATTTGGGGTTATAACGTTTATTGGCATAATATTCACCATATTTCTGATAGTTTTTATCAAAAAAATGAATAGAAGTTTTAAATAATTAATTTTTTTTTCTAATTTAATGTCATTCAAAATAAAAGGGAAGCGAATAAGGGCAGGAGTAATAGGCTATAACGGATCGCCTGTGGTCTATCCTTTTAATCAATCATATGGACAAAATTTTCAGCCTTTGAATACCGGATGCCATGTCAACACTTATCCAATAACGCCAGTGGCAAACTCATATCCAATGAACAACCCTCAAGTTACAGCGACTTACCAAGTAGTGCAACCAAACGATAACTACTATAACCCAATAAAATACTAAGATAATATCATAGTTAACTAATTCTATTTTGATATGACTTATTTTGTTAATAACCGACAAATTTAATAAAGACTTAACAAAATATATTTTTTTTGAATGAAATTAAAAATTTTTTACAATGACGTCAAAACCAAATGCAGTACTTTCTGGTTATTTTGCATCATGTGTGTGACATTTCATGTAACCCAGAGAACTAGAGTTAGTCGGGTAATTCTTAGATTGTATGCTAATATACATATGTATAGGTATTGTGAAATTCAAATACAAGCAAAACAAAAATTCTTCATACTTTAATAAATTAAAATTTCCAAAAATAAATTATTAAGAAAAATACTGCTCAACTAGCAAATTTATAAATAATTTTCTTATTCAAAAAAAAAGAATATGACCGCCTTAAAACTTGACCCTTTTGACGGTCGTGTACAAAAATAAAATTAGAAAATTTTCAAAAATAAAAATTCGATAAATAGAAGAATTGAGTAAAAAAAAAAAATTAGGTTAAGTTTTATTTTTTATCTATTTTTTTTCTCATATATCAATTTGTGAAAGATATTTATTATTTCATTTTAATTTTTATTTTATTGAAAATTTCACTAAATGTAAAATTTTTGTTATCATGGTTGAAAAATGATTCCAAATTAGGTAATACAAAATAAAACATTGAATAAATAATCAATAAGGATATTGAATAAATATCTTGATGGTAAAAAGCGTGTTTTTAGGCCTGATAAGATTAGCGGGATTACTAATCCTTTCATTCTTAATAAGCGTGGGAAAACTATCCCTTTCATACTAATTTTTTTTTCTAGGATTTTCACACATTGATTTTTAAATAGTAAGATAATATATTGCCTTTAACAAATAACTTACTAATATTCTTGTTAATGCTAAGTCACTTGATATGGCGAAGAAAGAATGGATTCTAAACCTAAAATGGTCAATAAACTCTGTCAAATTAGTTTTTTTTTTTTAAATTTTATATTAAAATTGATTTTAATTAAAATAATTTATTATTTAAAAATTATTCGAATTTGGTTACAAAAAAAAAATATTTAACTAATAATTTTTTTTGTAAATAAAATGTTTACCCTTTTTTATTTTTTAATAAAACGTTGCATTTTACACATAATTTATTAAAAGTTTCAGCATTTTTCAATAATCACTTAATTGATCGTCAGATCTCTGCATGTAATTTTAAGTCAATCAAACACAATCAACCAGTTGATGCTGTAAACAAGCTCTTGTTTTATTAAAAAAAAGAAAAAATAGAAAATTAAAAATAGTAAAAATAAAATTTTTTTTAATATGATTTGAGAAGTAGTTCTAGGATTTTTCTTTTTTTTCCCTTGATTCTCTAAAAATTAACTCAATCGTTCCATCTTTGCTTTCTTCTTTGTTAAGCTTGTTTTCAAGCTTTATCCTATCACTTGCTTTGGCCGCCAAATTTTCTATATTGTCTTTTTCTTCTAGGATGGTTTTCATTTCATCTATCACGGATTTTTTGCTAGTTCTATTTCCTATATCTCTTAAAAATTCTTATATGAGTCATCATCATTAATTAACTCTTTTTTTTTTCGTCTATTTCTTCAAAATTTTCGAATTTGATTGCAATTTGGTAAATGATATATTTCGTTCAGCATTGTTGAACGTTAATGCCATTTAAAAAAAAATCATAAATTTAATTAGCTTTAAGACAAAATTAGGCGTCAATCCTAAATGAAATTTATCAAATTAAGTATAAAAAAATTATGCGTCAGAAAATAAAGATATTAATCTTAACTTATTTTAATTGAAAAATTAAATAAATTATCTTTGTTTAATTTTATTGGAAAAAATATAAAATTTGCTGAGATAAAAATTGAGAACCTAATTTTTGTAAAAATAGCTAGTGATAAATAATTTTACTTTTAATTAGCTAAAACATCAATTTTTTTACAAAATATTTTTTAACTCAAATTAAAAAAAAAATAAAATAATTTAGATATAAACTTTTTAAAAATCTAATTAAATTAAATAAAAAAAAACTTTGAAAAATAGAGATACTTCTTGAACAAATTTGACTTTATAAGCACAAATGTCTAGTTTTATTTTAATTTAGAAATCAATTAAAAACAAATAATGTGGAAGATAAACAGAGACAATTTTGCGGAGGAAAAAAATTTGTCGAAAAATTCTTCATGATCAGAAAATGGTAAATAATTAGGAATTTTAATTTCTTTATTTTAATTTGTTTAAAAAAAAACTATACCATTTGCAAAAGCTCATTCTAGCAAAATTATTTTTTTTGTTTTTGAGCTTTTCATTTGTAAAAAATAAAAATATACATTTATCAAAATGAGTAAAGACAAATTTTACAAAGTTTACAGAAATGTTCAAGACTTGATGAACGACAAGCCGATGTATTCGTATGAAACAAAATCAGCCGATGAAACAGCCAACACCAACAAACAATTTGTCATAGCTAGTTTGTTCAAAATAGGCCGCAAGTTCGGCAATGGAAATTTTGGTGATGTGCGAATTGGAAAAAATATTCTCACCAATGAGTTTGTAGCAATTAAATTCGAAAAAATACACCATCAAGCCAACTCGTTGCAAATTGAGAATAGAATTTATGGTAAATTGAGAAATGGAGAAGGAATTCCGCGAATGTTTTACTACGGACAATTTGCAGCACACAATGTACTCGTAATGGAATTACTAGGCGCCAATCTAGAAGATCTATTCAACTTATGCAATCGTGCATTCAGTCTAAAGACCATATGTATGATAGCTATTCAACTAATCAAACGAATAAGCTTCATTCATTCCAAGAATTTGATTTACAGAGACATTAAACCAGAGAATTTTTTGATCGGCCGTCAATCGGCAAATGAACACAAAAAAATTTACTTAGTCGATTTTGGTTTGGCCAAAGAATACATCAATGCGCACACTGGTGCCCATATTGCATATAGTGAAAATAAGGCTTTAATAGGAACAGCTAGATACATGAGTGTGAATACACATTTGGGTAAAGAACAAAGCAGACGGGATGATCTTGAATCGATAGGATATTTGCTAATTTATTTTCTAAAAGGACATCTTCCATGGCAGGGCCTTAAAGTGGACAGTTTTCACGAGAGATACAGAAAAATCGGACAAACTAAAATGAACATAAAATTAGAAGATTTGTGCCAAGGTCATCCCAGAGAGTTTTTTAATTTGATTTCATATGCTAGAAGCATGAGCTTTACGGAAAAGCCTGACTATGATATGCTGATAAAAAATTTTGAAAATTTAATGAACAATAATTACTGGAGCCTTGACTGGGAATTTGACTGGGTCAACAAATTGACTAAGCCTAGTATATTGCTCAATGAAACTATTTAATTGCGACTAGTCAATACTTTTATTCAAAAAAAAATTAATAAGTAAGTTTTACGAGCAATAGTTAAAAGAATTGAAAGAGAAAAAATTTAATTAAAATTTACAAATGAAAAAAAATTTTTTTTTTTTAAATTAAATTTTTTTTTAAAAAATAAATTCGAAAATAATTGTTCAATAATTATATCAATTTTAAGAAATAAACTAGAAAAATAATTATTGTCTTACAGTTTAATTTACAATATTATATCATTTTTGAATTTGAATTTTTGCCTCTTTAATATTATGTTAAAATGATTTTCGATAGTCACAATCAATAAATAATATTTTTTTTTATCTTGATAGTTTGATTAAATAAATTCAAAGTATCATCAAGTTATTGTAATGTAAACAATCTTTAAAACTGAGCGATTTTCTAAAGGTCCAACATTTTGTTGATGAGTTAATTAATTTTTTTACTTAATTTAATTATGTAAAACATTGTTCGTAAAATATAGTTACTATTTTGTTAGAATAAAAAATTTGAATATGCTAATGAAATGGTTTTTAAAAGAGAATATTTTTTTTAACAAAAGTAGATAAAAAAATTAAGAAATTTAAATATATATCTATTTTTTTTCTGCTAATGCTCCTTCAGATTAAAAAATAAAAATTGAAATCATAATAAGTTCAAAAGTGTGAGATGTCTATTGTGTCCTTGAATAACATGAACTCGATTCCCAATGTAAACTTGTTAAATTGATTTTCACCAAGTTTTGTTACTTTTTTTTCCTTTTTTGACTTTTTATTTCAGTTAATTTAGCCTGGCTCAAAACACTTTACAAATTTACAAATTCGCCAAAGTTAGTATAATAGAGGATGATAGATAATTTTAAAACAATGTTTTAATTCAAGACTTAGCATAATAAAATATCAATCAAATAAAAAGCATAAGTAAAAAGAAAAGAATGCTAATTATTTTAGGTTTTTTTTTATATTTACTTTTACTTTGACAAGATTTTTATTTTAAGCCTGTACACAAGTCTCTATGGCGCAATCGGCTAGCGCGTTCGGCTGTTAACCGAAAGGTTGGTGGTTCGAATCCACCTAGGGACGAGCTTTTTTAACGAATTTCTATAAATATATATTTTAATTAAGAAATTGAAGTCAAATAAATAATAAGAAAGATAAAAAAAATGGGGAATTTTTTAAATTAATTTTAAAATTAATCTTAAAGAAATATATTTTAAGATAGGATTTCATTTTATTGATAAGTAAAAAAAATCTAATCTCTTTAAAATTTCGATATGATATTTTATTTATGTTACTAATTGAAAAAAGACTATAAAAAAATAAATATGATAGTATTTAACACGTCTATTTTTTCAAAAAAAGTTGAGTATAAAATCCTATTTTAAATGAATTACGATAGAAACTAAATAAGTTTTTCAAAGATTTTATCTATAAAAGGTCTAATAGAATAGCTAGAAGAAATAACCATTATACAATTTTTTTAATTTAGGTGATTTGATAAATTTTAATTTTAAATCAAAAGCTAAACAAAATTCTAGAAAACTAAAATTAGATTTAAATAATGGAGGAGATATCAATAAGACTTGATTGTGAAAAATTGACCAAATATAATAATCTAATCAACAAAAAAGGAGATTTTACTTGTCCTGAATGTAAAGAAAAGCATATACTCAATGTAGAGAAAACTTTAAACTCACCAATAAACCAGGAGAAAATAAATAGAAAACAAATAGAGATTGCTCTAGAAAGTTTCAAAACAGATAATTTAAATGTAAAAATGGATGAACATTTTGAATATCTAAAAAATAAAATTGAACTGAATGCGGATATATTGATTAAAAAGATCTATGACTTGAATAAAAAAATGGTGGAAAAGATAGATAGAAGAAAAGCGAAAAGAAATATAACTTTTGAAGTAGTCGAAAAATTTCACAAGAATTTCAACAAAAAGTTTTTTGCCCAACGAGCTTTTTTATTCTTAACATCGAGTGAACTTAAAAATATAACATGTATCAATAAACTAGGGCAAAATGATAGAAAACGGTGTGTTGGATTATATGATCGAAGTATTGATTTATTTGAATGTAGTACTAATTTCGTAAGATCTCTTCAATTAATAGATGAGTATACTCTAGCAAGTGGAAATGACGATAAAACTATCAAGATTTGGGATCTACGAAATAACAAATGTATCAATACACTTAAAGGTCATTCTTCTTCTGTTTATTGTCTACAATTAATTGATGCATATACTATAGCGAGTTGCAGTTCCGATAAAACCATCAAGATTTGGGATCTACGAAGCTCTCAATGTATCAATACACTTAATGGTCATTCATCTACTGTTTATTGTCTTCAACTAATAAATGAAAATACTTTGGTGAGTGCAAGTCGTGATAAAACCATCAAGATTTGGGACTTACGAACCTTGCAATGTATCAATACACTTAATGATGATACTTCTGATATTTTATGTCTTCAATTAATTGACAAATTTACTTTGGCGAGTGGCTGTTACGCTAATCCAGATCAAAAAAAAATCAAGATTTGGGATCTACGAACCTCGCAATGTATCAATACACTTATCTATACAATTAATGCTGGAAGGGTTTTTTGTCTTCAATTAATTAATAAATTTACTTTGGCAAGTGGAAGTGACGATAATTCCATAAAGATTTGGGATCTACGCAACTGCCAATGTTTGAATACACTTATTGGACATACTCATTCGGTAAGATCTCTTCAATTAATAGATGAAAATATTTTGGCGAGTGGAAGTGATGATAAAACCATTAAGATTTGGGATCTACGAAACCTCATTTGTATTAATACACTATATGCTCATACTGATTTGGTCCTTTGTCTTCATTTAATTGATGAAAATATTTTGGCTAGTGGTAGTAACGATAATTCCATCAAAATTTGGAATCTCAGAAACAAAGAATTTTTAATTACACTAAATGGCCATTCTGATTCGGTTTGTTATTTTCAATTAATTGATGATAAAACATTAGCGAGTTGCTGTTCCGATAATACAATCATGATTTGGGATCTACGAAACTACCAATGTATCAATACACTTACTGGTCCTACAGATTGGGTTAATTGTCACCTTTTTATTGATCAATATACTTTGGCGACTGGCAATTTCGAAAACACGATCGAGATTTGGAACTTTCCAAGCTACCAATCTATTAATTCACTAAGTGGTCATACTTCTTCGATTCATTGCCTTGAATTAATCAATCCATATACTTTAGCCAGTGGAAGTGGCGATAATACCATAAAGGTTTGGGATCTACGAAATTACCAATGTATCAATACACTGAATGGTCATTCTTCTTCTGTTTATTGTCTTCAATTAATAAATGAAAATGCTTTAGTGAGTGGAAGTAACGATGGAACAATCATTGTTTGGGATCTTCGAAGCTCCCAATGTATGAATACACTTAATGGTCATCATGATTCTGTTAATTGTCTTCAATTAATTGACGAAAACATCTTAGCGAGTGGAAGTGACGATAATTCCATCAAATTTTGGGATATACGATGCTCTCAATGTATCAATACACTTAAAGGTCATTCTTCTTCTGTTAATTGTCTTCAATTAATTGATGAATGCACTATAGCGAGTTGCAGTTCCGATAAAACCATCAAGATTTGGGATCTCCGCAACTTCCAATGTTTGAATACACTTATTGGACATACTGATTCGGTTCATTTTCTTCAATTAATTGATGAGCATACTTTAGCGAGTGGAAGTGATGATAAAACCATTAAAATTTGGGATTTATGCTCTTAAAAGAATATTTTTATGGCCAAATATTTTAAAAAAATTTTTGAATATTAAAAATTTTCTAATCTAATTAATTTTAGTTAAAAAGAAATTCACAAAAACTATTCAACAAACTAATTTATTTATAGATTTTAACATTTAAATTTTCTTTCTAATTTTATTTTAAAACACTCTTATATTTTAATAGATTTATATTTTTTTGAATCTTTTATCGAAAAAGTTATAAGACTAAGTTTATCAATAGTTTGGAAGTATTTTAGTTTTTTTTTCTACCAATTATAGCGATTTCGTTTTAATAATTTGTAAATTAAACCAAATTACATAGTTTAATCAAGTATTTACATGTTCTTTGATTTTTTGTGTATTCATTTTTAATTTTTTTTTACTGAAGATTGATTTTCTTGAAAAAAATTCTAAGGATCTTCCAGAATTCTAATTCTAAGGAATGGAAGTTTGATATCAGTAAATAAAGTAAGTCGATTCAAGTTACAAAAAATTCCAAATTTCTTGAAAATTTAAATTTTTTTTTTCAAATAATTTTATTTTAATTTCCTCCTAATTCTTTGTTATGTTTTTTTTATTATCGAAGTCTCGTATGACGAGGTTCGCCAGTAAAAAAAATATTAATCATTAATTGAATATCTAGAATCTCAATAAATTTTAATTTGTAAAAAATTTCGTCCCTAGGTGGATTCGAACCACCAACCTTTCGGTTAACAGCCGAACGCGCTAGCCGATTGCGCCATAGAGACCTGTTAGTGAGATGTTATTTTGAAATAAATTAAATTCTTAAAAAATTTATTATTAAAAAAAACTAACTATTAAAATATCAAAAAAAAATTCGTAAAACACAATCTTTTTAGTTGACAATTTTTATTTCTCTAAATTATTTACTTAAATAAACGATACAAGTTCTTTTTTTATATGAGTACAATTTTTTCTATAAAAGTATAAATTAAATAGTTTTGGTTATTAATGGTAACAAAATGATTTTATTTATAATTATTGCACTATTGTTTCATTTTAGTTGCGCTAAACGCATCATATGCTATACAACAAGTTGGTCTCAATACAGGCCAGGTAATGCAAGGTTTCTACCAGAAGATATTGATCCATTCCTATGCACTCACATTATTTACTCATTTGTTAAAATAAATGAAACTAATTTGGTACCTGTTGAATGGAATGATGATAGTTCTAAATCAATGACAGGCATGTATGAGCGTATTGTTAATTTAAAAACAAAAAATCCTCGTCTTAAAGTTCTTTTGGCTGTTGGAGGGGCCAATTTTGCAAATGAACATTTTGATAATATCGTTAATGATGATACTGAACTAAATAAATTTGGTGATAATGCTGTCAAATTTCTGAAGGATAGGAATTTTGATGGACTTGATATTGATTGGGAATATCCCATCGGAAATAAAATTGGATTTAGTAATCTGGTTATGGTAAGGTTTTATTTAAATAAAATTTGAAAGATTTTTTTTTGTTTTATCTTTAATTAGAACTTGAAAAAAAAATTTCAAAAGAACGATCTTTTGTTATCAGCTGCAGTGGCAGCGAGTAAAATTAATATACAAAGTTCATATGATTTAGCTTTTATTTCTAAGTAATATTCTCATTCAAAAATTAGTCTTTAATAATTTAATTCATTGTATATTAAATTCTAAGTTTCATTGATTTTTTAAATGTAATGACTTATGATTATCACGGCTCATGGGAAAATTCAACTGGTCATGTTGCGCCTTTATTTTCAAGAAGTTCTGAAGACCAAGAACAAAAGCAGTATAATGTTAATTTCACAATTAGTTATTATATTGATAATGGATTTCCATCGGAAAAAATAAATCTTGGTTTTGCTTGTTATGGCAAGTCATACTCTCTTAAGAGCAAAGAAAAAATTAAATATGGCAGTGTGGCAAAAAGTAGTGGATTCGCAGGCAAAGTAACTAATTCAGAATAAATAAAATACAAATTTTAACTTTAAAATTTAAAAATAATTAATTTTTTAGGGATAAAATTTTTTTATTTCTTCTTTTATCAAAAATTACTTTTTTTGATTGAAAAGTTTTATCTAGTATACAAGGGAAAATGGCACATTGGCCTATTATGAAATATGTGAACGATTAAAAGAAGACTGGACTTTTGAATGGGATGATGAGCACAAAGTGCCGTTTGCTTTTAAAGATGATCAATTTATAGGATACGAAAATAATAGAAGTTTAGAAGAGAAAATTAGATATTTGGAAGACAAAAATTTGGGTGGTATTATGTTTTGGTCTATAGATATGGACGATTTTTCTGGTTCATTTTGCCAAAAAGGCAAATATCCATTAGTTAAAGCTGCAAAAAAAATTTATTTGTTCAAAAAAAACACAAAACCAAAGAAAAAATTCATTAATCATTGTATCAATGGTGATGGTATTTACATTGACCTGAGAGATGGTTGCGAGCATTATTTTACTTGTGAAAACACTAAAACGTCACATTTTAGTGTCAAGATGTTTCGGTGTCCTGATGGAACTTTATTTGACAAAAATATTATCGCTTGTAATTTTGAAAAATTTGTTGATTGTTAATTTTATTTAAGAAAATTTTTTTAATAAAAAAAAATTCGCTGCGAACAGGATTTGAACCTGTGCGGGAATAACCCAACAGATTTCAAGTCTGTCGCCTTAACCACTCGGCCATCGCAGCTTATTAAAAAATATGTTTGCTATAAATCATTATTTTTAAAATATTTCATTTTAATCGCACTGATAAGAAACATTATTCAAAACAAAATGATAAAATTTTATTAATTTAATTTAAATATGTAATAAAAAAATTCCTAAAAAATTCGTTTAATTGATAAAACATTTTAAAACTAAATTAACTCTTATTATTTTATGTTAAATAATTAAATAAAATAAATAAAAAAAAATAAATTTATAAATATTGATTTCTTTTAAAATGTTGAAAAAAATAATTTTTAAACAGGTCTCTATGGCGCAATCGGCTAGCGCGTTCGGCTGTTAACCGAAAGGTTGGTGGTTCGAATCCACCTAGGGACGAGCTTTTTTTTTTATTTGATTTAATTATTTATTTTAATAATAAAATTTCAAAACTAATTTCTTTTTCAATCTACAAGTCTTCATAAAACCTATCTAAATGGCTAAATAAAAAAGTTATTTTTAATTTTAGGTTGATATTTTAAATTGAATAGTTTACAATTTATTAATGAATCTAAAAAAGATGATAGCAGTAAAATTTAAGCCCATTATTGGAAGGTTTGCATATTTATGAACAATTGAATTTAAGGCAACTTTTAAATTTAACTCTTTTATTTTATTATTTAACAATTATTATTTTATTTGTTAAAATTATCTCTTATATAGCTTAAAATAAAGATTGGATTTGTCTGGTTCTTAAACAGATTCCTTTGAATTTTATTAAATTTTAATTTTGATTACAAGATTAATTTTTAAATCTTTATTTAAGAAGTGTTAGTTAAAAGAAAAAAAACTCTCACCATGCTTTTAAATTTCAAGACTTTTGTATTCATTTTAAACATAATCAAATATTTACCAAAAATAAGTGGTTTACAAAGAAAACAGAAAAAATTTTATAAATTTTATGTACAAGATATTTTATTTTTGGGCTTTTGTAGTTTTTTTTTTAACTGTTCTAGTTGAATTTTTAGCTTTTCTTCGATTAGTTTTCTGCGACGTTTTGAAATTATGAAGTAAGTGAAAAAAATTTGAAATCCTTGTGTGGCATTTAGTAAGCAAAATATTAATCCGTAAACAAAACGAGCATAAATCCAATCGCCTTCGGCCGGTATTGTTACCAAAAATCCAAATAGCCACGTCAAGCCAGTGCTTACAAAACAAGTCAAAATCAAAATTATTTCCTTTTTGACTCCTTTTTCATCAATAGTCTCTTTTTTGTGCAAATACTTATTTCTTTTCTTAATTATATTTGAATGACTCAGTCCGATCATAACAAATAAGACCAAGTTGATAAGAAGAATCATGGCTATGGGAAGCAAAGCTCCAAAAATGGCGAACATTGAGTGAAGCCAGCAGCTAAAATTTGAATTTAGAAAAATAAATAAAATAGAATTAATTTAATTTAATTTTTTTTTACTAATTGTTTGGATGAATATAAGCTTCACGGCTTATGCCTATAACTATGGCCACAGGAATTAATGGCACACCTTTAGTTCTAATTTTATTTAATTTTTATTGAAATAAAAAAATTTACCAAATGAGAAAATCAAAGATTTTAATAGTATGAACCGGAACACTTTAAAACTTTTATAAACAATTATCAGTTGAACTAATGTAATACAGAAAGAGAAACAGAATGAGCTCAATAGAAAGTAGTGTAACAGAACACCAATAGTTATGCAAGAGGCGCGTTGAGAGTCACTAATATCAGTCTCATCAAATTTGAAAAAGCTAAATGCAATGTAAACACAATTCATAACCAATAGTGAAAAACACCAAGCTGTTATTATTTTCAAATACTCCTTGGACATTTTTGAATATCTTTCCAACATTCCACTTTGCTTTATTGTCTTCTTAGAAGGCAATAATGATCTTGATGATAAAAAGAAAAAAATTTTGAATTATTTAAGGTTTAGTTTTAATTTTTTAGATGAATACATTGCGATATCGTAAGCTATAGTCAAAACAAGTCCAACTATCGACAAGCAAATACCAATTATGGATACATAAAAAAGAACTATTTCACACCAGTCACAAAACTCGACAGAATCGACCACCATCAAAAGAGCAAAATTGGTTGTATGATTACATGAACATTTGTGCAAAACATTTCCATTCTGTTCAAGTTTAACATACTCACATCCATCAGAGCTCCAATCGCTTATTTCATAGTTCCAAAAAACACACTGAAATTTTTGACTTATTTTACGCCTGTCGCAAAGCTTTTCATTCTTTAAAAAAATATATATTTTTTCTCAATTAAAATTTTTACAAATAATAATAAAAATCTTTTTATTTAAAAAATGTAAAAAAAAATTTATTTTATCTATTTATTTGTTTTCTGTAGCGAGCTAATGCTCCTTCAGACACCAAAAAACTTAATTTCTTTTTGGCTTTCTATTCTATTTCCATAAATTTTTATCTTAAGATTATAACTTTCTTTCTTGTACTTAGAGAAGACTACTAAACACGACTTTTCAACTTAATTATCCATTTTCTAGTTCATTAATGTATTTATTTATTTTATTTCCTTTTTACTAGAAATAAAAAAAGTAACTAGATCATTTGCAAAATGTAGAGAGTATTCATTATTTGTTTTGTTTCTTTTAGAGATGTCATCAATATATTAGTTAAATAAAAGAGGACTAATAACTGAGCCTTGGGAAACACCTGCAGTAATTTGGTATTCAATTCTCAGGTGGTCATTCCAATTTACTTTAAAGGTCCTAGGGTCTAAGAAAGATCTGATCCTGTTAATTAAGTAGTGTGGTGGATTTATTTTAATCATTATAAATTAAGTCTTCATGAATAAGAAATAAATTTTGTCCTAGAAGATTGTAATCTAGAGTATACTATACGGGTTTAGGGGTAGACAACTCGTTATACTGATTGATCTATAGTTAAAAGGATCATCTGAAATAGAGACTTTTTTTTAATCATAGTAATGATCGAAACTTTCCATGATTTCGGAATTATATCTACTTTTAAGATCTCTTTTAATGAATTTTTTGGCAAATTTCTTTTAACATTAGGTTACGTGTTTGGTTCAGCTGAAGTCTTTTTAACACTAGAAGCACCAAGCATTTTTTCAGGTTTTTTTAATTCATAAATATTTTATAAAAAAACTAAAAGAATTTTATAAAGTAATATCATTTTTTTAAAGAAAATTTTAAATTAAAAATTAATTTTAAATAATTAAAAATCTACATAATTCAAAAAAGATATATTTATTTGAAAAATCCATTCAAAAGATATGAAGATTTGAAAATTTTTCAAATGAGTCAAAATCACTCGTTTGGTGCTTCTAGTCTTAAAGAAAAGATTAGTTTGAGCAAATAGGATCTTTGAAATTATATTGATCGTAATTTTGAGGAATTCAGAATTAAAATTAAATATTTCATAGTCTTTTTCAGTATCTATTTGATCAGAGTTTGGACTTAATGTTAAAGATAGAATTTCTCCGAAGCATATTTTTATCTATTTAAACTTTATTTTGATTTAATTTTTTTTTCTAATCTGAAGGAGCACTAGCTCGGTACAAAAAACGAATAAATAAATAATGATTTTGTTCTATTAGATTCTGAAGCAGCAATTTAAATGATCCAAGTTATGAACTCAATTGATATCTCTGACTTACTGCCTCATAAACTAATGCTCAAATAAGGTCAACCAACTGGGAAATATTTCACCTACATATGAGCTATGTAACGGAACAAGATTAATAAGCAGGAATCTTTATTCAAGACTTTTAGAATGCGAAATTTCAGGAAAGATTTCTTTTATCCCAGAAATGCTATTTAAAACATCACAGATTGAATTTCCTTTCGTTTTGAAACCAAAAGTCTACTTAAAAGACACAAAAAATTTAACAAAAAAGCGTTGTTTATGATTTAATAGCTGTAATTTGGACAGCCCTCACTAGAACAGTATTATTGATTATCAAATCTAAGTTAACTCAACGGCTGATTATATTTTTTTCACTAAAATTTCTTAATTTTAACAACAAATTTTATTTTATCTAATTATTCGATATAATTTTGTAAATTCCTAGTGTTTTTAAAATTTCTGAGAAAATTTTTGTTTTGTTTTGTTATATTTATAAAATTAACATGTCGTTTTCAACTAAAGACGCTTAATTTATATAAGAGGATTGGTTTAATAGAACAAAAACAAGGCTTTCAAATGTGTAAAATAGAATTTAAAAATTTGAATAAATGAAATTTGATTAGAGAGAGATCCCATAAAAATATTTCAAATTTAAATTTTTCAATTCCATTTCTAGTTTTTTAATATTTTAGCCATCATATCTTATTAAAATACCATGTAAAAAATAAGAGAAAAAACGAGTATATATTTTTCTTTTTTAACAAATACTTACTTGTTGCTCTTCATAAATTATATTGATTAGATCTTGTCTAGACTTAATATCGGGAATGTTAGAAGCAGATACAACATAGGGTGCTATTTGAAGCGAACTATTACAATCTACTTCCATGTTTTGCATGTTTTTAGCCTTTCCATTAAAAAGTTTCGATGCCGAATAGCCTATATAGGTTAATCTAGGTGTTTTGTTTCTGGAAACAAGATCTTCTATGGCATCTTTATTGTAATAGGCTGCATATTTTAAGTTATCAATGCTGAAAAAATTTTCAATTAAACTATTAATACTGTCAATATTCTGTTTGTCTTTATCTAAAAAAAATTCATTATTTTTTCTAGTTTTAGTAAAAAAACTAAATTACATATAAATCCTATGTTCTCAGTTTCATTTGATAAAACTGTTGATTTTAAAAAAAAATTATTAAAATTTTTATTCAAATAAGAATTTTGTATGTTTGTCGTAAAGTCAATTTTATTTGATATTGATTCCAATGATTTACTCAATCTTAAATAATAAATAAATAAAACCAAATTATTTTCAATTTTTTTTTCTTTTTTTAAATACCTATTCGAAGTTTGTTGCAAAATTTTGAACATGTCTGTCGGACCGTCTATTAAATTATCAATTAAAGAACACAGGGGTTCTACAACTAAGTCATTTCTTTCTGTTTGTGTCTTACGTAAGGCAATGTTTTCGACTATGAGCGAATAATTAGCAAAAAATGAGTCTAATTCATTTTGCTCTTTAATAATAGTCAAATTTGTCTTCAAAGTATTTATGATTTGTGCAATATCTTCAGATGAAATTTCTGTAAAGTTAACTTGAGTTAATTCTTCCAAAGACATGGAATTTAAATCCTCTAACAAAATAAAACATATTTATTGTATAAATGTCATATCAATTGGAATAAAATACTTGTCGAGTGTACAAAAACAGCTTTATTGGCCGCAATGGAGCCATTTTTGTCTGCCACTGTAAATACATAAATTTTGTAGGCTTTTTTAGGCTGCAAATTTTGACACTTTGCTCTAGTGTTTTCAAGTTTTAAAGTTTCATCCACAATTTTGTTTGTTTGATTATCTATGCATGACACATTGAAGTACGAGAACGATCCTATGGACAAATTCCATGAAAATTCCAAAAAATTGTCTGATCTTTTATCTATTTGAAAATTGGTCACAACCTCAGGTTCTGAGAAAAAAATTTATTTTTCTTTTTTAAATCAAGTGAAAAAAAATCACCTATCAGCTTAACTTTGTTATCTATTTCAATCAATTGGCCCATTTTTTCTGAAAAAATAGAAATTTTGATCAATTTTCCCGAAAATGGCATTCGATGAACACATTTGCCTGAAATAGAATCTTTTGAATAAATACTCTCGGTCTCAAAATCTTTTGCTTTGCAGACTAATTTTATGGCATCATAGTCGCCAAAAGGCTTAATCCATTCAATGAGAAGACTAGTCGCATTCGACTTGGTCACCTTTTCTATTATCTTATGAAATGCTTCAAAATTAAATTTTTTTTTTTTTTTTTTTCAATTTATATTCATTTATATTTACGTATTTTTATTTCTATGGGCTCAGAAACTGTTCTAATTGAACGTTTCGACATGTCTGTTTCATATTCAACAAAACTAGGCACATTTTTAAAATTTACCATTTCAAAAATAGATTGATCTTTTTTGAGCATATTTATATAAGACTTAAAGAAAAAAAATTATTTTTACTTATTTCTATTGCAATTGCATCAAAACGAAAATAAATATCATCGAAGCCATATAACCATTCGGCCACAAAGCGTGCTTCTATTGTTTGGCCAACCAAGTCAAAACACACAAACTCAGCCAAATTGTTGTCAATATTCAATTTATAATTTGATCCATTCATAAAATGTATGTCTACATATTGAGCAGAATAGGCTGGAAAGTCAGCAAAAGTGTTATTCAAATATTGTTCGGCAAAACGATAGAACACTAGTGTGTTGTTTTCTTTCAATTCATAAGCAAAATCTTCATCTCTTAGATAGAAATTCATTTCATTTTTTTTCACAATTCGTAACAAATATTTTTCATCAGAGTCAAGTTTTGAAAAACAACTTGTTTCACTTTTATGATCATGAGAGCAATCAGAATCAATATACTCAATCCATTGAAGAGTTCCATTCATTAGGCTACTATTATTTGAATTACAAACGTATTTAAAAAGCCTTATTTCACTTTCATATTTTGCCATTTCGATTAAAGCTGAAATGGCAGAATAAAACAGTGCTTGGTCGACGAATGGTCTATCTTTTCCATTAAAAAATCTATGCTCAATGAACATTCTTGTTTCGGAATTCTCTTTATCTAAGTCGCATGAAAGCGTAGAAGACTTTGATTTAAAAAATGGCAGTAAATTGCAGGAAGATGAGGAATTCCATGAGAGGCGCACTATTAACTTTTCATTTGAGATTGGAATTGGAGCAGTTGGCGGAAAAGACCAGACATTATTAAAACAATTCTTCAAAAATTTTTTAATTTTTTTTTTAATTTAGAAAAATCCTTACAATTAGAGCCAAAAATACAAGGTTAACCGAAAGCATTCTTTCAAAAAAGTGCATTAATCATTTTGAAAATATTTTTTCCTATGTTCAACAAAGAAAAAAAAATTTAAATTTGATACATAATTTTAAAGAAAAATAAAATTAGACTCTAAATCCAAAAGCTAGTTTTGGATTTAGACCCTTAAATGAATTGAAAAATTATAAAAATAAAAAAAAAGGTTAGTTAAATAAAATTTCAAATTTACCTGTGTTATAATTTTAAAATTTTAATTTTTTATATAATGCTGTGGAATAATTATTTTTTAGAAGCCTGGCTGAGAATAATAAAAACTTGAATTTAATTTTACTTGATTGTTTTTTTTTTTTTTTTACAGTTGTTTGATCAAAACTGAGAGAAAAATCACAAAATAAATATTTCGTATTTTTTTTATGTTTCTTTTTTATTTTTTTAGCCCTAGTGATTTGAATTTTATATCAGAATTAAAATTTACCTGAATTTAAATTATGTTATGAATACTTAAAGTATTTAAAAATATTAAATTTAAAATTTTCTTAAACAATATGAAAGAAGAATAGGAGTTGATTTAAATCAGACGTTTAAAATTACAAATTATTATTAATTTTTTAAATAGGATATCATATATTTGAAACAGTTTTATATTGCACTTTTTCGTCATCAGCTATTTGAGTTTTTTAGTACAAAATTTGATGAAATTATCTTTATTTATTCAAAAGTTATGATCAAACATGCAAAAAGATCTTTTTTTTTTTAAGTAAAATTAACCAAATTTTTGTTAAAAAATTTACATTTTTTACTTGTAAAAATTTTTTTAAAATTTGGTAAATTTTAATTTTTAAAGAATATTGCTCAGAGTTTTTTAAAAGTCACAAGTCTTAAATCAAGTCAAAGTCTAAACTAATAGGATTTTTGTTATTAAAGGAACAAGCTTTCTAAAAATGATCCAAAAACGGGTTAAACATACATTTGAATTTGATGATAAACTTCAAATTTCCGAAATTATCTATATCTTTTTTAAAAAATGAGCCATTTTTTAAAAATTTTCTAAGCTTTAAAAATAAAAAAAAAGTTTAACTTGCTGATTTTGTTCAATAAAATGTGCAACTACAAGGTTTTTTTTAAATTTACCAACTACTATGGCAATCAAGTAAAAAAATGTCTAAAAATTGATGATCGAAAATTAATTAGAATTAAAAAAAAACATTTTGCTCAGTGAATTTATATTTAATTCAAAATGATTTGAATAAAATTTATAAATTTTTATGTTTCTTTGATTTTAATGTTTAAAAAAATTTTATCTGACTTAATCCCTCACCCTAGAAATATTGTTTTTGAAAAGCATTGAAATGAATTGAACAGATTTAGCTAATAAATTAAGCTAAAACAGAATTGAGTGAGAGCGAAAATTTTATGAAGAAAGGCTTTTGTATAGAAATAAAAAGCATTTATCTTTTCTTGTTTGACTTGAATACTTCAAATAATTTCATTAATGAAGTGAACTTCTATTTTTTCAATGGATTTAATATTGGTGGTTTTATAATCATTTTTTTTTGATTTAATACCTAGTCTAGAAAGTCACTAAGATAAATTTTGTCTCATTAAAATAATATGTGTTTGTGGGAGAAATTAACTTTTGCATCATTAAATAAAAATCAATAAAAAAAAAACCTCAAGTCTATAAATTTAATTTTGACAATTTATCTGGAAAAATAATAATAAATTTTGATAAAAAATTGAATAAATATAATTAGTCTTTCCAAGGAAAAAAAACTATATCCAAAAAAAGTTTGACAAAAAAGAAAAAATGTCTATAAATTTCATTATTTTTATAATTTACATGTCACTGCTGTCAATATTTGGCACCGTACTCAACTTGGCTATTCTACTAGTATACAAAAACCGAACAAGCTCAAATGCATCGGTCTTTCTACTTTGGTCATTGGCATTGGTCGATCTACTCATATCAACTTGTGTAATTCCCATGACTATAGTTTCCTCGATAAATCAATTTTTCATCAATGACGTATTCTATTGTGGTCTAATTTTCTTCATGCGCTATTTCTGTAGTTCAATTTCGTGCATACTCCTAGGTTTGATTGCTCTTGAGCGATACAAAACCATCAGCGCAAAAACCATGACTCGGCTTCGCTTTCTCCAAAAAAGCCTTGTGTACAACACAAAAAGAGCGATTGTGGTTGCTGTTGTTCTTTGTTTTACATGTGCTGTGTGGTGTTTTGTCTTCTATCATCCAGAAAAAACCCAAAAAGCATGTGTGCACAAAAAAGAAATTTTTATCTTTAATGTGAGAATATCGTTTTCAGCCTATAGCATATTTTGCATTGTTGTTTTGGCTTTCATCATGCTAGGAATGATAATTCTGTACATTAAATCTTATTTGGTCGTCAAGCAAGCAACTAATCGAATATTTATTAAAAATTTGGATTCATATCAACAAAAAAAAACAGTGCTATTCAATTTTTTAGTTCGTTTTACCAATTCAGAAAAGTCAAGTACTGATAAAAATGAAAAAAATTTAACTAAATTATCTGACAAGCAGACACCAAAGCTTGATAATGAACAGTCAAAAAATGGCTTTGATTTTAGATACAATTATTTTAAGACAACAAACAGTTGTATACTCAGTGAATTGTACACTACTGACATGCCAAATTCCCGCTCAATTGAAACTTTTAAAGCCGATGCCAAAATAAACACTATTAGTGAAAGCATTGACCAAAAACAAGCTACTGGCAAAATAAATGAAATTGTTAGAGATAATTTTAGATGCAAGGCGCAAAATTACATTTTAAAGGAACAAAAGCCGAGTAAAAATTTGGCAAGACTTTTTTTAATTAATAGCGAAGTGAATAATCAAGAAGTGGGATGTACGGAAGAGGTGCCTCAGGAGCAGCCGTACATTTTCAGAAAGCGTCTTTCAAATTTTAGTGTGTGGAATTCATTTTTGAGAAAAGATTGGCAAGTGGCAAAAATGTTTTTCCTAGTGACTGTTATTTTTGTCCTAAGTTGGATACCATGGGTACTGTCTTCTTTGGAGATTATTAATTACAATTTGTTCTGGTCTAATTTGTACATGCTAAACAATATTATCAATCCGATTATTTACTCGTTTTTGAGTCAAAGTTTTCGAAAAGACTTTTTTCTCTTGGCCAAAAGTGTAAAAAAAAAAAAATTCTTCTATTCTAATAATTTTTTTTAAATATTTTTTTCTCTTTTCTTTTAATAAAACAAAATTGTTAATTCACTTTTACTTAATGATCAAATTTAGTCATTGGGGTAGGTGAGTCATAACATTTTGGAATACTTAAAAATTAAATTATAATCTCAAGGCTCTCTAAACTCTTAAGATTTTGATTAAAAAATATTTTTCAGCAAAAAGTTTTCGAATTTTTTTCGACTCGTTTTTAAATAAAAATTTAATGATAAAAAATATTTGAAAAATTAAAAAAGTAAAAAAATAGTTAAGAAAATACAAGTAATACAAAACTTTATTGACTCAATTATTCCATCTTTCTTACATTCTTAAGGACCGATCTCTTACTGGAAGATCACGTTTTTCCTTTTTGCATTAGTTCTTTTAATAGACAATCGACAAGTTCTTTTGTAGATTTATTGACCATGAGCCTTTTCACAAAATATATTTTTCTTTTTAGTAGTATCATTACAGTTGTTTCCTAGGGCATTGCATGAGTTTGGATGTTTTGGCTCTCTTTTCAAGACCCATAATTCTTTTGATTATGGTTCCTTCAGTTGTTTCTAGCTTTCTTTTGGTCTAATTTAATCAATTTTAAGTGCTTCACCTACGTAGGGTTGATACGTCGACAGTTTGTTTTGTAGAGCTGAAATTAAATTTTGATTTTAAGAATTCTGCCATTTATTCCAAGTGGAGAAAAAACATTTGGATATTTTTACTCAAGATTGATAAATAGCTTTGTGATCAAACGATCAATGCTGAAATTTGCAACATTCAAGCTATCAATTTATAATAATATCAATTTGATCTTTATTGACTTTGTAAAAAAATTTAAAA
>PJRA01000016.1:176559-226281 GCA_016987375.1 Brachionus koreanus | reverse complement strand
ATATTTAAAAATTTTATTAAATTAAATAAATGAAGTGTTAATCAGTCGATTACGATAAGGGCACTAGCCTGTTGATTAACCTTGAAATTGAAATTGTAATTTTTAATTCTCAGTCTGGCTAGTAATTAGATAAAAAAAGATTGACTCTTAAAAAAGTTTTATTCAAAATACAGTGAAAAAAATGGTCATTAGACTTTGACATTTAATTTTAATTATACAATAAATTATTTATACCAAAAGAAATAAACTAAAAAATCTCTATACTTCGTAAATTTTTTTTGGACAATAAAGTAGCAAAGAAACAATTTATATGTTCTTTAACACAATTCAAATTAATAAAATAATTAAAAGCTTATAAAATAATTGCACCATTTTTAAATTCATTTAAAAATTTTTTTCACAATAATTAAAAAAATTCATATCACGCTTGACTTGAGCTAACAGTTGTAGTGTCCATGATCAAACGAGCCATTTGAGAATTGTTTAATTGAAGTTGATAAAGTTCAAAATCCTTTAATAAAAATTTGTATTTATTTAGTAAATAAAACAAAAAAGTAAGAAATTTCTATTTTTAAAGCTAGAATTAATTACACTTTGCATTAAAATTATTAAGAATCCTTCCTAAAAAAGATGATTAAATACAGTGATATCGAATAAATGCTGACTAACCCCGTCAATTAACAACAAATTTCTAAAATTGTTCTCCAATTCAGCAAATTTCTCCGTCAATAAACGATACATATCCAAGTATTTATTTGTTTGATTTGAAATACTAATAGCTGAATTTTTAGAATTTAATTGTGCCTCTGTAACCGACTGGGTTACTTTTTTGCTCAATTGAAAATACAAATCAATGCCTTTTTTGTACGAGTCAACCAAGCGTTTAAATGTAAGCTTGAATTTTTTCTTCAATTCTTTTGAATATTTGGCATTGTACTCATTGGGATCAAGAAATGCTTCAGCATATGCCAACGGACCCTTGTGAACCTTGGTGCTCAAATTTAATTTTTTTATTCAAAATAGCATTAGATAGAGGCCAACCTGGGGCATAATTCCGCCTTGGAGATAAAGCTCCAATAGTGTAATGTCTTTTTTTTTTAGAATACTTTCAAAATCTTCAATTTTTAGACGAATTTCATCTATCGCCGTTTCCAATGGGTTCAGTTCAATGGGCTTCTCGTAAACTACTAAAATTCTTTTTTTCACATATGGAAACCAATTTGATGCTTAAAATAATTTTTTTAAATAAAATTTATCTAAAAAATTTATATTTACTCTCAAGAATTATTTTTCTTTTGCACAGCGTTAAAAGCTCGCTGTGCTGCTGGGGTTGCAAATCGATTGATTCGCTATTAGAGTCCTTATCTTTCATTTGATAAGGAACTTCATAATAAAATTTTTTTAAATTATTGTTTCGCTCAAAGTAGGTTATTCGGTTATCTAGTGTGTCACTTTCTTCAAAATAAGGCTGAACATAAGTCACTTGAATATAATTTTTGTTCTCTGTGTCTAAATTCAGTTCATTTGGCTTAATAAAAAAAAAATTAAGATAATTTTTTTTTTCAGATAAAAATAACTTTACTTTTCTACTATCACTTAAAATTTCCACACTTTCATTTTGACCAAAGCGCTTCGAGTAAACTTTTCTCAGTCTATCACAAATTTCAAATAGTTTAGTATTGCCAGGCTCTTTGTAAATGTAGACCTTGTTGTTCTCTTGTTCAAAAGCTTTACCGAAAAATGACACTCTGTAAAAAGTAGCCAAGGGCTTTTCTTTGGAACGCTGATCACGTTCAGCCAAGTAAGAGTATGCTTTTTGTATGTTCAAGTGAGTTTGTTGTAGTTGTTCGTAGTCACGGTTGGATTCGTAAATAGCCACAACTAGTTTGAATATGTCTGGCATGAAATCATAGCGTTCGGCATATTTGAGCATTCCAGTTGACTTGTACAAATAGTCGAGAAGCTGACTTTGAGTGTATTGCACCTGGTTTAAGTCTGTCAATTGGTAGTTGTCACCATTTTTGATCATGTCATTATTTTTGTTTATTTCTTCTTCTAGTTCAATGTTAGGCGTTATTTTCTTAAATACTTGACAACCAAGCGTGTACATTCCTTGGTGTTTTAGATTCTCGGCTATAAACGCTGCTATATGCAAATAACAGTGAGCTGCCTTTTAAAAAAATATTTTATTTAAAAAATAAATATTAAAAAAAAATTGAATTTATTAAATTTTTTGAGAATGAAAATATGGCATGACTTTAAACAATGTATTGTGAATTTTAATGAAAAAAAATTGTTAAAAAATTTTGTTTTAAGTCTAAAATTTAAACGATTACAATTTCATTTCCAATTCGATTCAAATTGACTTAAAAAGAACTAGGTTTAAGCCAATATTACTTTGCTTGGATGCAGATGCACTCAATTCTATAACATACAGATTCAAACAACATTTTTTCCGAAAACAAAAAATTTAAAGCGTGCAAAGTGTTAGAAAGTGTTTCATATTTTTCATATGAGAAAAGCTGCTCATCATTAAATAAATGAAATCAAAGACAACAAATTACGAAATTCTATCATAGAATTTATGATAGATATAGAATCTCTTCAAAATTCATTTAGAAATAAATAAATATTATAATAAAAATTTCTATCGTTTAAGTTACTCAGTAACTCTTATTTTGTTATTTTAGAGGTCAAAAATGATTAATAAATGAGTCCAAAGTAGTGAATATATATCCCAAAATTAATTAATTTTTATATTTTTTTTTGTTGACCCTATTCTATCCTAGTGGAAAATGGGGAAGCGCTCATCTCCTTTTCAAGTACCTTTTTTGAGCAACAGCTTCGATCTGACACAGATACACAGAGGCATCGAGTTGATCATCTACACTGCAAATTTTTCCCAGCCGTAAACGGTTCCCCATTTTTTTTATGAAAGGGATTTAAACATGCGCCCCGTATTGCAGAGATATTTTGAAGATTTTTCCACCCTCAGTGGGGTTTGAACCTTCCACCCTCTGCTTGCATGACTAATACACAAACCACTCGGCTATACGGGCTTAAAATTAATTAATTATTGAATCCAAATTAGTTATGAGCCTGTTTCAGTAATTGAATGAGCCCATTTAAATTATTCCCATTTTTAAACTAGCATTCTCAAAATTAAATTTAAAAATCAAATTCAAAATAAGTAATAAAATGAAAATAATTTTCTATTTTGTGCAAGATTAAAATTAATTAATTTTAACAAATTTTAAGATAAACTCTGAAATTAAATGCTATCTTGAATTGATCGTCAACTTCATCGTCAGCTGATGCCATTTTTTTCTATTATTTTGCCTTTTAATGGTTAAATTGGTCTCAAAATTTAATTTTTGTGAATCAATTCATTATCTAATTCTATTCTTTTTTTGCCGAAGTAGCTTCATTTTTTCAATTAGATAAAATAAAAAAAAAAAATTTTTTGTAACCAACTTCAGAGTAATTTTTGTCTTGAATATGAATGGAAGCCATAGACTCAAGCCAAGTTCTTCTCAATTCCAAGCAATTTGCATATGATTTAGCAAGACAATATTGTGAATCAATGAGCATTTCGGTGTCATTTTGAAAGCTTTTCATTTGAGCTGTAGCCAAAAAAATGTTTCTTATTCTCTTTGTCAAATCGTCTACTTCTAGTGAAAATCTCGAGCTCAAAAGTGTTTGATCATTAAAAGCCAATTGATTTATGATGGACAAGCATTCAAGTATTTCAAAATTGCCTGATAACTTCATTTTTCCAATTAGTTGACTTACTGATATTATGGTCTGTGAATGAACTCGAGAAATCGATTTAAGCCGAGTATGTTCGTAGTTTTTTCTAAGAAGCAAATAAATGAGAACACATGCCTCGAGTCTAATCGACTCGAATTTCGAGTTGAAACACTTGAGCGTCTCCATGCAAATACTGAAGCACTGAGACGACTGTCCGTCGAAGAATATCGATGGCAGTTTAGTTATCATGTGTCTAAGGGCAACGAAAACTCTCAGTTTGACCAGTTCGGACTGGTTGCTCTGAAGCATGTAAAAGAACATGTCGAGGGTTTTCTTGCAAATTGGATTATCTCCGCTATTTTCTAGTAGTTTATCTTTTTGATGAATTAGCACCATGGAGAGGATGTTTAGAACAGTTGCGCTTACTTGGTGACACAAATTGGATTCGATTAGAATCGAACGGTTGATTTTTTTCAAGTCCATTTCTCCAACAGGCTTAGTTTGAGCCGCTGAATTTATAACTGCTGATTGTGTAAATGGAGCATTTCTGTTCATGGAGGCCGAACGGTTTGTAAACATTACAGCACTGGATGATATTCTATCTAGTAGTTCAATATTGGATACCCGATTACTTAAGTCGTTACGTGGCGATTTAATCATCGCCTTTATGTCTTGGCCTCTACTGATTGCACTTAAAAATTAATTTTATTTGTTTAGTTTTTTTGTTCGAATAGAATTTTTATTTTTCTAAAAAGTATAAAATATTTAAATATAATTTGAAAAGACTTTTCAAAAGCAAAATTTTTCAGTTTCAAGTTTCATTGGCAATTAATAGTTTTGGCACGTTTGTTGACAAACTGAATTTACACTTTTTAATTATAGATTCTTTAAAAAATAATTTTAATTTGACAAATTTGGAAAATAGAGATATTCTAATCTAGATAATTTTTGTTTACTTTCAATTTTTTTCTTTGTATTTTTAGATTGATATATTCGATCTTTAATATTTATGAGAATAATTTTTTGTACCAAGAAAGACATTAAAATACAAGATAAGACAAGAAGCGGTTCTTCTAAGAACATGTGTTTTTTATATTTTTTTTTCTCAAGAACCTATCCTAATAATTAAATAAAAAAGTTATTTTATTCTTACTTAATTGATTAATATTTAAGATTTAAGAAATTTTTATGTTTATTTGCTTACTTAGGATTGTCAGCAGTAGCTTTTATTATTGAAAGGCAAGCTATTACATGCACGTAATTTTTTTTCTAACTAAAAACATTCAATATTCAACAAAATCCTGTTTTTAAGACTATAATCTAATTATTTTTAAAGTTTTAATTAACAAATAAAACAAAAATTTTTCTTCTCAAACATCTTTACTTATATTTTTATTTATTTATTTATTAAATGTGAACAAAAGTTAAAAAAAACAATCGTCTATCTAGTATATTTTTTACCAGTTAACTTTATTTAAGCACTCCATAATAATTTTATCATGAATCCACTATAAAAAGAAAAAAGAAAATTACAAATAAAAACACTTTTTTTCTTCTCAAACATGTTTACTTATATCTGATTTTTAAATGAAATAAAATTAAGTAAAAAAATTAAATTGATTATAAATATCAAGCTTTCTATTTTATATGTTAATTGTTAAATACACATTATCTCAATATTTAAAATAAGAAACCCAAGATTTTTGAAGGTTTTGCGATCACGATTTTCATCTTGACTATCCATGAAACTTACATTATTTAGAACCGCTCAACTATGTCCATGGGCAGGTGGCGTTAAAAACAAATATGTTTTTTTTATTCTTATTGAAAATAAATTTTAAGACTTGTAAAAAAAAATTTATGAAAATCTTAAAGGTATTTTAGAGAAAAATGTCCGATAGCCTCTAAAAAATCTCTATAAATTTCTCTAAAATTTCTTTTAAGATCCTTTAAAAATTAGTTGACTGGGAGCCACAGATTAGATTATCATAATCAAAAAATAGATTTTCACACACGCAAAAAAAATTGTGATCTAAACTACTCAAATGAATAAAAAAGAATACATCACATCACACAAATTTTTTCTCATTGCACATAAAAAAATTTAGTTTCTTTGAATTTTTAGACGGTCTACCTCTCTTTGGTCTTTTTAATAATTTTTAAATTCCTCGAAATTTTTTTAGACTTTTTGGCAACTTTTTAAATTTACGATTTAAATTTAGTTTTGAAATTTTTTTTCTAAAATATACTATGAAAAAAATATGTAGCAGAAAAAGATAAATAACACACACACACACACACACACACAAAATTAAGATTTTGACAACCAAAAAAAAATTTTGAGATTGTGTGTGAAAATGTTTGTTTTGTTTGTCAAGACACTACATCTATGCAAAGGTTAAACGACTGTTTAAATTGCCATGTTTATTTAGTTTTATAGAACTTCATTTTACTTGTTTTTAAGTCAAAGTTCTTAATTCAAGTCAAATCAATGACTTTGAATTCATTTTTTGTGACTTATAAACAAGCCTGAGCTTCATATTAGTTATTATTAGTTGTTTTTTATTGTCTAAATAATTTCATCAAAATAAAACATGTTACTTTTTATTTGGAGATTACTAATTAAATTTTCTAAATCTTTATTCTAATTCATGTTTAATTCATCAAGAATACTTGTTAATTCTGCAAACGCCATTATCAGAGATATCATTGTATCAATAGATTATAAAAGAGGCGATTTACCTGAAGCAGTAATTATTTAAGTGCCTGATTAAAATGGGCCTCAATTTTTTAATAACCAAAAGAGACACAATTATATCTCAATAAATGGTATTAGAACACAATTGCCAATAATACTTAATTTTTTTGCAGCTTTGTCTAGATTAAAAGGTAAAAAAAAATTTTAAATAGTGGATTTTTCGAAAATTATTGTTTTTAGTTCATTTTTACAACTAAATTTATAAGTTAATTTATCCCTTTTTGAGTTCTAATTTAAATTTGTGAATTTCAAATTTTTTTCTTTTCATCGAATTCAAAAGGAAATTTTAGAAAATAAATTTAAAATTAAAAAAAAACTTAAATTAAAAAATTACTTTAATTTATGAATGTTGGATCTTCCACGATATTTAAAAGTAGTAAGACAAAGATCAAGCAGAGTTAAAAAATTACAAAATTCACTATCGTCATAATTGTACCACAGACCCAGCAAAGCATCTTGATTCAAATTTTTCAGCACAAATATTAAGCAAATTAACAAGTCCTTAATTTCACTTGAATCAAACTTGTCTTTGCGAGTAATCAGGTATGACTTGGTGATGGATTGTTGCTCTAAATGGCTCGGATTGATCGAAGTGCAATTAGATGAATTGTTATTTAAAGCTGTGATATCACTCGGGTTGGTAGACACGGTGAACGAGAACGAAGACCGCTTGTCTGAATTCAAATGTTTGAAGTCATCGGAGCTTGACAATGAGTCAGTGTCCGAGAACCCGTTAGAAATAGGGTCAAAGTCGGCCTTGGCCAATCCGGCAATTACTGACAATGGATCGTAGCTGGTCTTGGTCGAGCTCTGGTCGTACGAATGGTACACACTGCCGTTTGACATTGAAGCCGACGAAGCTACTCCTTGATATGGGTTGACCAATGTGCAGCTGGACATTTTGCTACATGAATCCGTAGATGTATTTACCATTGAATAGTTGACCGATGGACTATGCTTTGTAGAGTTGACTGAATGGCCTGAAAGTCGAGTTATATTTTCCATTAGAATATCCACTAAAGGCAAATAGAGCGAAGCTATGCGAGCCTGTTTTTGCTTGTCTGTGTTGTAGCGCGAGTCGAACGAATGCTTACATATGAGGCTTCGTAGCACTTGAATGCTGGCCTTGCGCTGCTCTTTGTTCTCGTTGAGTGACAAACAAAATTGACTTAGCAGAACTCCAACCAAATAGTGAAATTGACGAAACTGGTCAGATAGAATAAACTCATATTTTATCTCTTAATAAAAAAAAAACAAAAAATAAATTAATTTCTAATAAATTTTATTTTAAAATTTAATCTAGTCTAAAAAAAAACTAATCACTAATTAGCTGTATAAATAAATTAAATTAAAATTACTCTTTGACTCTTTTTTTAAATCTTTTTTTTTTGTTAAATGTCAAATTTGATTTTAAAAATATTTTTCAAAAAAAAAAAAATTTTTATTTTTAAATTACCAGCAAAGTCGTGTATGTTTGAGACGGCTTTTAGCATTGGCAAACTAAAAGCCACATAGTGTTCATGATTGCATACAATGCGAATGAAATCGAGCTTTATTTCATTGATTGTTTTATCGCTTGTATTAGTTGCATCCAAATAGCGATTGACAATTAAAAAAATTAATTTTTTATTGAGTAAATTTAAGCTTTTTTTTATGAACATTGCAATGCTACGGTTGCATTTTCTTACTGCTGAAATTAAAAACTCCTTTTCTTTCGAATTGGACACGCTGGCATGTTTGACTAGCATGTCGATCAAAAGATCGAAAAAATCTTTAACTGATTTGTAAAATTCTTGAGAAAATTTGGGAAATTGTTGACTGTGTTTTTTATACTGTACGGTGTACAGAGCCAAACTTTTTAGCACTATTTCCATAAAAAACCAACTGTTTGTCAAAAATCGATGTGTTTGGCTTTGATTTGGCTGGTTGTTGGTTGCATCTTTTAGATAATCAACTAGATTTACAATCAATTCATGATGTAAAGTTGGTAGTTGATCATGGTTTTTATCCCCAAAATAACTGGTGTAATCCACATAAAACATGTATTTTATAAATGATTTTAAATTGTCTATTTTTCCGATCAGTGTAAGTTGCCAGACAAAATGAAGCAAAGATCTAGAATTTTTTTTTAATTTGATTCATAAATTCAATTATTTTAGAATAGAATTTGAAGGGAAAAGAAAAGAAAACAAATTAAAGTTTTTGGTTTTTGTTTTTATTTGTACCAAATTCACAAAACCATTGATTAAGATAGTTAAATAATCTTTCTAGTCAGTTTTGGTTGTTAATTTTTCTGTATACCCAGAAACCAGTTTTTATTCATTTACTTACAAAAATATAATTTTAAATAGTTTTTTATATCAAGCATGTTTCTCGAATACTTAAATATTTTTCTCTAAATTGTAAATTTGACTTAAAAATTTTTAATTTTTCAAGTCATGACTTTGGAACTTAAAAGTAATTATTAATTTATCTAAAGAAATCTATTATATTTTAATAAAAAAAAATATTATTTCAAATAATTACTTAATTATTATTTAATTTTTTGATTTTATTCTTCAAGTTACTAAATCATTGAAAATAATTCATTTTCAGACTTTTATATTTTTTTTGTCAAAGTAATGACTTGAACTTGATTTAAAATTTGTGATCTTTAAACAACTCTGAATGAGAGTCTTAGACAGAGACCTATTTGAAGTGTTATGAAATCAAAATTAATTAGAAAATAAGTCAACTTAAACTAACTTATTTATAAATTTATACTCCATTTTCATTAATATTACTCAGAATGCTCCTAAAGCTTCATTAGGGTTGATTGAATTTGTGTATAAATGTAAGAACCTTTGTTTGGTAGACTCAGTAAAATATGTGTTATCACAAATCAAGTTTAAGAAATATTGCACTAGTCAATTATAGGGTTTTTTTTTAAATAATTGACTTCTTTAAATCCCTATTTTGATTTGTATCTAAATCATATTTTTTACTCTATTTTGTAAAAACTTTTTTATTTTTTCTAAATTTCACTATTTTACCAATGAGGCTTGAATATATAATAATAATAATAATAATAATATGTATAGATTAATAAGTTACGCAATTAAGAAGTTAAATTAATGATAACTGTGAATTTTTTGATTTTGAACTGTCAAAAATCCAAAAATTAGAACTTTTATGATATCTATATTTGAATAAAAATATCTTTTGAACATTATTTTTATCTTTTTTTTTGTTGACCCTATTCTATCCTAGTGGAAAATGGGGAAGCGCTCATCTCCTTTTCAAGTACCTTTTTTGAGCAACAGCTTCGATCTGACACAGATACACAGAGACATCGAATTGATCATCTACACTGCAAATTTTTCCCAGCCGTAAACGGTTCCCCATTTTTTTTATGAAAGGGATTTAAACATGCGCCCTGTATTGCAGAGATATTTTGAAGATTTTTCCACCTTCAAAATTTGTAAAAGAAGTTTGCTGAAAAACTATTAAATTTTTCTAAAAAAAAAATTTTCAAATAAATTTACTGTTCTCTAAACAAAAATTTTACTTAACTGACATAATGAAAAATTAATTCGCAAAAAGATAAAAAATCAAGATTAGCTTTGACTGAATTTACAATAATTAAATTTCTTTTTTGAAAAAAAAAGTATCTTACTTGAATGCATGTATTGCTACATTACTGCTAACAGTCGTAACAAAAGTGCTTAGTATACGATTGAACAGTGTTGGTAAAAATTTAACAATAGTTGATATTTCTGTAGCATGAAGAGCCTTGAAAATAAAAACAAAAAAAATTAAACAAATGAACTTTTTATTAGAATGATTGTTAGTCAGATTAAACATGTTAGAATAAAAGCTGAAAATTAGATACTTTAAGGTTAAGACTTAAACTAAGTTCTTCTTTGACTGGCTTGGACCAGATCATAGCAATAGGCAACTAACGAATATTTAAAAAAAAAAAATATTGCAAAAGCAAAAATCTCACAACTTACTTTAACTGAATTAATTGAGATTTCATTGCTAACTTCGGATCTACTCTCCATTCTTTCCATATTTAAACTGTTCAAATTTAGAGGAGCCAACGGTGCTTTACGCTTGCTCATGCTTCGTTGCACCATTGCTTTTTGTACTGGTTCAATCTCACTAGGTTTAGACACACTTTGAGTCAATTTTTCATATTGTAAATAAAAATTGGCAACATGTGGATCCTAAAAATCAAAAATTAATTTAAATCTAAAATAAAATTTTTTTTTACTATGGTGTGAACAGTTGAATTAGCTAATAGGTTTATTTTGAACAATAGTTTCATATTGTCTATCCATTTTATGTCACTTGGACCAACTGATTGACCAAGACCAATCTGTTCGAATGAGAGATAATCATTGAGCAAGTTTTGAGCTATTGGCAAGCATTTTTCCCCATTGAGCAACTTTCCATTTTTGAACACAGGCAGCCACGAAAATCCGATCAAATTTTCCACATTTTTGCCGCTTATATTTGTGATAGATTCAGACAAACTAGTTTCATACTCTTCATGCATTGTTTTGGCATTGTTGCAGCTGACATGATAAAATTTGAACAATATGTGATGCTTATCGTGAAGATTTAAAGGAAGTAGAATTTTAATCTCGTCATAGAACTGAGGTGTTTTGTTATGATGAGTTACTATTGTCTTATAGCAAGATATAAGACACGAATTTGACTCGCAATTTAGATTATTCAAGTTTGAGTTTGTTTTAAAGATGCAATTAAGTGCTTGGGTTGACAAGCATTCATGGTCGCTGTCTCTGAATTCAATTTTAACCAAAATATTTCTAGCTCTTGAATAGACTTTTTGTGTATCATATCGAAGACTTATCGGGTATAAATACAAAAAGCTTTTGAATTCGGTATTAATTCTAAGCAATTTGGCTTTTTTTATTTCGTTTGAATTAGAGTCAGAGTCTTCTATTTGAGAAAGATTGGCCAGATTTAAATTGGGCACTAAATCAAAGTGATCGACTTGCAGTATTAAATCGTTTACTTTTGACAAGTTCAACTTGGCTGAGTCAAATTGTAAACAACTATTTATTATGGCTAGTTTAAAAATCAATAATTAAGAAATCAAAATAAATTTAAAAAAAATAGATTTATCATAAAGCTTATTATATACAATTTCATAGAAAGCATCTAAAAAAAATCGAATATTTTTGAGTCGCTTAAAATATTAAAATAATGATAAGATTTTTGATGTAGCTGTTTCAGCAAGTAGATCGGTTCAAATATCTCAACTTTGCTGCTTCTAACATTGTCCTAAATCTTAAAATTTCTTTTATATCAAATGTTTTTTGGTTATGTGAAATTTTAGTACAAATATTAATATAGAAAAAGGAAAAACAGTGCAATATTGTAAAAACGAATTCAAACGATAAGAAAAAAAGCTATCGTTTTTGTTTTTGTATTGTAATTTTGGTACTAAAATTTGACACTGCCATGCTTTTTTAAATAATAAATTTTGTCTTATATCAAATTCATTAAGCTTCTTTTTGGCAAATCAAAATAAAATCTTTAAACATATTTACAAAACTGTTTGTATAAACTTTTTTTTAAATGAATTTTTTCGGTTTTTTTAATGATTAGAACACTAGAAGCACCAAACGAGTCAAAATAACTCGTTTTAAAAATTTTTAAATCCTCGTATCTTTTGAATGAATTTTTCAAATGAATATATCTTTTTTGATGATTATGTAGATTTTAAGATTTTCTTTAAAAATAATATTACTTTATAAAATTATTATAGCTTTTTTTTTTTTTATAAAATAATTTCAAATTAAAAAAACGTGAAAAAATGCTTCTAGTGTTAACATTCTAGAAATTTTCACAAAATATTTTTGAACATACTTGGTATTTTATTAGGATTTTCGAAAACTTTTTTATCGAATTCATGCAAATAAATTGAAATATCAGCACATAAACTAGCCATTTTGTTCAAGTATCTGTCCTTGTTTTTTAAATCATTCAAATACTTGAATAAATCGTCATCACTCAAATGATTCTCATCTTGTTCATAGACCAAAAATTTTGATTCATTATCAAGCACATAGTCAAAAGTTTTGGATGTCGATAGACGCTTATAGATTGGCTTGGCAAACCAAGCGAACGCTTGTCTATAAGATTTGAGCCTTGTTTTCATCAATTGTTTGATTTTTTTATTAAGCTTGATTGCAGCTTTTATCCTGCTGGACTCGTTCATTTGAATGAGATATGGCTGAATTGAATTATGCAAGCTGTTACCATCGAGTATTTTTTCAACTCGTCCTACCAAGTATATGTCTTCATGAGCATCCGAAATAGTAAACAAAGCTTTGGATATTCGATTGAACAGTGATTGTTTGAGCTCTTCGTTCAACAATTGTGATGGATTTTCACTAAAATCAATTCCATTCAGCGAAAAAATATTCTTTTCACAACTATTTGAACTTGCTGAGCTATAAGGTTTACTCTGGTTTAAAAAAGACACTGTTGACTTTGACTCAGATATAATCTGATAAGCAAATTGTTCATAATTTGGAATCCAGTCGAAATTTGAGCTTATTTTTTGCTGGTTTTTTGTATCATACAAGGCAAGCGATATGTAAAATAATTCCGGCTTAAAATAAAAACAAGATTTTTTCAATTATTTTATTTGGCTTTTATTTAATGGTCAGTATTTTTTTTTTATCAATAGCTTAAATAATTTTTACCTAATATTATTATATGCAATAGATGGTAAGTATAAAATTTAAAAAACAGTAAAAAAACTTAATGGTAAGTAATTGATGATTTTTGATTACATATCGGTAACTTGTTAATGAGAAATTTTTTTCTCACTAATCTCAAAAATTCTTTAGTTAAAATATTAAATAAAACTCTTTTGAAAATTTTTTTATTGCAATGGACGGATGTTATATGTGATTTGATAAAGAGAGGATATTAAAGAACATAATTATATTTAATTTTATTTTATCTCATTCATAATTTATGGAAGACTGTTCAATGAAAAATGCAAAAAACATATGAAATATTTGTTTGCCATAGCTTTTGTACCAGTCAACGACGTAGTCAATGTTTTTGAATTAATCTAGAAAGATATTCCTTCCGAATTAAACTCACTGTATGACTATTTTGAGACAAACTGTATCGGAGAAGTTGTTCCACAAGAAGGTGCAGGTCGTCGATGAAGAAAAAAGGACCGTTAGGAAGGTTTTTTGCAATCAATGTCTGAAACATATGACAATGTTTTATCTGAATTTTCGAGTACTATTAATTGCTCAGAAGCTTAGCATCACATTTTTAACAAAAGAGTAGCAATTTCTCACTCTCAAACACCAGTTTTATCCATCATTTAGTTGAAGTACAAGATAAAGTTGAACGTGATCTTAATCACATTGAATTTAGCATTCCAAAAATTCAACATAAGAATCAACTTATTCGTGATCAAAGAATCAAACGAATCTGACTCCATTCAATATCTTAATAGCATAGGCAAATATTTCCAGTTTATTCAAGTTTTATCAAAATTAAATTTTTTTTTCAAATTATATAAATTTAAATTTAATTAATTTTATGACAACTTTTTTATATTGATCAATAAAATTTTTATTATTCTAAAACCTTTCTAATTATTTAATAATTAATTAATAATTTAACTATTTAATTTGATTGTCGGACGGATGATTTAATTTGTCGTGAGTTACTTTGTCGGATAGGTCTACATACACAAACACATAGTTTGATTCACAACAAAAAAACTCATATATCTCACTAATAATAATAGGAAGAAATTAAAATATAACTAGAAATGAAATGATGAAAACACTGAAAAAAAGCAAAGCTAAGAGCAGCAGCAGGTTTTGACCTAATATTCAACAAGGTATTTAATGAGCAAAATAGCATAATCCCCAATATGGAAACCCTTTGAAAATATTTTTTACTCCATATTTTTTTAAAAATTAAAAATCTAAATATTTAACAAAATTCTTTAACGATTATTCTAATGAAAATAAAGTATTACAAATTTACTGCTTTATACGTAAATTTAGAAGATTAGTAGAAAAAAATTTAAACCATCATTTTTGTTACATTATTTTAGATATTTATTGATCAACCAGGAAATTTACAGAATTATTAGTTTCATTCTATTTATTAGTTAAATAGTTAATATCCTATTTCATCAAATAGAAGTAACCACAGATAGAGGAAACACTTTGATGACCAAACTTTCTTTTATTTGATGAAATAGGAGGACGGGATTATTCTTCCTGATGTTAAAATAGTCCTGTTCGCAAATGAGCTTTGTATTTGGACATCTGAACCCAGTAAAAATAAAATTCTAATAATTCTTCGAAGGCATACTTTGATTTACTACTCAACGAAAAAAAAAAAATTTTTTGCACTTTTTTTTTTTTTTTTTACTGACAAAAATTTAAATTAGTTCCTTTTTTTATTTTAATTAATTTTTAACTGTCTGAATTGAATAAATCTTACTAAATGGTAAAAAATTTTAGGAATTTTTTTTTACTTACATTCATGTTGCTTGTTAGTTTGTTGTCATTGTCAATGTTGAGTTTAGTAGACGAACCATCGATGTATGGCAGACGAAGATTAAGCTGAAAATTTTCACAACTCAACAACACTCTCTTTGAAGTTGATTTCTCAGGCCAGACACATTCAAGCTCAGTTTCTTCATCGACAAACTTATCATTCAAGTCATACAAATTAAATAGATTTATTTGTTCAGATCTAATTTGAAGCTCTTCGTCTTTTTCACTCAAATACTAAGAATAAATTTAAATAAAAATTTGAAATAATTTTTTCTCTTAATTTTACTTTATTTAAATCGAATGAGTTTATAAATTCCTGATTAGACTCCTTGATAGTGACAATGTGTTCATTGTTGCCATTTGTAAGCATTCTTATGTCATTTGAATCAGCACTTTCGTTCAGCGAAGCACCCAAGTCATCCATTTTAGATTGGTAAATATCATTTTTTACCGACGAGTTGCCCGAATCGAACGTGTTGTTAGTCGAGTTGGGCGACGAGCAAATCGTGGGTAATAGTCCATTGTGAGGTTTTTTTTTTAAAATTTTTTCAAGTCGAGAGAACCATTCGTCAAATTGTTTTTGTCCGTCAGCAACAAACATGTGATGCAGCTGCATATCTCCACTCTCGACCAGTTCGAACGAATAGGGCCCGAATTTGGCCGGCGTTTTTTGCACACAAGCTATTCTAGAGTCAAGCACTATTTGGTGCTTGGGATTTTCGGCTTTTTTTTGTCCGGGCACTTCTTTAAAACACTCCATGATGTGCACATTGGCCGGCACTGTTCTACTACGGCTGTCAATTGAATTACTTCTGGACTGAATCGGACTATTGCTTGTCCGCAAATGAAAATACCTTCTTTTGAAAGTCTTAACATTAAAATAAAAATTTTTGTTGTTGATAAAAATTTATTAGTCAAGTTCACTTTTTCCGAACTTGATGAAATGCGATAATTAAGCCATCCTTGATGCTCAAATTTTCCACTATATTTACACAAACTTGAAGCAGATAGATGAAATTTTTCCTTTTTTTTTAAATTAAAAATCAAGAATAAAAAAAAAAATTTTGAATTTTCATTTACCGATTTTTGATCGGCATCTATTTCATAGCAAAATTCTGGCATAAGCAAATTTTTATTTCCGAGACCTTTTCTTTAGACAAAAATTCTCTTTCAAAAATCTCTTTTTTAAAAACCAAAATTTACTCTAAATCATCGATATTATTCAGAAATGTCTGATTGCTCTCCTGATAGGAAGGCAACTGCCGATAGCCGCCACCATAATTATGATTTTTATACTTGACAAGGTGTTTTTTATTAGCATAAGTTTCCAAGCAATCCGAAACAAAAAGATTATTTTTTAAAAAGGGGTCCATTTTTTTATTCTCATGAGAAGCAGTATTTGCAGCTTGAGCTGGCACACAATCAACAATGATATCATCACTTGGCAACAAAATCAACTGCTTTGAACATGCATCTTTGCGCAATAGGTCATAATTTTGCTGCACATACAAATCATAGTCGACTGGATCGACTTGTTTAAGTTTGGTCTGGAAAAAAAAAACATTCATAGACAAAAAATTTATTTATTTGATAAAAATATATTAAACTGACCATTTTGATGTTTTCCTTTAGCTGAGAGCTGGCCTGTTTGCGGGCCTCGGCGGCCGGCCTCAATTGATTCAGTCTTGAGACAAATTTTCGCTCCATTTTTCAAAAATTCATTTTCTAAAAGTTAATTAAAAAAGTCGATTTAATCTGGGCTTTTCTTCATGCTTATTTTGATATGATAGTAATTAACACGACCAAATCGAGTTGGCTCTGAGCAACCTTGTATTCAAAGCGACCTTATTTATTGGCTTCAAATAAACAATTAATTTAGATACTATTGTATTTACAGCACGTCTTAGCCCTATTTTTTTTGGACCTAGTTTTATCACAAATAAAGTTGAAAAAAAAAAATTTTTTTTTTCTATTTTTTTCAAAAATTAATTCATAAAAATTATGCTTATGTTTCAATAGAGCAAGAATACTTAAAGCAAGAACTAATTTGAAAAATCAGATTTAGCAAGCTAAGCTATTCTCGAAAGTTAGAATAAATGCAAATTTTTTATGCCTATATCAATATATTTATCTAATCTTTGGGAACAATTAAATTGTTTTTTAAGTTTGTTTGTTTTAGTTTCTTAAACCAGAGCTTTAAAATTAATTAGCCAAGTAGGCCGAGAGGATTTTGTCTAAGTTGCTCAAATTAGAACAACATAGACTTGAAAAACAAAAAAAGTAAATCAGCACTTTTAAATTTGGACAATTTTGACCTATTCGGCTGCTCCTGGCTCATACACACAAAAGCAACAATCGCAATTTGAAACAAAAGGCGATTATGTTGTTTAGCTAAATAAATTTGAATATTATGTGCTTTATTTTGATTAATGATGATTTTTGATGTGAATTTATGAAGCTAAAAGTTTTTTGTGAAATTTAATTTATTGGTGAAAATTGAAGCCGTAGAAAAAAAAATATTTCTTTGGAAAATATTTGAAAATAAAACTGGTTTTAATATTAATTAAATATAATTATGCATGTTCCGATTTGGCATAGAATTAAAATTAAATAATTAGTATTAGTTAATAAATTTTGCTATTAAAATTTAAAAAATATTTTTTTTTTATTTAAAATAAATTTGAATTCTTAGTCACTATTTAATGAAAATTGATGAATTTAAAATAATTTTTTTTTTTCTAATCTATTATGTCATCTAAAAAAATTTATTTAAATTTTTATTAAATAAAAAAATAAAAAAAACCAAGCTGCATTTATTTAATTATTACTTGATAAACGTTGACTGTATAAGCACAGGACAAATTTAATATCAAGTCTAGCATAATAATGTAAATGTTCCAAATTTATAGCTATTTTGAATATATTGTTGAATTTTTTGTTTTAAACAAAAAGCGCTAATCCAATTCAGAATGTCGCTGGATTTCTCTCATCTTGAAATCTATTTTATTCACTATTCGGCCAAGTTCACCAAGCCTGCCGACCCGCTTGTCTTGTTTGTTCACTGGTCAATGATTCAAAACAAATTCAGATGCATCAACGAATCTGAAGTAAAAATTCTATTTTATTCTCTTCTCACTAGTCTAAACACAATTAATACTATTCTAGTCTCATCATACTCTGCCCTCAAATTGGCTCTCTAATGACAGCTTTTATGATATTAAGTATAAAAAACATGATGTTATTTACAGAATGGAAATTTACATAGCAAACGAGTGTGCTCTCATTCAACTAAAAGTAATTCATTTGAACATTTTTATCTAAATAAGAAATGAGAAAAAAATATAAAAATTAATTTTTATGTGAATGAAGAATATGGAAAATCTAATGGACAGCTCTCAATATGTTAAAATAGAGGATTTCATTGATACTGACAATTTTAAGTCTGATAGACAATTTTCAAAGTGATTTTTTTTCTATTATTAAATTAAAATTTTTTTTTATTTTATTTTTTATTGAATACAAAAATTTATTTTTTCGAAAGGATTTACAAAGACTTACATAGACTGTACACGAGTATAAAGTGGTCAATTGATCGCTTTAGGTATAAGCTAGCCGGTAAAGGCAAAGTAGCAAACAGTAAAGAGGCAGCGGGTGAATCGAATGAGCCGATAATACCATCATCAGTGTCCTCATCTCAGACACAATTATCCAAAAATAGTCGAAAAGAAACAAAAAAAAATTTTAGTCTCATATTTGATATTTTATCGAACAAGTTAAGCAAGTCGAACCCAGAAGCGGTCCGAGAACTGAACTCAAAATTGTACAATTCGACTTATTCGGAGTTTTTGAATCAAATCAAAAAAGAAAAGGCCGAGTTTGAGTCGAATGTAGAAATCTACAGACGCAATTCAATTAGCTCAAGCAAATCGAATGAAGTTATTAGTTCATCGTCTAGCAACAATCTATTCGAATTCGGCAATCAAAAACAAAAGAAAACAGGCAAAAAAAATCGGTCTAGTTTGCGTAAAACAAATGCAGGAGGTGAAGAAAGCGATGCCGATAGTCTCAAGCCAAAAATAAGCCCTGATGATAAAGACAATGTGGAGCGTGACAAAATTAACAGGGATCTTTTATTCGACTACAATCCCATAACTAATTATTTCAATTTTAACAATAAAACAGATAGAAAAAAAATCGATCAAAAATTAATCGAGGAAGATGAATTTGTAAAGAAAGCTTATGAAAAATTTAATGTAAAAAAATTCTGTGAGGTTAAAATTTTTGACTGTTTTAGCAGTGATTTGTTCAAAGGTCTAAAGGCTCCAATAAAACTAAACGATGAGATGAAGCGTGCATTGAAATTAGAAAAAGAAAACGAGGACGATCAATACGATGACATTGTGGTCGATGTGAAGAAAAAAAAGTATCACAAAGTACGCAAGAATATTTGGCGTGATAAAAGACGCGCCAAGCCAAAAAAAAAAAAAACGAGGCAAGAAAAAAGCCGACCAACATTAATACTAGCAAAAACGACGTGTCAATACTGGAGCAAAGCTCGGACCTGGTAAATTTCTTCAAGCATGGAACTCTGAAGCGGAAAAGATCGGAGAGCAGTGAAAGTGCGTTGCCCACTTTGGATGATTCCGATCCAGCTGAGAAAACCCAAGTTATCAATTTAGAAGAAAATGAAGAGCACTCAAACTACAAATCGCCTAATACCGGAAAAAAAACAACACCAAATGATTCAGTGGTCAAAAAATTAACCTTTTCGGCTACTGTTCAATCGTCAATTGTAATTAGCAGAATAGAACCAGCGCTAGATGACACATTACCGATTAATTTATTCGCAGACGAGTCACAACGACCCAGCAAACGAACAAGAAGTAAGATTTCTTTATCTAAAAATATTTTAATTTAAAATAAATTGTTAAACCAATGATGATTGATACTTTTTGAACAGTGGCTTAACATCCATTTTAAAAATAATTAGTTTAACTTTGATTTTTATTTTAAGGAGAGTCTCAAAACGAAATAGTGGATTTAGATAATTCAATTGAACAAGAGGAAAATGTTGAGAATAAAAGTCAAAGTCAGAGTCAGATTAGAATAGAATCACCATGGAAAATAACTCCGTTGAAAAAAAGCCGGCTTACACCAAAAACAACTCCACTTAGGCAAATTGTTGCCAAACCTGCCGGAACTCCAAGCGCCATTAATTCTAGATTAAAGGAAATTATCAATTGTTCCCATGAGATCATTGATGAGAGTCTTACGCCGGCTAAATTCTACAAAAATATGACTTCAACACAAGTCAATGATGAAAATCGTTTAGATGAAAAAAATTCAATAGAAACTTTTGAACAAAATAAAATGGTATTTTTATTTTTAGATATCATTTCATTTAATTAAACTAATACAAATATTTTTTATTCTATTTAGATAGATCGAGAGTAAATTTGATATTTAGTTTTTATTTTTTGCAAAGGGTATATTGATTGAGCCGATTAGTTTCTTTTGATTGATTTTATATTTGTTTAATTTACAGATCGGATCTGTAAATTAGATCTAGATTTGAATTGAGAAAATTTTATTATTTTTTTTTAAATGTCTTCAATATCTTTAGAAAATTGAAAATTTTAATTGAAATGTGTAAAAATAAACTAAATATAGCAAATAATATTGAATAACTAAACTTTTGTATACAAGTTTTTTGGATATTTTTCTTTTTGAAATAAAATATTTTTAAATAATTTCTTTTTTTTTGATCACATTTTTTCCAAACACGCATTTATAACGGAATATTTTATTTTTCAATACTAAGCTAAGAAAGATGATTTGGCAAATTTATTTGAAAACTTCAATCTTAAATAATAATTTTGTAAAATAATATAATCTTTTAAAGAAAATTTTAATATCTACATAAATCAAAAAAGATATACTCATTTGAAAAGATATACTCTTTTGATATACTCTATTCAAAAGATACGAGGGTTTAAAAACTAAAACCGCTGCTTAGGGTTTAATTTAATTTAATCCCAACAGCACTACTACTACTACATAAGATTTGTGAAACAACAAATGATCATGCTCAACATAATTTTAAAATAATATTTCAAACATTATACCTAAGACTTTATATTATTGCAACATTTCATAAATGTCAATTAGTCATGCAATGGAATGCAATTAAAAAGATTATTCTTATTATCTAGTATTATAAATATTTCCTTGTTATTAGTCAAAGTGTGAAAATAATTAGTCAGTTATTTTCATTAGTCAGTTATTCGGCTTTTTTTATTAAGTTAATATATTAATGACATTCCTAAAAGAAACAAAACAAATAATGAATACTCTCTACTTTTTGCAGATGATTTAGTTACTTGATTGAAGGTAGATTTGGGGAAGTGACTTTGCTCCAAACATAGTGTATATACTACAGTTATCATAGATGGGATCCTACTGTTTCCTATCTTGGCAAGTCTAGCTTACTAGCTTGTTGTAATTTATATTATTATTATTATTATTACTTTTTTTATTTTCAGTTAAAAAGGAGAAGTTTGAAAATAAGATAAATAAATACTCCAATGAATTTATGATTAAAAAATTTTAGAAAAAAATTAATTTTCTAGGTATCAAATTTTATTCTAAACTAAATTTTGAAATTAAAGAACGCAAAACATGGCTAAATCTAATTAAAATACTGTCCAACAAAAATGGAGTATCTATCCTCAGATGCATCACGAGGCCTTAAATAAACTTGAATAACTAACAGTCTCGAATAGTGAGAGATATGTTGGGACTGGACTGAGTAATTCCATTCCATTGATTATCAAACTGGTGTAAGAATATTAATCGGGTTTCGAATCAAGTTATCTCGAATACCCGGCTCCATTGTGTAATACCTACCTTACTATTTTCTACTTTTTTTCCTGAGCCATCAGATAATTAAAAAATATAATCAATTGAATTTAATCTATTTTTTTTTAATATTTTTCTATTCTTTTCCTTTTTTAACTTATACTTACTAAATTTTATTTTTTTAATCTGAGGGAGCATAAATTCGGTACAGAAAACAAATAAATAAAATAATCAAAATGAGCTTTAGCTCATGTATAAGATTATAATGTTTAAGTTTTTAATTAAAATTAATAAATGTTAACAAATTATTTAAATTGTTTTAGAATCACCTATTTTGTTAAAATTTTGAAAATCATATTCAAAATCACATTGCTCAATATTTGCTACTATACATTAAAGTTGTTCAGTTTAAGTTTTGTTTCGTTGCTATATTTGGTCGATCTACTAGATGATCGGAGTCTAGCAAAGGCATATTCTACTTTATCTAGCAAGTCTATTCTTAATGTCTGTGTGTGTTGTGTTAGGCAATCTTAACTGCTTAATCCTTATTTAAAAAGAAATATTTCAACCTTTTTTTTTTCCAAAAATTAAATAATTTAAATTTTTTTTAAAATCAAGAGTCCATAAATTTTAATTGAAGTTTTACAAATAAAACCGTTGCTATATTAAAATATACCGTAATTTCCAAATTTCTTATGTTACCATGATAATACACAAAACTTAAAAGGCAGTACTTTTATTGAAAAAATTACCCATGACCCAATAAAAAAAAAACACAAAAACAAAAATCTAAAAAAAAAATTTAAAATCATACCTTGAAAAAAAGAAAAAATTTAATATTTTTTTTTCAAATAAAATAAAAAATCTACAGCAATGCAAATTTAAAATGCGAATTAGATTTTATTTTTTTTATTTAGCTGGAATAATTATATGGACTATGTTCACACTCTATGTTCTAGAGGTCACAAAAACTGATAATATCACAAGTGATGAACTTTATGAACAATTTAAGCCAGATCTTAACGAAAAGAACAACCCTCATGATTTCAATTACTTAATTAGGCCAGACAGAACTATTTGCTCTATTGATTTGGTATTTATTGCTGTTGTTTGCATATCACCGGAGAAGTTTGAGCATCGTAATCTAATTAGACGAACATGGGCTAACCGGGAATTTTCCTCATACATGCGAGCTGTTTTTCTTGCAGGCCTTAGTCAAAACAAAACCATAAACTCAATGCTGCTAACCGAAAGTGAGACGTATGGTGATATTGTTCAGGAAGACTTTATGGATTCATATGACAATTTGACTTTAAAGACAATTATGGGCATAAAATGGGTATCAACATTCTGTTCAAATTCAAAATTTGTCATAAAAATAGATGACGATGTTGTAGCCAACACACCAGCATTGATTAAATTTTTAAAAAATAAAATCATTAATGGCAAATATAAAAATTGTTATATGGGAAGTTTGCAGCAAAATGCTATTATCCTAAGAAACAAATCATCAAAATGGTTTATTGAAGAAAATGAGATTAATGGAAAATACTATCCACCATATAATCAAGGACCAGCGTACATATTCAGCACAGATATAGCTCAAAAATTATACAAAATTTCGCTAAACATTCAATTTTTTCGATTTGAAGACATTTATGTCGGCGTTTTAGCTAATCGATTAAAAGTTAAATTTATTGCATTGAACAAGTTGTATTGGTACGATCCGAATAACAATTTTAAATATTTGTCTTATTATGAAACACAAAAATTGTTTGTATTCATTAAAAAAAATATAAGCTTCGAACAAACTTGGAATTTATTGGCAAAAACTAGAAGAGATTATTTTTTTATTCTCAATTCGGGTAATGTTTTTCGTTTTTTTGATTAAATTTTATTTTCTCTTATCTATTTATGTACATTTTTTAAATTTTAATTTAAAAATGTTTCTATTTTATTTTTTATTTGTACATAAAATTTGAATGAAAAGATACTCTATTTTTTTTAATTTTAAGTCTATTTAATTCATAAATTGATAATTAATTTAATAGTAAAACCAATTTCTAAAAATTAATTATTAAGTTTAATTATAAAATATGGGCCTTTTATAACTAATTTTTTCTTATCTTTTTATGAAAATCAATGGTGAACAATACATAATAAGCTAATGAACCTGAATGAATCTAGAATCAACTTTTCTAGATAGCTTTAAATTTTTCAAAAGATTAATTTTTTAACTAATAAAAATTATTAAATTAAATTATTTTTAGATTTTTTATTATTTAAAAAAAATTAAAAAAATATAACTTAAATAAAATTTTAAGGTTAGTTAGTAAATATAAATGGCACATTAAATGAAATACATCGTTGTTTTGTTTTGTAGTACTATGTCTGTGTATTTATTTTTTTAAAAATATGATTAAATTATTCAATGAATAAGAGAAAAAAAAAGGGTTTTAAGTCGAGTGTATTATGATGGAATTTTTGTGTTGTCTTAAATCTTCATTTGTCTTGATTACTATTTTTGCTTCTAACATCTTGTTTTAAATTGGGCATTTTGTTTTGTTTCTTGCTACCTTAACTCCTATGAATGAATTTGTCCTAGTATTTTAGGCCTAGTTAATTTGTATTTTATTTTTTTAAAAAAAAAAAAGAAAGTAAAAATCTTTTTTTAGATAAAAAAGGTTGTATTTTTTTTTTAAATATTTTATTTTAGATTGATTTTTGTAAGAATTTTTGTTTTAATTGTGTTTGAAATTTACAATACCATCATGAATTAAAATTAACTAGATTGTCTGTTTAAAAATTGTAATCTGAAAATATTGTTCTTTTCTCATAAAAAGAACATATTTCTTTTGATTAAATGTTAGAACCTGATTGTTTTGCATACAGATTTTATTACCTCATTATTATTAAAAATATAGTTTTAGTTTAAATTTCGCGGGATGCAAAACTTCCACACTGTCTTCAGATATGGATTTAGACCTCATTTTTAGATTCTACGCATATGAAAACATAGGGTTGTCCAAAATTTTGTTCACAATTTGAAAGAGTTACTGTTTCAGAAGATGGTTCTTTTAATTCTTCTGATTCTCTTTATTTTCAGCACAACTTCCAAAATTCTACTTTGGTAAAAGGCTGACTTAAGTGCCATTTTTTAGTTACACAATGTATGAAAATTACTAAAAATTTTAAAATGAATTCAGAATAAAAGATGTCAGAAATTAACATTAAAATAATTTTTTTGTTGAGTTAAATTTTAACAGAATTTTTTTTTTTTTTTAAATGAACACTTTTTGAGCGATTATAAAAAATTTTAAACTTAATGAATAAAAAAGTAAAATCATAGTTTTATTCAGAATTTTGTCTAGTTTTAGAATTTGAATAAAAATATAAAGGGGTTTGGAAAAGTAGATCCCCTAAAAGTTAAAAAATCTCAAAATTTTTCCAATTTTTTTCAAGATAACCGGCTTAGAATATAGAGCATTTAGTTCTTTATCCGAAAATGTGAGATAAAAAAGCTTAAATAAGATATACTTTAAATAAGGTTGTAAAGTTTAAGATCTTTAGCCAAAAAAGTAAATTTTTTGTACAAGTTTCAAATAATGTCTGGAATCTAAGTGAACTATGTTCTGAGATGAATTGTTCCAATGTTAAATTAGATTAGCAATATATTTTATCAATTCAAATAAAAAAGGGTTTTATGTTACAACAAAGTTGGTTCACTTTGCTGAAGCATCATTTTTTTAAAATAATTTAATCGTTTTATTATTTAATTTAAATTAAAGGCGTTTTTAATTTAATTTTGATTTTTCGACATAATTTATGTTTAATTCTATTAAAAAATAATTTTTTACTAATTTTAAACAATTAGATAAGTTTATGTGATAAATTAAACTTACCAAGAGGAATTGAGTCTAAAAAGAAATAGGTAAAATATTTTAATCTAATTGACGAACATGAGAAAAAGGATTTTTTTTTCAATTTTTGTAAAATTTTTCAAAAATGAAGTAAATCTTTCGGATTTCTTTTAGGATTTCCGTTGCCAACTAAAAAACCAGCAGAAACTTCAAGTCTTCACGACTTTTTAATTTTTAAAAAAATTGAAAAGAATATTTTGACACTTTATTTTACAATAAACGAAGAAAAATTCAATTTTAAAGTAGGCTCATTTTTACATATTATTCACGTGTTACATTACAATTAAAGCAAAAAATTAAAATAGAAATCATTTTTGTAATCTTTTTTTTTTTGTTTAAATTTGAATTTTAGCACATGTTAAAATCAACATGAATTATAAAATTTTGAATAGAAAAAAAAAGTTTTTTTTTGATTAAAAAAATTTTGAACATATTTTTGCCATATACTTATTGATAGTCAAATATTCTCTAATCATCATCTTGATTTGTTACAATATGTTAATAGATAATCTGGCATTGAAAATACTTTTACTTTCATTTGAGCTTTTTCTTAATAAAAACAACAATTAACAACAAAGTTTTTGTTTAAATCAAAAATCATCAAACTCTGATTCCAAGAATTTGGCAAATGTGTAAGCTTTGTACTCGTTGCTGTTGGCCGGCTTCAGGGCGCTCTTGTCATTCAAGAATGTTTCAAATATTTCTTTCTTTTCCGAGTGAAAAAACTGCTGCAACTTAGCAATATTCTCTCTGAACGCCTCTTCATTGTCAACTATGGGCTCTGGGTAGTCCTTTCCGACCACGCAGCCAGCTTTTTCCTGCAAGTCCAGGGGTGCCTTCCACGGCTCAAACACATACTCTAGCGGATAGTCTTTGAGCTCTGGCACATATTTTCTTTTTTTTTAAAAAAATCACAATCAAATCTAATTAATTTTTAACAAAATAAAGCTAAAAAACTTTATGTAATCTGCTTTTGGATCGATTTTTCTGCCGTACTTGACCGGACAAAATGTAACTGTCGGATTAAGGACTTCTTCCGGGTCGCCAGTCGCTATCCAATTCCAATTTCCTGAGCATACAGACCAATCAGCCTGAAAAATAAAAATTCTCTCAATTTAAAAAAAAAGGAAATTTATTTTTGCATTTACATCAATAAGATATTTTAAAAAAGTGCGCATGCCTCGCTCCCAGGACATGAACAAGACACCACGAGTCAAAAACAGGGCTACGCTGTTTCTGCACACGTGGTGAATCCAGCCTTCTTGCAACAGCTGTCTCATGCATGCATCGATCCATGGAAAGCCTGTTTGACCCTGAACAAAAAATATATATTTTTTTTAAATAAATTTTTGTTAAAGATAAAAAATTTTTTTTACAGTTTCCCATTTTAGGAATAAATCCTGTTTGCCATGGTAATCCCATGGTATTTTGAAGCACATCGGATTGCCGTCTACTTGGGCAAATTTTTCATTCTTATACGACAATTGATAGAAATATTCTCTCCAAAACAATTGCTCAACGGGACAATACAAATTTTTCACGCCATTAAAATTTTTAACATAGACTTTTTTAAGATCCCAGTAAAATTTTCTCACTGACAAACAACCAAATCTAAGATAAGGACTTAGACTGACTTCTTTGGTAAACAAAACTGGTTTTGACAAATTTGGATTCAATTTTCCACTCTTGAACGACTCTTTTTCATACTGAATTCTAATTTTACACAGATCAAGAGCCTTGGTCTCTCCGCCCACGAAAAGACATTCTTTTTGCTTTTCATTTTCGGGCTTAATGTCAAAAAATTCCAAGTCTGGTATTTTGTGCTTAACTGGATCATACAAATTGTCAGTGGACACCAGATGTGTAGCTATGAATTTAAGATCAGGCTTTGGCACTGGTTGCTCTGGATCACCAATTTTGTAGCAAGACTTGCGCAGCTCTTCGCAAGTATTAGGCGGCTGATTGTTGTTCAGACTGAAAACTTCTTCCGGGTCATAGAGCGTGTTGCTAACACATTCGATCACTTGTACATTGTGGCGAGCGCACATCTCTTTGACCAGGTTGTCTCGCTGGCGCCATATGGACTCGGAATCTTTTTCAAATGAGATTACGCGCACTTCCCACTCTTTGATCAAGTTTTCCAGCACTGTGTGCGGTTCGCCATGAAAGCACATAAAATTAATGCCATGCTCTTTGAACTGGCTCTCCAAGTCCTGCAGTGATTGAAGCAAAAATCTTAATCGCACATAACCGCATGTCTCTGTACCTAGAAAATTTTTTTTTCTTTAAATTGAGCCAACAAAATTTCTAAGCCAAAAATGAAAATTTTCACGTGCAAAAAAATGTGAGTAAATTTTTAACAAAAAAAATAAAACTAAAGGTGTGGTGCAGATGTTTGATTGAGGAAAAAAATAAATAAAATAGTAGAAAAATGGCCAGTAAACAGTACCTGCAGATTTTCCGTCAAATATAAAAATGGGAATGAATCGCTCGACCTCGTCCTGACAGGCCACCAGGGCAGGATTGTCATGCAGTCGAAGTCCATGTCTGAACCAGTGAATGCCTGTCTTTGGCATGATTGATTAGATTTTATTATTCCAATTGCTTCAACTACTAATTTAGCCTAAAATTTGGGCGCTTTATTTTTAAGATCTAACAAATTTTTATTATAATAATGTTATTTGAAAATTACGAGTATTTAAATAATATGAGAGGGGAGCATGCAACAATGAAAAGAGATTGTGAATATTTTTCTTTTCTTTTTTTTGTTGGCTTGTTTTCAATTTTTCTATTTTTGAGCATAATTTTAAATTAGTATTCTGTTTAATTTTTTTTTCATCAGAATAAATAAAAAAAAAGATCGATTTTTATTTATAAAAATCAAGATATACAATGGCCAACAAAATATTATAGTGCCGTGTTTTTATCATTTAGAAAAAAAGTTTTTTAAAATTAAAAAAATTTTTTTTTCCAAAACAGATTTTTGTTTCTCATTAAAAAAAAGTTTTGCAAAAAAAAATTTTTTAGTTTAAAAAACTTTTTTTCTAGGGGTTTAGAAATCGCTTTGTAAATTCTGTCAGTTGATACATAGTTTCTATACTCCAAATTTAGTTTCTGCAATATTTCTTTATTTTATTTTTTTAGTAAATTTTAAAATAAATAGAATGTGTTACTCATGTACAGAGTTATTGCACAGAATTTAGGTGACACATGCTATGTATCAACTGATACAATTAACAGAACTAATTTAATAATTTTTTATAACGGACATTAACTATCCTAAAGTTGATTGACTGGTTTTTAAATGAATAAAACAAAATAATAATAAAAAATATCTTAAAATTAAATTAGACCTAAAGATACATAAAATGACCAAGTTTCATTAATTTTGAAAACTCAATTCCTTTGAAAAATAACAGGCAAAGTAAGGCACTGTTAAAAGTATGCTGTACTTGAAGCCCAATATCTCAGGACCGGAATAACTTTATGATATAGCAAACCCATATATAGTTAGCTAAAGAGCTTAATTATATTACACAATAGTCGATTTTACTTGGTAATATATTTTAAAGCTCATACAAATTAAAAACCTAAAATACCTAATAGTACTTGGAGGTTCGGTTTGACTCTGTTTCCTCTATACAACCATATAATATGATCAGAAATTCTGAAACATCATAAAAAACAAAAGTTATTAAAGCTTAAAGATTTATTTATTGAATTTTTAAAAAATTCATCTAATTCTCAACCTCTCAGTGACTAATTTTTTAAATTCACTTTGGTCTAGTTTAATTTTTCCAATCCAAAATTTCATATTAAACTGGCTATATATCTCAAATAAATCATCAAGTCAAATCGACTATTGAGTAATATTCTTTAGCTAACTGTAAATCTTAAAAAACCTACGAACAAAAAATTTAAAAAATATGCTAAAAATTACAGTTAGATCAAAGCTTATATTAGATCTAGTAAAAATTGGAGATTATTGATCTTTTTTCCTAATGTAGATTTTGAATAGTTAATCTTTTTTGCAACCAAAGAATTTTATTATTTTTCAATTTTAAAATATCTAGCAATTTTTTTCATTATGAGAAAATTTTTATAGAAAATTAAAAACAATTTTTTTTAATTTATCTGTTTAAAAGAATGAAGAAAAAATTGAGAAAAATTTAACTCATCCATCGTTTCACCAAAAATTGCTTAAAAACAAAAATTTTAAATTTATAAAATAAAATTTTATATTATTTATTTGAAAGAAAAAAAAAGTCTAATAACTAATTCAAATTCCTACTAAAGCTTCAAAATTCTTAGAATAAATTTTGATATTTTAATTTATACAAACACAAATTATTGTTCACTGCCAATATTTTATCATTATTTAAATCAAAAGAATTTAATGTGTATCTATTTGAATCAAGATAATTCTTGAAATTGACTGTTCGATCTTCCCATCCAGATTTAAGCTCGCCTCTATTCGAACTGTTCCATGACCAAAGGCCACCATTAAACGAGCTTGAAAACAAACTGTCACCACTAAACGGATGAAAACCAATTTCTGTTACTAAAATTTTGATTAAATGTAAACAATAAATTAAATTCTATGTGAATAATTATATAACTTGGCTCTGAATGATTATGAGTGAGAGTAAAAGGCCTCTTATTGCTTCTTACATCATAAATCGCTATGATTCCATTCAAATTCCCACAGGCAATAATATGCTTCTTATTAGGATCATTTGCCATGCAAGTTATTGAAGAGCTCTCTCCTTCCCTTGAGAAAATAAATATTTTAATCTTTTAAACAAGTGCCTTGTGACTTACATGAACAGACTCAGACATGATTTTTTATTTTCTCTGCTTCTTGAGTCCCAAATTTTAATTCTGCCTAAAGAATCACTCACTGCTATTTCAAAATGTTTAAGATACAGCACACTGTTTAGACTGCATAATTCATTATAATCTTAAATAGATACATAATTTAAGCTTTTATTATTTTTTAAACTTAATGTAATCAATCAATACCCAAATCGTTCAAATTATTGATTTGAGATCTTAATCTTATAAAGTTAATAGTCCCATTTTCAGTCACAAAGCAAAGCTCTTCGCCATCATTGTTAAAATCAAACCCATTGACCACGTCATTTGCTTTGGACCATTTGTTTAGTTCAATCAGTCTCTGAAAAAAAATGTCCAAGTTAGAAAAAGAAGAGTCGATTGGTGACTCGTCAGATTTGCTGGATTCGAATAAACTAGGATTCAATTTGCCCACAAATGATACAACTAAAGCAGGCAAACTAGATCAAATGAGTGTGGATTCATATTGGGTCAATGAACAAGACATCAACATGATAGATCAAATGAAACAGACAAATCCAGTCAATACAGACTATAAGTATGTCTATAACCAAAAATTACCTGTTCATCATGATAGCACTTGAAATGGTATACACTGCCATTTGATGTTGACAAAAAAAATTCTTCAAGACTTTTACTCTTGTTTATTGATTAGATAAATTTTAATTTTGAATAAAAAAATCTAGAAAATAATTTATTACTTTAATTTCAGTGACATATCCGTCTAAATTTTGATATTCGGACAAAATAACCGGTTCAAAATCATCTAATGTTGAATTTTGTTTCCAAATTGACACACTTTTCTTTAGTTTAAAAAATTAAAAAAAATTTTTTTAATTTAATTAAGATAATTTACAAAATTCTCAGCTGAGCCAAGACAAAAGTAGTCACTAGGAGTAATTTTAGATTCAGATAGCCATCTAACTTTACTAGCATTAAAATTTAAATAAATTTTTTCTGTTTTATTTAAATTATCGAACATTTTTTGTTAAAATAAAAAAAATTCAAATTCTATTTTTTAAATGCTAATTTTAAACATAAAAGTTAAAAGATTGCAAAATTGAATAACTTTTGCTATAGCCTTATCCCTTTGAATTCCATTGAAAAGAAGCTATTTAAGAAAGTTAAAAAATACTAAACTAAAAAAAAATGAGTGAAACTGTACTAAATTGGGGAATTGTTGGTTGTGGTTTGATAAGTCAAGATTTTTGTACAGCTCTAAGAGCGGCAAAAATGTCAAATCATGTTCTAAAATCATGTGCTGCTCGATCTTTAGAAAGATCGAAACAATTTTCAGAACGATTTGAAATACCAAATTATTATGGATCCTATGATGAATTATTTAATGACAAAACTGTAAACATTGTCTATATTGGAACAACAAATAACACTCATAAAGAAGTTTGTCTTAAAGCAATTAGTGCTGGCAAAAATGTCTTGTGTGAAAAACCGATGACTTTGAATCAACAAGATCAGGAGGAAGTTTTCAAAGCTGCAAAAGAAAAAGGAGTTTTTTTCATGGAAGCTTTGTGGACAAGATTTTTTCCAATAATGAAAAAATTTAAAGAGCAAGTTAGCAATGGATCAATTGGTGATATTCGCTTTATAATGAGCAGTTTTATGCTTCCAATAAAAAGTGTTGATCGGATTAACATGAGAGAACTTGGTGGTGGTGGTTTATTAGAGTAACAAATATTTAATTTAATACTTTTTTATTTCACAGTTTATTGGAATTTATTCAATTAAGCATTGGAATATACCCGATTCAAATGATTTGTAATTTGATGGGCCATGAAAGACCATTAAAAATAAGTTGCAGTGGTCATTTGATGCCATCAGGCTGTGATGAATGTGCATCAATTACTTTGTTGTTTAAAAACAACAGAATGGCCGTCATAAATATGTGTACTACTTCTGTCCAGTATGCTAGAACTTCTGTTGTTGGTGACAAGGGTACAATTGAAATTCCAGACTTTTCTTGGTGTCCTGTTGAGTTTATAAAAGCTGATCGATCTATACACAAAGAACCATTGCCTGAATGTCCAACAACTAATTATGTTAATAGTTTTGGCTTATGCTTTGAGGCCGATGCTTGTCGAGAAGCTTTATCAAAAGGTTAGCCAACATTCCATATTTAGAAATGAAAAATTTCTTTTAAGGATGGAAAGAACATCCCGAGGCAAGTCATGATAAATCTAGACTCATACATGAAATTTTAGATAAAGCTATGCAACAATTGGGATCAAATTATTGAATAAAAACTCCTTTTTTTTATTTAAATAAACATTTCTAATTTATATTTTTAAATTTTTTATATCTATCGGATAAATTCAAATTATTATTCAAAATTATTTATAAAAATTTAACATTGTTTGAGGATTTACCAGTGGTTATAGACCATTTTTTTCTAGCTTTTGATCTACACTAAATATTAAATTTCTAAAAATCAAAACTTTTAAGATTCAATAAAAGAATTTAATTTTTACCCTATCAAAGACTAAGACCAGCATAATTTGTGTCATCTCTACTTTAAACATAGCTTATTGTTTAAATATGTTAAAGCTAATTTTTTATTTCTTTTTAGTTCAAAATTAAGTCTGGTTCAATTTTCAAATATTGATGATTTCATTAATTGCTTAAATTATTCGTAGAAACACATTTTGAAACATAAAACCAAAACATAAATTTTTAAATAGATTTTTTTTGAAGTTCCAATAAATTGTTCTGCAAATTGCATCATCTGATACATTTGTTACTGTCAAATTATTAAACAATCATTTTACACTTTGAAATAAACACAAAATTATCTTTTCATTCAATATCAGGTTCTGGATCCTTTCTTTTGATGCTTAATAAATCATCATGAATTTTCAACAATTTGTTTGAAACAACATTATAACAATCATTGTCATCAGCATCATCATCGTCATCGTCAATCCCGATCTCAGTATAATCATGTCTAGCTGTAAATTAAAGAATAATAAGGGCAAAACTAAAATAGTTGTACATTTTTATTTTCATATTTTTAGATTTTTTGGTGCAATTTTTCAGAAAATCAAAAAAACTTTTTCAAATTATTTAATAGACAAAAAAAATTAATTAAATTCTTAAGTATTGCACAAAAAATCTAAAAATGTAAAATTATTTTCATTTTGCCATAATTAGCCAATTATTAACAGATCAATTGGTAATGATAGAGACCAATTTGTAGATTTATTTATTTGCATCTAATTTTCTAAAATATTTTTTACGTCACCATTTGGGCGTTCAAAACTAACTTAATTTTTTCGCCTAGGAGCACGTCCAATTGGACTATGTGAATTTTGGTACAAAAAACAAAAACAAAAATTCTAAATTGAAATAACTTTTTTGGTTTGACTCTAAAACCTGTTCTGCAAATTGTATCAGCTGATACATCGTTTGTATCACCTAAATTTAATATGTGCAAAAACTGTGCATCTATGCAAAACTCTATGCGCTTTGCGAAATTATCATAATTAAATTGCAAACTTTTTGCAGACTTTGGTTTTGTCTGATACAACATTTGTATCAACTGATACAATTTGCAGAACAAGTTTTAGACTTACAGAAAAAAAAGTTATTTTAATTTCAAATTTTTGTTTTTGTTTTTTGATCCAAAATTCACGCTGCCCACAATTGTGAGATCGGGCCACAATAACTTCAAAACCTCAATCAAAGCGTTTCTAAATTTTTAATCTTTGCAATATTCGAGGAGATCAATTAATTACCTGACAACTCCCTTTGTTACTTTTAATATTAAAGTCAATACTAAATGAACAGAATCATTTTCTAAATATAGAAATTCTTCTACTTTTGTCATGTCACAGCCGAAGAGAAATTCTCTTAGCAGCTCTTTGTTGAGATCACAACCAAATTTGCATGGTTTGGCTTGCTGTCTCAGTCTCACAACATATTCGTTGATTGATTCTCCATAGTGGCGTTTTGCTTTGTAGAAAATAGATTCATATGCAAAAATTGACCTTTTCGGTTTGCAATTATCAGTGATGAAAGCTTTGATTTCTGTTAGCGTATCTGAGCTATCTGGTTTCTTTTTTCCCTTGTAATCTTCTCTAGCCTCCTCACACATTTTTAGTAAGAAGAGCGGTTTAAGTGTTTTGTTCTTGTATTTGCCGTCATCTTTCTAGTCCAGCTCTGTGGACTAAAGATACAAGTGAATAACTTCTAACCATCCCTCCCATTTGTCGCCGATTGTTGCCTGATCGCGACCTGGATCGAATAACGGTAGGCTGTCATGTCTAATTGATACTGACATTGTACTTTTCAGTTAGTTTCTTTTGTTTCAGTCGTTCTAGGCCTAGGTTAAATAAGTTTAAGCAAAATAAAATTGATAAATAAAGGACCAATTTTAAAGAAGAGTCTTTAGCTATTTGTGTTTTCTTTTTTCTTTCTTTTCTTTTAAGTATTTCTTCTATTCCTTATATAAGTATTAAACCATCGTTTAATCAAAGTAAGTTTATTTGCTGGTGACACTAAAGCTACAATGTGAAAGCTGAAAATTGAGTGTAACATCCAACTTGTCGCTACACATTACACATTTACTATTTTGCACAATTAAAGAGTTTATACACAGACCAAATTTGGCTGATATAACTTGTATAAGCTGAAACAATATGATCAACATTTTGTAGAACTTTAAAAGAAAAAAGAAATAAAATTTTAAATAGGAATTTTTTTTTCGATTTCGAATTTCAAAAATTTGCTTTATAAATTTCCCACATAAAATGCATTTACTAATTTCACTGGAAACTTCTTTGAAGTATGATCAAGTCCAACTTCTTTTAGGGTATGGCCTTTTTTTTGGTTGGCTTTTTTTCAATCATGCTGAAAAACTAAATTTAAATATTTTTTAAAAGAATTAAAAATCTAAGTTTTTAAAGCTCGATTTTAGAGCGTCTTTTTCATAAGCTGTAACAAGGTGGAAAAAAGTTATCTTTTTCACAGTTTAGCGTATTTATATCAGCTTGAGGCTAAATTTCATTTTGAAAAAAAATTCTTAAGTTCGTATGAAAAAAATATGCTTTGAATTAATTTTTATTTAGAATTAAAAAAATAAATATTTTGCAAAAAATAATTCAATTCAAGCTTTTTTGAATTATTTTAAATATTTTCTGCTTTTTTGTTTTAAAATTCACAATGATCCTTATTTGTTTCATTGAGCCTTTTGTATAATAAATCAAATTTTTGATTTTTTTTACCATTTTTTAGTCGGTCTTTGTAATTATTTTATTTCCTGGGCCAAAATTACTCTATAAGGACTTTGATTGAAGGAATTTTTATGCTACATTGTTTACTAAACATTGTTAAAATTAGCTTTTATTATTGAAAGGTGTTAGACATTCCTTTTTAGATTTTTCAAAATACAGTTAAATTATTGACTATCAGGCTATTGCATTAACAAGACATTAACTGTATAAACATGCGTACATTTTAAGAGTTCAAAAACTCAAAATTAATAAAAAATAGCTAGCTATTACTTTCATACTATGATAAATTACTATAACTACTCAAACACGTCTAATTAAAAAAAATGAATCGAATTCAATTTAAAAAAAAATTAGAATGGATAATGAAATAAGAAAGCATATGACTGAATTATAAAATTAGTGAATATTTATCAAAAAAATAAAACTCATCAACCACATTCTAGAAAGAAAAATGAAGCGTTTTGAAAAAACTTTAAATCACCTGATTCAAAACTTTAGAATATAAAGAAAAATTAAAATTTCATTTTTTAAATTAAGATTAAAAAAAATGAGTGAAACTGTACTAAATTGGGGAATTGTTGGTTGTGGTTTGATAAGTCAAGATTTTTGTACAGCTCTAAGAGCGGCAAAAATGTCAAATCATGTTCTAAAATCATGTGCTGCTCGATCTTTAGAAAGATCGAAACAATTTTCAGAACGATTTGAAATACCAAATTATTATGGATCCTATGATGAATTATTTAATGACAAAACTGTAAACATTGTCTATATTGGAACAACAAATAACACTCATAAAGAAGTTTGTCTTAAAGCAATTAGTGCTGGCAAAAATGTCTTGTGTGAAAAACCGATGACTTTGAATCAACAAGATCAGGAGGAAGTTTTCAAAGCTGCAAAAGAAAAAGGAGTTTTTTTCATGGAAGCTTTGTGGACAAGATTTTTTCCAATAATGAAAAAATTTAAAGAGCAAATTAGCAATGGATCAATTGGTGATATTCGCTTTATAATGAGCAGTTTTATGCTTCCAATAAAAAGTGTTGATCGGATTAACATGAGAGAACTTGGTGGTGGTGGTTTATTAGAGTAACAAATATTTAATTTAATACTTTTTTATTTCACAGTTTATTGGAATTTATTCAATTAAGCATTGGAATATACCCGATTCAAATGATTTGTAATTTGATGGGCCATGAAAGACCATTAAAAATAAGTTGCAGTGGTCATTTGATGCCATCAGGCTGTGATGAATGTGCATCAATTACTTTGTTGTTTAAAAACAACAGAATGGCCGTCATAAATATGTGTACTACTTCTGTCCAGTATGCTAGAACTTCTGTTGTTGGTGACAAGGGTACAATTGAAATTCCAGACTTTTCTTGGTGTCCTGTTGAGTTTATAAAAGCTGATCGATCTATACACAAAGAACCATTGCCTGAATGTCAAGGAATTAACTTTTTTAATAGCTTTGGTCTAAGTTATGAAGCTGAAGCATGTCGAGAAGCTTTATCGAAAGGTTTGTTTCATATCCAAAAAATTAAAATTAATTTAAATTAAATTTTTCAAAGGCTGGAAAGAACATCCCGAAGCAAGTCATGATAATTCAAGAATCATTCATGAAATTATCCAAGAATCAATGAATCAATTGCGATGTAATTTTTAGTTTAAAATATCTAAATATAAATTTTAAGAATTTTTTTTTTTAAATTTCTATTGTTCTTTAACACTTTAAATTAGTTTTTTCCAACAAAAAAATTAAGATATTTTAGAAACAATAATAGAAATATTAATATTACATTTTAGAGTTTGAAGTTCAAATATTAACAACTCATTCTATTTTCCAAAAATTTTCTTATTTATTTTCTCCAAAAAAATATAACTATTTTAAATCGTTTGCGAAAGCTTTGATTAAAAAAATAAAATATAAAAAAATTCACCGAGCGTGATAGAAAAAACAGAGTATTGCCAACAAGTGAAATGAAACTATACTTGTAATAAACATCAAATCTAAATATGTCCAATATAATCACAGATGTATCAATTAAATTTCCAAAAAAATAAATTGCACATAGACCCAAAAGCATCAAGGTGGTGCTGTTTTCTCTTTTGCTCTTTGCCTTCTTGTTTCCTTGGTTATTAGTCGAATCTCGACTAATTGTATTAACAGCTAAAATAAATATATTTTTTAAATTTTTTTTTTATCTATTTTTATACTTGTTTTAATCATATTGGCCAAAGTCAAAGTCTTTTTTTTGCTCATATGCTTCTGAAATTTTACAGCAATAGCGATGTTAATGCCACAAAATGAAGTGAATAAAAGAGGATCTTTGACAACTGTGATACTGGACATTACTATTTCGACCCATCGTATTCTGAATGTCTTTCTCACATCTTTATCATAGAGAATCTCAAAATAGCTTGAATTGCGGTCGGGGTAGTAGTGTCCCTTGAGTCTAACCTCTCTTGAAATACCAAATATAGGCACATTGAGCGCTATGGCTATTGACATAAAAATAACTAATTGCAAGTAAAAGTTAATCTCTCTTATTTGAATATTGGACAAAATGCAAAGGCGATTTAATGAGACTGATATATCAACAAGAACTCTAAATGCTACGATTATGTAGCCGATCAGCAAATATACATAGACTTCATAGAATTTGGCTGGATATGTGTATCCCCATGGACATAGACTGCCACAACGTATAATGAACAAAAATGACTCAATCAAGAGAAAAAAAAAATCACCAATTGAATTTACAAAGATGACTCTGTGTGGATTTTGAATAAATTCTCTGTTATATGAAACCAAAATGTTTAGAATATTTGTTATCATTCCAAAAACGCATATTAATGGTAGCCAAAATACATTTACATAGTCTGTTACAATGGCAGATAGTTCTCTTTTGGAGTAATATACTTTTACGTTTGTTTCGTTTTGAATCATTTTGATGCCAGTTAATTAGTTATTATGAGATGAAGCAAAAATAAAAATTTCTTTTAATTAAATTGAAATAAATATTTATTTATATTGTTGTGTCACGTATCATTTTCACTTATTTGGAAATTTGATTTTTTTAAAAAAGACTAGTTTAATTTGTGATGAAATTTTAGCAAAGTTAAATTAATTTTAGCTATATTTATAAATATTTTTTAGCAGACGTCAATTTAAGTCAATTGTCTAGGAAATAGTATGACAATATTTGGAATAAATACTTGAAAAATATGAACAATTTCCTCAATAGGGTTTAAATATTCGAATTGAAAACAAATAAAATATTAGATTATTTAAATTTGACTTCAAAATAGGTTTTATCAGTGATTTTTAACTAGCTAATTCATTGATACAATATGTCGAATGCCATAAATTCAAAAGAGGAAAATTTAAAATTTTGGACAGATTTTGCATCATTTTTGTGAAATTAGATCGTTGAAACTTAATTTTTCTCATTTGAATAAAAAAAAATTAAAATTTTAAAAGCTTTTTTATTTTGAAAAAATAAAGGATAAAATTATCGAAATTGAAATATGTTTGACTCTATTTAAAAATCCTTACTATCCTTTTTGTATATGATGGGAATTTTACTTGAATTATTAAATTTAGTAAAAAAAAGATTCTTAACTAGCTTTATGAGGTCTAGTATTATTTTGAAGAAACAAACCTTGCTATCAATCGACTAAAAAAGTGTTGTAGCCAACTTAAATTTCTTTACTTTCACAGTGCAATACACTACCCCTTTCTCTTTCTTCTTATTTGTAATTTTCTTTATTGTTTGTTTAGACTAGAAGTGGTCAATATTAAATAAATCTATTATTTAAATATCTTTCTTTATTTTTGTGTTATAACCACTAGATACTCACATATCCTGATAAGCAATAAATAAAAGACTCATAATAGAAGAATTTTTTTTTTTAAAGTGAAGCCATCCGTTTTGATTGTTCAGAACTAAGTTCTGTAGTTAAAGCACAAGCATCTGGAACAAGCTGAACGTGTACTGCCCATTGGAAGTTTCATCAAACACACACCATCTCTTTTAATTCATCTAGAGGATTTTGGGTAGCTTCCTACAAATTTCAATGAATTGTTGAATATCAGGAAATCTATCAAGTCAAGAGGAATCTAACCCGGCATTATCTGTTAGCTTTGTTAATCAAATTAAGGTGATGAGATATCGTCGATTGTGAATTTTGAACAAGCCCTAGCTGGCTCTTTGGTATCATCACTTTTTAATTTTAATATAAATAAATAGTTTGGCCATTCAATTCAATATATATTTAATGTGACTAAAATCAAAGTGTAAATAATGAATTCAAATTAAAAAAAACCTTAATTAATTATTTAAACGATGTTTCTTATTTTATTTTACTTATTTTTATTATCACGAATATTTTACTAAATGCATGTTTTAAAGATCTTTAAGGAAAACAGTAGTATTGTCATGCATTTTTTTTTGAAGGCATAGATATTTTTTAAAAAGTGAACAAATTCTCTAGAAAATAATTAATTTGGTCACTAAATTTCACAAAATCATAAAAACAGTGTAAAAGTTGCTATTAAAAAATAAATTTTAAATTAATATTTTCTTCAAAAATTTTTGCAATATTTTTCAAATTAAAAAAAAATTTATTCGTAAATTTATTAATTTACTTGTCTGATATTAATATTGATACGATTTTTTTTTATGTAATTATAATAGTTTGTCCATTCACTCAGATTCTCGGACGATTCATCTTCCATTTCGAAATGCTTATGTACACTCGGATCGGACAAAATTTTCGGCACTGCATGAAAAGCAAGACGAGATTGAGAGCTCATGATTACCACATCACCAGATCCAAGCAGCATAGCTACAGGCTTTTCGCTCTTGAACTCTTTGCCGATTAAAAATATTGCCGGACATCCAAGACTAATTGAAAGCAAAGGTGCATTCATATTTTTTTCCGAATGATCCTGATGAGCACTAAGCGTCGAATTTAAATGATAATAATTTATAATTCCCGCTTCGGGCTTGAAGTTCTGACAACCAATCAAGCAAGCTATTGTCTTTGACAAATTGGTCAACTCTTCAGGCGGATCAGTATAATCCGATTCATTATAGACCTTGTTAGTCCAGTCGTAGTGGTAGCCTATTGTAGCCCATCTTAATTTATTAAATTCATTAAAATTATTTTGTCTTAAAAAATAAATTTTAATGAAATTAAGGATTTTTGTCTGTCTTGAAAAACCTGATTGCTTCATCCCAAAGATTACCCTCACGTTTTGTATGAAAGTCTAGATTTGTCTTATTTGGCAAATTGTGGTATTTGTTCAAACACCGTTTTACCAGATGGCGTTGATGTAAATTCACAAATGGATTTGGCATTACGAGCAAACCTGGATTTGATTTAAGTTCATAGCAGTTCAAAAATTTTGAGTTTTTTAATCCAACATTTTTTAGCTCTTGATCGCTTATATTCTCAGTAGATAAATTAACTGCCTTTTTTTAAAAAAAAAATAAAAAAAAAGTTATTTTTTTAAAATTTAAATATTTTATTCACAAAATTACATTAAAATTTTGATTTTTTTCTAAATTATCTAAAAATAGACAATCAGTATTTTGTAAATCATGCAAACTTTTAATCTGTTTATAAAATTTAAATTGTTTCATAAAAGCATCTTGGCTAGTCTCAGTTGTTTCGTACATCTAAATTAGAATATAGATAATTATTTATATCTGTGATCGAAATATCATAGACAGGATCAATGGAATCTTGGACTTTGTCAGACCGATTTGGTTTTCCGAGACTGTGCTCGTCTTGAATATTGTAAATTGACTCTAAATCATTGACTCTAGTGGTATTGATGGAAAAATAAATCGGCAAGTAGCCCAAAACTCCGTATATTATTAGTGCTGGCACGGCTAGGCACCAATATTTGTCTGGCAAATAGGTCCAGCCGATTTGGCCGAGAATTCTATTTGGAAGAAATGATATCAACATGTATAGACTGAACAGAATAATTGAAGAAATTATTAGGAAAAAGCCGAATATGGCTCGTTCTGGCTTGGGACCAGGCGAATGCTCGGTTTTATTTTTATTATTCATAAAACTTTGTTAATTTATATCTAAATTTATAATAATATTTGAAAAAATAAAGCAATATATGCAATTTAAAAAAATTATTTATTTTTTATTTAAAAAAAAAAAACAGCTATTTAAAATAAAAAAATGGTAAAATTAACAGCAATTTTGAACTGGAATGGGTTTCACAACATTCCGAAAAAGTATATTCGTCGAGCTATGTTCAATGGTGTAGTGTACGAGAATACACATGAAATGACCCCACCAGTGATCTATGATTATCACAAAAATTGGGTATTTGACGAATTTGCGCCATGGACTAAAATGGCTCAAATTCGAAATGACCCACGCAGTCCCAAAAAAAATGTATTGGTGCCTCCTCTGAAAGAATGGTTCTTTTTTAGAGGAGATAAAGTTCAAATAATAAAAGGAAAAGACGCTGGTAAACAAGGTCTCATAAATGCTGTAATTAAGCAAAGGAATTGGGTATTTGTCGCTGGTCTCAATTGCAAGCTAACTCTGCAAACAACCACCGGCATAGCTGCTGATGGCGAATACACTCTGAATGAAAGACCTCTGGTAGTCAATAAAGATGTCAAATTGATCGATCCGTCCGATTTAAGACCTTGTGAAGTGGAATTTAGGTTTACCGAAGACGGTCAAAAGGTTAGAGTATCTAAAAGAACGGGACAAATTTTACCAATACCACCTGATGCCGAGGCAACCGTTGATTATGCAAAAAAATCGGCCTATAAGCGTAATCATTAATAATAAAAATTTTCATTCTTTTTATCTTTTAGATTTTTAGCTGGGGACAAAGATACACCACCAAGTGAGCTGGTTAAAGAAACATTTAGGCCAAAGTATATGTCAGTTGAACAAGAACTGATGAATACATATGGAATAAAAGAAACTAGGCAAAGAGCTGAGACTTTTGTTTATTAAATTTTATTTAAAAAAAAAAAAACTAAAATGAATAAAAAAATTTTATTTAATTTTAAATTAGAATAAAAATTAAATTTGAAGTATTTTTTTTCTCTTTTTTGGATGCATGCTAACCATGGGTTGGTCTGGCTAAAATACAAATCAAATTAAAATTTAAACTCATAAATAAACAAGTATACAATTGTTTTGCGCAATTTTTTTCTAATTTCAGTAACACTTTGGTCATATGAACGATTGCCTGTAATTGACGGTCTGACCCATCCAGGTGGCAATTGTGGTCCAATTTCACTTTGAGTATAAACGGCAGTTTTTTTTTTTAATTTTTTCCTGAATTTTTTTTTCGATTGATTTTTTAATTCAAGCTCATATCCAGGTGTGCCGAATTTAATTGATTCTATAAAAATTTAAAAAATAATATTCACAACTAAATTAATTTTTTTTTCAACTTGCCGTATTTTTTACATTTAGCCAAGACGACGTGTTTTCGTTCATTTATTTTTTCGCGAGTGTCTTCTATTGTTTCGAACTCAGGCGCATAGCAGACATGAAGCGATCCACCATAGAAATTATAATTGTCCAATTTGATTTTAGCCGTTCTTCAAATTGTAAATTAAATTATTTATCTATTTAGCAATTATTCTTTTTTCTAGGAAGAACCTGGCATTTTCAATCTTGGCAAATTTAACCATAATTGTTTCACAAAATTTCTCGCATGGATATTCGTCGAGAATTTTGTGCTCGTCAACAGTGCCATAAATAGAGAACAGTTTGACTAGTTCATTGTGCACACCGATCGAAGGAACATTGACTATCAGAAGGTATTTGGACTCTTGGGCACAAGTGTACACTTTGACTGCTTTCGGTATTTTTCCTTCGCGATACTTTGGTCTTGTTAGACAAACATCCGGTTTTATGTGATGAGGCAACACTTCCATATTGCAAATTATGCCTTGAGTTAATCAAAAAAAAATTCTCTTGCTAAAATTTATTTTTTTATATGTCAATATAAACTTCACTATTTTATGTATTTGGTTTGAAAAGGCTTTTATCTTTTCATTGTATCTAATTTTTTTTTATTCTAAGTAACTAATGAGCTATCTTTTTTTATCTTATTTAATTATTGTTTCTAAGTATCTAAATTTTTTAATTGATAATCAATGATTTTTTTGTATTTATTTAGAAAAAAATTTAATTCTTTTTTACAGGACATCCGACGATAAATATGCAATTATTTTCTTTCACTAAAAACTAGTCAATTTTTATTTTCACTTAGTCATTTATCTTTTTTATTTTGTATTTTTTTACTCAATCGCTAGGCTGACAAGAAAGACTATGATCCATTCTGAGCTACCTGGGCTATTCCCTAAACTATTTAAATAAATAAATAAAAATTTAGAAAAAAAAACGGAAGAAGAATTTTTTTGATATTTTATTTAGAAAAATTAAAAAAAAATGAGCTAAATTTTCATTAGAAGTATTTTTAATTTCAACTTAGCTAAACAAAATAACATGAAAACAGCATCAAGTTTTGAATTGTTTTGCCTATAAAGATTAATAGTTTCATTTACCAAGAAAAACGCGTGCTTGCATGCAATATTTTTTAATAACCAAATTGATTGATATTTATTTTACTTAGGCAATCCATCTTAGTTAGTAAAAGTGATTCAAAAATAGTGACTAATGAATTGGAAACGCATTGGAATCACTTAAAGGGACAGCATTTGTTTTGACGTCATTGTAAGAAATAATTAATTTATAAAATAAATATAATTCTGTAATTATTAAAAAAAAAAAATTCAAAAAAATTCTTGCTGAAAAAAATTAATTAATATTTTATTTAAACTTAATTCCAATAATAAAAATAATTAGTTTTGTCATTGATTCTATTTATCTAAAATTATGTAATCAGTGAATAGTCCATGTTGATCAGAGCTCAACTTACACAATGATTCTATTTATTTATTCAAAATATAGTTCGGCAAAGCCTTGGCCGGTTGGAATGGAAATTTAGTCCTTCCTTTCAGCCACATGAAAAATATTTTTGAAAAACAAAATATAATTGAAACAAAATGTTAAATTAGATTAAAGTTACTTATTAAAAATGATTCTAGACTCCTATAGAAAAATTTAAACGTTTGTAATTTTTTATTTTTTTCAAACTGCCTTTTATAATTAAATAAACCCAAGTCCAAGTCTCGACGTTTTTTTTCCTGACTTTTATGTCAATTAAAAAAACTAATGCTTATTGATTAATTTAACATTTTTACTTTATAATAAATACTCTATTATATACTCTAGCATATTTTGATTTTAAATTTTGATGCTTTTGTCTATAATTTTTTGATATAGATCAAAGTGTTTTAAAAAATATCAATCTTTTTAAATTAATTGAAATTTTAAAGCTAAAAATAAATTTTTCTAAAAATTATTTTTTTCTTTGTTGAAAATTTTTTGGATTTTTGTTACTTGTCATTATTGTAAATTATATCAAATATTGGTAAGAAAATTGACTATGACATGCGAAAAAATATTTGGTCAATTAAAATGATTGTTGTGTTTATTAGATTAAAAATTCATAGGAAAATTCATAGGATTATGCAAATTAGAACTGGATTAGATAAGTTAAGTTTTTCTCATAATTTCTTTTAATTAAATTTTACCATATATATATATATATATATGGTTGACATTTATAGTTTAAGATCAAAAATAAACATTTGACAAATTAAGACTGATTTTCAAATTTTTGTTATTTCAAGATTAATTTACAAGAAAAAAAACAGGCATCTGAATTTTTATTTACTCTCAATTCCATTCTCATTGGAACATATTATTAAAGAAAAGTTAAATACCTAAAGTCAATATATGACTAGGTAATTTTATCTGATTTAATCAAAAAAAATAAATTAATATAAAGTACAGCACTAATAAAATTCATGATATTTCCTTAATTTGTGCAATAATATACCAATAGAAATTTGATATATCTTTACTTGTTTTCATTAAATTTTAAAAAACAAAAATCAATTAAAAATTGATTATTTTGTGTCTTGTCACCTGGACATGGATCGCCAAAATTCAGCTGCACAAACACACAAAAATTTTTATTTTTCAAAATTTTAAAAATATAAATAAACTAATCTTTTTTTTTTTTGATAAATGACTTTAATAAAAAAAAAAATAAACGATTTTAAAAAAAATTATTATGTAAAAGCCACTATAAAATATTTATTTTGTAATTAGATATGATGTTTGGTTCTTAATTTGAATTTCCGCTGAGCACAATTGAAAATAATCACGAATTATTAGCTAATTTTTTAAGCCAGTAGAAAAAAATATATTTTCTCTCGAAAAAAAGAAAATTATATATTTGTCAAAAGAATTTTTATTTCATTTAAATTTTCTCCATTAGCAATTGTTTTTCGTTTTAAATAAGCTCCTTTTTTTAGATAGAAAAAAAAAACAAAACAAAACACTAGGCCTAAATCAAATTTTTATTTAGATTCCATTTAGAGACTAAAATTTATAAATTAGATTTTTTTATTTTTCAAATTTTCTTTTGTTCTCACCAAATTAGATAATAAAATTTACTAATTGCCTATTTAAGCATTATTTCCTTAATAAAAAGCTCACGATGTATGATTTTTTAAATGACAATCCGGTTCTATGTAGGCCCAATTCTATTTTATTAATTTTATTGTTCATTCAGGTTGAATTGCTTTAATGTCTATAGATATAAGCTGATCTGGATCTAGTCTACTTTACTCTTTCATTCACTTGGATTAGTAAACATTTTTATATAATATTTAAGTTTCTAAAAATTTATTTTAAAATTTAATTTAATAGACTAAATTTGTTGAAGAATGTACGGTTGAAATAATTAAACTAAGGGAAGATTTATTGACAGTTTATTTAAGTACAATGCAAAAAAAAATGCATGTTTTGTACTAAATTGAAGTTGCAAGATTCTCCTTTATTTTTCCTTATTTTTATTATTATTTATAAAATTTAATTTAGGGGGTATCCAGGTTCGTCCGAATGACTTACGCCTTCGTTTGAACCAAAATTGTAAATATGTAGAAAAAATAAAAATATTAAAATTCAATATATGTACAATTTGTAAGTCTGGATAATTTATCCATAGTTGTCTCAAATCTTTTGATTGAGTTTGCTTGCCGTGTCAACATATACGCGTGAATCTCCTTTGCTATCAAATCTTGTTTGGATTTGTTTGTCACTTTTTTATTTCCACTGTTTGTGGGTCTTTGCTGTGGATGCATTAGTCTGAGACATTGTCGAATGTTTAACTATACAAAAGAGCAAATTCAGAGTCATCAAGTCAATGCATTGAATACAGAAAAGAAATTACTTTCAATGTACACCCCTAATGTTATGTAATATAGGAAGACCAACAGTAATATGGTGGTCAGCAACCAAGAAAAAGCTCATCTAAATAGGAATGACATGGGGACAAACAAGGGCAAAGAAAGATTGATTTGAGTGAGAATCAAAAGTAATGATCTTATGCTCCACAATAAGTGAATAGGGAAAGAAAAAAAATTGCTGATCTTCTATCAAAGTCTGGTGTGATGTTAAAAATGTTTTTCTATCCTTGTTCACTTCTTTTGTAGCATAGGGAGTGTCCATTTTCTTTTATCCACTTGTCAATGAAAGGAGTTTAAATATGCATCTCGTTCTTAAAAGTGCTAAAAATTAATGTTCCTAAAAAAATAACTCCACCCAAAGAAAAAGTCATTATTTGGTCTTTTTTAAAACTAAATTTTTTTTTCCAAGGATATGGAATAAAAAAATCAATTTAATTATGTAGCTGTTCGTAGTAGAACCAATTTTTGTCTTTTTTGGTGTCGGATTTTTCTTTTGATTGTGTAAGTAAAATACTCAATGATAGGAAAAGTGGTAGTAGCGGTACGTCTTGTATTTTTTTTGTTAAACAACAGCTACTTGATGTCATATTTGACTTTCTCAGTTAATAAGTCAAAAAAGAACAAAAAATAAGAGAAAATATTCAAGTGCTTCTATCTGTTTGACAAATAGAGTGAAACACTTGAAAAAAATGTTCGACTCAATTTATCATCATATTTAATGAGATCAGAATTCCGAAAATCTAATTGTTCGGTTATTTTTTTTGTTGTGTTCAGACTGGAATAAATTTTCAATCTGTCATTTATCGGAATACAGAGAATTTCTAAGATAACTGGCAGATATTTGTATAAGCCAATTTTTTTTTTTTTTTTTGTCGAGTACACCTTTAAATTTATTAGATTAATGATATCTGTAGGCTTAAATAAATAATTTTTTATTTTTTCTCAACAACAATTCTATTGTCTTGTTCTTGAGCTCACGCTTTAATTTGATTGATTATTTAAAAACCATTGTTTAGAAGTATATTTTACCTTTAGCTCTAATTAAGTGTCTAATTTTCTAATTTCGATTCGTTGTTAGCGAAATGCTAATTTTTCTCATTGGCCAAATTAGCAAAAATATCTCATTTGTCAAAAAAATAAAAAAACCAAAATATTTTTCCTATATTTTTTATATTTTCTTTTTATTTTATATTCAAATAAAAAAATCAATTAAATTTCATATATTCTATTTTCGCCTAAATTTTCAGCTTCAACCTCAAACTAGCTAACATAGATATCATGCTATTCAACTCGTTCGAGAAGCAGACAGACCCGGGCGCCAAACCATTGCCGAGCCAGTACTATTCGGCGCTTCAATCAGCAGCACTGTTCCATCTACAAATACAGCAGCATAATCACGACTACTTAAGTCATTTGAGACAGGCAGAGCCGGCCTTTTTGTCCGAGCTGTTGCACAGTCGTATGCAAGCGACGGCTCCGCCAGCAAAAGAGACCAGAACGGAAGAGACGGACCGAAGTCCGAAGCGGCCCCTACTAAAGTTCAGCATGGATGCCATACTGGGACACTCGCCAGCCAAGCGTTCGTGCATACGGGACGCTACTGACGACGTCAAGCCCAATCGAATCCAGCAGCACATTTTCAATAGACCAATTAGTAGCGCACTTGACCCCGGGTTCAAACAGCCGAAATTAGATCAAATCAATTATCCGATTAGCGGTGGTGAGTTACGCGATAATCTGTGCCCTAAGACTTGTGTTTTAATTAATTTAATTACATTTAAAAAGGTCAGTCGAGTGTCAATTTAGTCAATGCGTACATGAATCCGATGATGTGGCCGGGCTTTAGGCCCAAGCAGAGACGAGGCGTTCTAAGACGGGCGGTTTTTTCCGACAGTCAGAGAAAAGGCCTCGAAGCTGCTTTCTTGAAACAAAAGTACATAAGCAAGCCTGACAGGAAAAAGTTGGCCGCTAGGCTTAGTCTAAAGGACTCGCAGGTTAAAATATGGTTTCAAAATAGGCGCATGAAGTGGCGCAACAGCAAAGAGCGCGAAATGATGAAGGCCAAGAGTGCCGAAAAGGATAAAATGAGCGAGAAAAAGAGTGGCGAGCCCATTTCGCCTAGTACGTCACAAAACTCCGGCTCTAGCTGTCTCAATTCTGTCAATTCGTTGATTAAAAACGATGATGATGATGAAGATGATGATGTGTGCAGTGGGAGCGAGCTTGACGAGGATGAAAGTGAAATAGACGTGACCAACGAGGACAGTTTTAGTCTCGATGAAGACGCCGATTACGATTACGATGCCAGAATCAAACATTTTTAAGTTTTTTCTTTTATTTTAAATTTTTTTTTCAATGTTTAATCGGAATGATGTCTTATTTTAGGTG
>PJRA01000016.1:107611-176498 GCA_016987375.1 Brachionus koreanus | reverse complement strand
ATAAATTCCAATTTGTTTTTATATTCTAAATAAAATTTTAAAAACTAAAAATTTCTAAATTTATTTTATTCAATTGTGTTTTTTGAACGATAAGAATAGTGTCAAGAATTGTTGCGATAAGAATCATCAGACCCATGTATGATTTTTTAAAATTAATTAGATTAAAATTCAAAGAGACCTATTGCTAATTATTCCAAATAAGATTGTTAAATTGGAATTTAAGATTAGAAAAAAAAATAGAGAGTAAAAATATGCTCTTAAATCAACAACAAAAACAAGTCGTTGTAAGCCTAGAGACGCACAAGCAAAACAATTAATCAAATTGTTTTCTTAAAAGTTTGTGAGCTAAGAAAATCAGTATTATTTACTTTTCTATTTAAAATAGCAAGTACCATTTAATTATTTTAAAACGATTAAAGCTAGAGAAACGAAAAGCTCAGATCTATTTCGCTTAATACCCTAAAAAATGTGTTAGTCCAATTTGTCCTCAATAGGTTGTCATTTGATATATTGGCAAGAATCAATTGCTTGCACTTAGTATCAAAATAAAACACACATACATACACTTGAAATGTAATCACAGTAGTCCGGTGTGCTAGTCACAGTGAAACTCGAGACTAGCAAATACCAGAGGAGAAAAGAACATGTGCTTTTTTGTCTCTCGATTTGTGTGGCTATATGGCATACCAGCTAATTTAAATAATAGGTTTTTAATTAAATCAATCGATACAAGTAGTTGAGCAAATAAGTCTCGATTGAAATCAATGCGAATAGCAATATTTGAACTTCCTTAAGATTATTGTTCAAATTGAAAGGAAATTTTCCAAAATTTCCTCAAATAAAATCAAAAATCGATTTTTGCTCTTATCTATTTCTACAACCATTTCAATTCATATTTAATACAAAAATAAAATCATTTAATTCCTTGTTAATATGAAAATGGTTTAAGTAAATCTAAATTAAATAAAAAGGTAATTCAAATATTTATTTCAAAGCAAAAATAAAAAAATTTAAATTAAAATGCTTTTTTTATATTTCTTTAAAATAGTTTTTTTTCCAAAACAAAATTCTTGAAAAAGTACTTGAAAATAGAATAAAATAATTGAATAAAACTATAAAGATTTAAAAAAAAATTGCTGCCAAATAAAATTTTTTCTATCTCTTCATAAATTAAATTATTTTTTAATTTCAATCAAAGAAATTTAAAATAAAATTTAAGGAATAGCAGAAATTTGACAGGGTTAAATTGTGAAAAAACCTTTGAACTTTTTTTTTAAAAGACTGATAAATAGCTTTGTGATCAAGAGATCAATGTTTAAGTTTTCAACTTTAACTTCTTTAATTTGTAATGATTACTTTTATGAAATTAAATAAGGTGTAAATCGGTCAATATTGACATGGGCATTAGTCTGTTGATTAACTTTGAAATAAAAAAAAATCAAACCAACTTTAAATTTAATAAAAAGGAGAAACAATGATGTCAGAAATTATTTTGTCACATCGTATAAAATAAATTACTACCATTTTTGGTCTTTCCTTATACTAGCTGATAATAGCTGATTTTAGTAAAAATTTAATTAATTTATGTGAATTTTGGTAGGCAAAGATAAATATGTGAAATTTTAAAATCAGGATAAACTTAACCATTTTCTTTTCAAGCCTTTAATGATAATAATCAAGTTTAAGATTTAGTTGTCGGATGAGCAAAGTTAAATTTTTATTTTGAGCTCATTTAGATTTTCTTGATCTGAATTTTAGTGGTCTTTTAGTTTTATAATAAATGAATTTTGATAAGGATTTAATTTTTTAAATTTTTTAAACTAATATTGTTAAATAGGATACAATTATAATCAATTCTTTTTTCATGCATACATAAAGCAAAAATACTAAAGCAAGGAACAATGAGGTAGACCGAAAAAACCTGCTATTTAGTAATTTATCTTCTTAATTTTAGAAAATCGAACTTTTAAATTCTACTTTTAATTACTCTAAACAATCGCTGTAGCTCCAAGTATTTGACACTATTTATTAATAATGGTAAAAATATGTATTAAGACATTGTGAATTTTCATACAAAATTTTCAATACAAAAATTAAAAAATTTTAAAACTTTTGTTCTAAAGGCCCAAATTTGTTTTGCTGTTGAAACAAAGTGAAACAACTGTTGTTTCACTATGTTTCAACAGCAGAACAAATTTGGGCCTTTAGAACAAAAGTTTTAAAATTTTTTAATTTTTGTATTGAAAATTTTGTATGAAAATTCACATTGCCATGTATTAATAAGTAAAAAATTTTAGTTTCCAGTTCATTTGATAAGTAAAAAAATCTGTACCACCTAAGCCAAAGTTTTGTTCTCTATTTTAACAAGGATTTCTTAAAAAAATAACTAAAAATAAAATTTCCATTTTCTAAAAATAACTTTTTATATTAGAAAATTTATTTGATAACTTTATTAAATCTAAAAAAAACAAAATATTTTAAAATGAATGAAGATGAGCTTTTCGAAACAGGTCTTAACACATATTCTCAAAAACCAGAAAGAGAAAAATTTTACAAAGCTAGCTTAATAAGAGATCATCTGATATGTCCAAGCTGTGGTCAACGATATATTAATCCTCTTAATCTTCCTTGTTCGCACAACATGTGCTCAAATTGCTTTAAAAGTTTAAAAAATGAATATCCAATTGATAAAATTAAGTGTCCAGTGTGCAAAATTGAAATTGAAATTCCACCAACAGGTTTTCCTATAAATACGATGATTGTTGACATGCTTGAACTTGAACCAGTTGAAGTAAGACGAGGCAAAAATTTCGAAAGACTTTTGGAATCAACTAGCAATATTTTAATTGAGCTTAATGGCCTTGTTGCCGAATTAAATGACAAAGTCATAAATGGCGAGTCAACTATCAAACGATTTTGTACTGAACTAAGGGAACAAATTAATTTTTCAACAAATAAAAAAATCAATCAACTAAATCAGAACAGAGAGATATTTTTTAGTCGCATTAACGATTATGAAATAAAGTGTTTGAATGAGTTTTTAAAAAATGAAACAGATCTAAAAGATATGTTGGACAAGTGCTTGTTTGATATTGATGAATGGAAATTGAGAGCCGAAGCGTCAGAAAGTGATGAATCAGATGTAGAAAATATTAAGATATTAGCTGAAAATTTGAAAAAAAAGCTCAGTAATGAAAGTTTGAGATTTGGTTTGATGCTTTTTGGAAATCAAAGGCTTAAATTTATTGAAGATGACCATCAATTAGTTATGGACTCAATCGGTCAAATTAGATATGAAAAAATTCAAAGCGAAGACAAAAACGAAGAAGGCTATGAAACTATGAATGAATCTGTTTCGTCTACTGTGCCACATTAATTCTTTTTTTTTTTTAATAAAATTAATAAAAAAAATTTTTTTCTTAATTTATTATCTATTTGAGAAAGAAAAAAAAACTTTTATTATAATTCAACAATGTTATACATGGAATCATCGTCAAAAATAGAGAAAATAATTTTTAAAAACATCAATAATAATCAATAGAAAAAAAAAACAATAACTAAATTTATTTTTTTTGGTAGACATTGGTTCCTTTGCTACGGCCAGAAGCGGCAGCAGCAGCCGCAGCTGCAGCAGCGCCGGCAGCGGCTGCTTTTGTTCCGGCTTTGTTCACTGAGGCGCGAATAATAGCAGTCTTGCCTCTGCCCTGAGTTGCTTTAGTTCCTTTGATATTTTTGAACATAGGCGCATTTTTGATCATATCAGGCAAAATAGCGAAGCGAATTTTGCTACCACGTATGTACACTTGTTCCAATTGAGCAGTTCGACCATCTCTATAAGTAACTGTAATATTGGACATAAGACAATTCATGTTATCTTCGGCTTCGACTAATTTTCCACGAAATAATTCGCCCATCGTGGTTTCTATTGTGACTATATGACCTACAGCCTCGTGAAAAACTTTGACTGGTACACCGATAGACATTTTTTATTAATTAGCTAAAATGAGTTTAATGTTGTTTTATTTGTTAAATTTCAAAATAATATATAAAGAACTTTTTTGTTAATTTCAAATATGTTTTTTTTTTAACTGTAGTTTTTTTCTTTAACAAAAAAATTAAATCTTTTTTTGTGCATGGTCATTTTTATTGTCTTAAAATAAAATTATGAAATATACCATCAAAAAAACTAAAGTAGACTATTATTTATTTATTTATTATTTTAATATTAAAAATAAGATTTTTGAAATTATTAAAAAAAAAAGGGTTTAATACATCCTGATGAAAATTTAAAATCTTGGCTTTTCTTGCATCATAGAATAAGTTCCATAAAAATGAATCTTGGAAATACAATGGATACTTTTTTTCTGAATTTTTAAATTATTTTTTTAAAATAAATATTTTTAAAACTCGATTTTATATTTTTTATTACTTTCAACCACCAGAGTAAATAGATCTTAATTTTTTATATCATTATAGATAAAATCAAGTCATTCGAAATTCGAGGTTACAAAAGTGATGTTTTAAATTTTTTTTTCAAAAATATTTTTTCAAATAGATTAAGAATCTTGAAATGTTTTGTTAATTATTTTAATTTTAAAGAAAAATAAAAAGCTTATTATTCAATATTGAAGACATATGCAACAATTTATCCAAGGCTATTCGAAAAAACATCCTAGCATAGGAATCGGATTCAAAAAATATTATCTTTATTAGCGAAACCTGGATTAAACTAAAAAACAACATCATCAAAAACCATATTGACAGAAATTTTCTTAAAATAAGTGCACCAAGACCAATTGGAGACATGACAAGAGGTGGTACTAATAACCTAATGTTAATAGAAAAGAATTATGCCACGGAGTGTTCCAATCGAACTTGAAGCTGTTCACGGAACGGGCAAACCAAGTTGACAGGCCAAGAACTGAGATAAAAATGACAAGAACATACCCAAACCTTTGGCCAAACCAATTCACACACATAGTACTGTAAACAACGGAGAATGTGTATTACATTAATTGAGCCATTTATATTTATTTAATAAACTAAACTAAAAATTTAACTAAATTAAAATAAATGTTTTCTCATTATTGCTTTAATGCTAAAACTTAACGTTCAATGATATTTACAACTAGTTAAAAAAAATATGATCCTTTAGTAATACATATAAAGGACTAAACATTTTTCTTCTTTTTCTTATTAAAAACTTTTTAAGACATAGAAAAATAGACATAGTTAATTGATAACTTGGATTTTTAAGTTTGCAAAATTAAAAAAAAATTCAAAAAATTTATATTTCAAAATTTTTAATTTTTTTCATTTAATTTATCAAAAAATAATAAATCTTAATTTGAGAGTGGCAAATGCCGAATGAAAAAAAATGAATAAAATAATCTGTAATGCTTTATTGAAATATTTAAAATAAAATGAGTTTTTGTTTGTTTTTTTTTAATGTTTTAAAGTAATATTATAAAGCCATATTAGAAGAAATAATTAAAAAATATTAGGCCAAATGATTTTCACTTTTTTTGTACGTTTCTAAAAAAAAAATTTCTACTTTTTAGTTTAAATGTAGTTTCAATTAATTGTAAACAAAATACAAAAAAAAAACTTTAATTAACTTAAGCATTTGACCCAGGTCCAGTAATACAAGCCATTAAGGCAATATTTTGACAGCTTAAGCTTAATCAACAATCTTATATTATCCACTTATAGATTTCTCATTGTAGAGACCAGCTGATATTGGCTCTATGTATTTTTTTAAAAAATCTATTTTTATTTTGGATGCATTTATATTAATTATTACTATAGATCTCAATACATTCTGTTTGATATTCAACCTGTTTTAATAAACCATTTCGTTATGTCATTAAACGACTATATTCACTTATAAATGAAGACTTTTTGATCGTGTCCCACACCTTGGTGGCATAGATGAACCATTTTTTCTCCGTAAACACGTGACTATTCTGTCCAGTGTTTATTTTAATTGAAAAGAGTTCTTTACTTAGCGCTTTTATTGATCTTTTCATACTAGTCAGTCCATTGAATACATTTGTCTCAATGTTAGCTACAAAATTAAATGATTGTAAGTAAAAAAAAATTTTTGTCTTAAATTATTATTTTAAAGACAACTCACATTGTGTCATGGAATCCAAAGATGGTAAGACTACAAAATTGACATCATTGGGATTTTTTGAAAAGCGCTTTGCTTTCAAAAAGCAAGGATTCGACACACTGTTTATATCTGAATGCAGTGAACCTTTTACTATAAGTTTAGAATCTTTCATGAAATTTTCGTACACACTCTTCATCATTTTTAAATCGATTGGACTAAGGCTATTACACTTGTTCAAACAATAGATTAAGTGTGTTTGATGTTGATAGGATTGGTCGTATTCAGTCATATTGGGTAGGAGCATCTCAGCAGTGTGTATTAAAGTAATTAGGTTGGGATCGAAAAACCAATCCTCCATTAGTATGACAACATTGCAAACTGACAAACAAAAACAAGCTAATTCAATTGACTGCATGTGCACATTGTTCTCGTGATACTTTAGATCAAGAACCTTTTTGCTCTGTTCGCTAAGACTGATGTTTTTGTCAAGAACAGAAGCGCTTAGGAGCGGTTGTACATCGAGCAGAATAGTACGCTCATTAGTCACATAACAATCAATGCCGTTTGTTTTGTGCTTAGCTGTTTCTGTTTCACAAGCAGATCGTTTAAAAGTGTCAAAATCAGTGCCTGCAAGCAAAGACATGATAGTTGATTTGCCGACACCAGTCTTTCCCAATACACCGATCACGGTGTAATTTTCATTTGAATCTGACAAATAGTGATCCAAAGTGTCCACAAACTGTAAATTTTCATCCAACAATTTGCATGAATTTTTCATTGAGGCAATGGCTAGTCGGCTCTTGATGGATGTATTGAACAGCGACACAGGGTCTCTGGGAGCCGCAACCGGCTGTTGTATGATCATTGGTTTGGGAGCCTGTTGTTGATTTGCCGGCTTGAGAACAAGTTTGGGAAAGTCGGACTCGAGTCTGCTTAGAGCTTTATTAAAGCCTGTGTAGGACTCGGACTTGGTGACTGGTTTTAGATTTTCGTCTTTGTTGGCGTGTGGTGGGGTTTTCGACACCGGCCGATCCATGTCGGTCCGGGTCTTTGACAGTATGGTAGGACGCTTGAGCAGCAGCAGATCATCGTTCTTAGACTTGTATGAACGGTTGCGCTTGGGCTCTCGCTCTAATTGATTGCTCTTCGTGGATACGTTCAACATCGCTCATTTGAAAGTGTGTTCACTTCATTCTTTGGGCTATGTGTATATTTTTTATCTTTGAAATTCTTATTTTTTTTTTCTATTTTTTGTTGGTTAAATTTAATTTTAATTTTATTTTATATTGATGTTGGAAATTTAAGTGGTGAAAATAAAGAATAATAATAATAATAATAATTTATTCATTGTTTCTAGGCTAATATGAACTTAATTTTGTGTTGTAAACCAAAATGAATAAATAAATTATCGTGCATATTTCGACTCTAGTCTTTATATGCGTGTTTAAATTATATAATTTATTACCTGTTTATTCATTACTATTTTTTTTCTTCTAAGAAATTAACGCTCAAAAGCCATAGTATTTGTCTCAATTATTCATGCGAAAAGTGTTTTCAGACTTTTAGTTTTATTTTTTCTTTAAATAAAACAAACTTAACACAAATTATTTTAATTTGTTTCTAGAATTAAAACTAATAAAACAAATTATGCTAATCAGCGATATTTATTTATCAAGAAATGATAACATTTTAGAGTAAATACCAACAGTAAAGACTGTTTTGGATCGTGTTTGTGATGTTTTAATTAATAATATAGTTCTTTAAATTACTAGCTCAAAATAATTTAAATTTTTAATTTTTGAATAATTTTTACTATTTCTTATTTATTTTATAGGTGAAGAAAAAAATTAAATATTTCTAGTTTGAAAAACGTATTTTAGTAATCACAATTTAGCTATTTGTTTTAGCATTTTGTTGACAATATTTCAAAAAATTAAAGTTAATTCATTTGATGTTTAAGAAAATGCATAAAAATTTATTCAAATAAAAAACAAAACTCTAAATTTTAGAATTTCACAATATCATATAAAAATTTTTTTTTAAAACTATCTAATCATGGTATAAAATTAGCTAATAAAAAAGCATTTGCCCAAAATATTATCTCAATTTTTTTTTTCTAAAAATCACTTTGAACCCTTACAAAATTCAAATCTAACTCTAGTAACAGCAAGGATTTTACTATGTTTATAAAATTTCAGATCACAAAATAAATGACTAGTTTGTTTCATTTTGAGTTAACTGATAATATCAAAAATATGCTTTTTATTAGAAAAAGTTAAAATATTCATTTAAATTTTGGTTTAGTTTCAATTTGACAACACACACCGTGGTTTAAAGTACTACGTCTTTGAGTTACTTTGAATTTAATTTTTTTGTTGTCAAATTAAATTAAATTATTAAATTAAAAAACCAAAATTAAAAAATAAAAATAGAAATTGTATTAAGTAAAAAAAAAACCATTCAAATTTTTTAATTCAAATAATTAACAGATAAGTATTTATTGTTTTTGAATTAATTTTAGAATTCAAAATTTAATAGCGCACGCTATTTAATAAAAAATCCTATTTGCTTTAACTAAATATTTTTCTAATTTTTTCAAACAAATTTTAGATCTATTTAATTAAATTTTTTTTCAATTTTTAAAATATAAAGAAAAATTTTGTTAACTAAAACTTTTATTTAAACAAAAAAAAAAAAAACTACCTATTTCCCAATCTATTAGAAATATTTAAATTAAAAATAAAATTTATTTGAAGAAATTTTATTTACACAATTAAAATTTAGACACATTTAACTTAATGCCTTCTTTTTTATTATATTTTTTTTTTGAAAGGAAAAAAGAAAAAAATTATTGATCAAAAAAGCTCAAGTGACTTTAAATTTGGACAATTTTTGATTTTTTGAATTTGAGGTAACAAAAAAAGACTTTAAATTGTCTGATTTGATTAGTTTTTGTCTTCCACCAAGACCGTCATAAATATATGAAGAACTGTTCTTAGTCAAAGGTTTTATTTCAAATGAATCGTTGGCATTTCGACTCAATTTTTGTCCAGAAGAAAACGATGCTGTTTTTAACAATCGATTCGGCTTGGTCACTTTTTCTACTGGCTTGACTAGCAATATATCATCTGTGCTTGAACTATTCACTCTGCTTGTAATGACTTGACTTAATGTTGGTCTTTTGGTTTCAGGCTGATATGGAGGTATTTCTGTAATTTCATCGCTCTCTTCGTCATCAGACATTTTTAAAAACGGATTTTTTCTCTTCTGAGCCAAATTAACCATTGGTGTAATCGGCGAGTTTAGGTCTTTTTTTCTCAAGTAACTGTTTTCAAAGCGGCCTATCTCGTCCAAATACTGTATGTCGCTGTCATCTGTGCACAATGGTCTTGACAGTACAGGTGTCGAAGAAGACTGTACAGGCTGACTTGCAGATATGACGTCTTCTTCGTTTGTTTCTCTTTTCGATTCAAGCAAAGCTAGTTTCCTATTCAATTCGTCCATTTCGATTTCTTTTTTGGCCAAAAATTTGTCCTTGTCTGACTGAATTTTTTCCATTTGAGCGAGTTTTTTCCTCAAAATTTTCTTCTCCTCGCTTTGTTTACCCAAATGCTCTTTCAGCAAAACATTAGTGCTCACCAATTGTCTTATAATTGTCTGTAAATGTGACACATTTGATGTTGAAGTGACAAATTTTCTCATTTCTGAAGTAAATTCTTGTTCATGTTCTTTAAAAAAAAATTAAATTAAATCAAATTAATTTCATCAAATTCAATTTAAATAAAATTAAAATTTATTTTTGTTTTTAAAAAAAAAATCCACCTTTATAGATTAAATCGATTGCTTTGTATTCTCTAAGTTTTGATTCAAGTTCGAAAATTTTGTTCTCCCTCGACTCGTACAGCTCTTTTGTTTTCGCATGACCTCTAAAAAATAAATAGATAAAATTTTTTTTTCTGTCTGTTACAGCAAATTTTAATTACTCAAGTTCTTTTTTTAAATAATCAATTAGTATGACATTTTCGTTGAGTTTTTTCTTGTGACTTGATTTAAATTCATCTAATTCTTTTATTCTAAGATCTTTCTTTGGAAAAAAATCAAGTAAAAAATTTTATTACGAAAAAAAAACATTCTACCTGGTCGATTATTTTGCTTTTTTGGTTCAACGATTCGTTCTTCATCTTTAAATCGGACTTGATCTCTTCGTATTTATTGAGAAGCTGCTCGTATTTTAGCTTGATGTTTTCTTGGCTTTCATCGAGGCTGGTCAGCGATTGGGACGAGCCAAGAGAATCAGACTCGGTCAAGAACAGTCGCTTGATTACCTCGGCTTCTTTGAGTTTTGCTCTGCATTGGGGACACGACTTTTGACTTGTGCTGAACCAGCGAAAGAGACACTCTTCGTGAAATATGTGGCCGCATGCACATGCTGATATGTGCGAGTTGACCACAAATATTTCGGTACAAATTACGCAAACTGGACGCATTTAAAAATGCAAATTCATTTGCTATAATTTTATTATTTTAGTAATAAATTATTTCAAGCTATTTAAACTAGGTTAGCTATTGAAAATTAAAAAAAAAGGCATATATGATTTTAGGGTTCAGTTTAGTTGAGTTTATTTTAAAATTTACAAAAAAAAATTCTTGCAAATATAAGATGGTTTTCTGCTTTATTATTGAATTTGAATTTGAATTTAATTTAGTCTAAGTAAGCACTGGTGGTTCAGTGGTAGAATGCTCGCCTGCCACGCGGGCGGCCCGGGTTCGATTCCCGGCCAGTGCATTTTTATTTTTTTCTTTAAAAAGGGTCTAAAATTGAATAAATAGCATCAAAATTCTTTCATTGAACAAATAAAATTTATCACTAAAATATTTGTATTTTTAAAACACCATTATATAGATTAATTAAGTAGAAAAGATTCATCAAAAAAATTTTATTTTGACCTAAATAAAATTTTTTTAGCTAATTTTAATTTTTCAGTAGACAAAATAATGAAAAAATAGCTAAAACAATTAATTAGTAGAAAAAAACTATACAAAATAGACAAAAAATATTAAAAAAAAATTCACTTCTTTTATCTACTTTTTAATTTATTTAGCTGTGATGAACACATTAAATCATCTACTAAATAATTTATTTTGCTTTAATTCGTTTAGCTACTTCTTTTAATTCAAATTGGCTGCTAACGAAAAAACTAGTCAAATATTAAAAAAAATTTAATTAAATTATTACAAAAGAATTTAAAATTATACACAAATATTGAATAAACTAAATTAAATTAATTCAAAAAAAATATTAACAAATTTTTCTTATCAATTCAATTCAAATTTGAAAAATCTTTCTTGAATTTTGTGACTAAATGTTTTCACCTTAAACTAAAATTGATCTTCAATAAAAAATTTAATAAATTTTAAGTTTAAAATACTCTTGCTTCAAAAATTTTCATTTGCTTCCATAAGATAAGAGATTTTGTTAATTATAAATTTTACCGAGTTTACTTAACCAAGATTTATATTCTGATGAATAAATTCAATCAATAATTTTACTATTTTGGCTTCATAAACAATTAATATTTTTTTAAATTTTTTTATTTGATTCAATAAACGCCAAAAAGCAATGTTAGTAAAATATAGTATAAAATTCAATTAATTGATTTAAGAATTAAAAATTTAAGATAATAAGAAAGATAAAAATTGAATTCTCCGCAATTATAATTTAGATTAAATAACTTTAAATTTTAAAAACAATTAATAAATAAGCTTTTTTCTATACGGTTTGGTTGAGTACAAAACAATGTGCTCTTACTGTTGAAAGAAAATTAAATCTTTCAGGTATAAAAGAATACTTTTCAATTATCACCATTTGATCTAAGAAAAAAATTTGTGCATTGAATAAATCTGACCAACTGATTCTACTTCAAGTATCCCATTTAATCGAATAACTTGCATAAATTTTCTTTTTAGGGCAAAATTTAATAAACTATTTGGTATATGTATTTTTTGCAAAATGTTGGTCAAAAAAATTTTTGTTTTAATTATTATTTATTTGTAACAAAAATAAATCTACGATGAAAAATATTTAATTTAAGCGAAATTTTTATATTTTGACAATAGTTTAATTTATACTCAAGAAAATTTCAGGCTTCTAACATGAAAATATAAATTTTGAATAAAAAATTTTCTAATTTGTTTCAATTTGGTATTAATCATAGCTAGAAAAAATACTTTTATTAAACTTAATTTTTATACTAAAGAACAAATGATTAAGCTTGGCTTTTAAAAATACTGTTTTGTTTTGTTTTAATTGTTCAAAACTTGAAATTGAACTTAAAATTTAAAATGAGTAAAGAAAAAATCTGCTTGTTGTTATTGGAAAAAAAGCCTATAATTGAAATCACGTCTAAAATAAATTACTTTTAATAATAGAATTTAGAAATTTTATTTTTCTTTTAGTTATATTACATAGCAAATGATTAAGAAACTTTTTACACTTGGTATATAAAACGCTGCTTTTATGTTTTAATTGTTTTAGAGTTGAAATCTTATTTTAAAAATGAGTACTGAAAAAAGCTGTCTGTTGTTATTGGAAAAAAAGCATATTACTGAAATCAGATCTTTTAAAACTCCTCCAAAGTTTGTTCATTTTGTGTTGTCAGCTGTAGCAATTTTACTTCGTCAAAAAACTGATTGGAATACAATCAAAAGCTTAATTTGTAATTAAAATTAGAAAAACTAATCATGATTAATTTAGGATTTTTTTTTAAGCTGATCCACAATTTTTGAGCAACTTAATAAATTACGACTATCAAAACATTGATTCTGAAACACTTAAAAAACTAGAAGAGCTTACATCTTCCGATGATTGGAATTTTGAGAGAGTAAAAAATGCTTCGCTACCTTGCTATTATTTGATGCAGTGGGTTAATGAAATTAGTGAAAAAACGGCAAAAACAAGTGTCAAATAATTTTTTTCTTCAATTTGAAAATTATTTTTTCAGACTGTTTTAAAAGATTTGCGTTAATAAATTGAATTTAAAAACACTAATATATCAATAAATTTTTAAAAAATTTGATTTTTTTTAAATAAATCCAAAATAAAAATAAAGAATTTTTATTAGAAAATCAGTTTTGTGAAATTTGGAACATAAGACAATTTGGACAACAAACATCTGGTACAGAGATACACAATTTTTAATTGGATTTTTAATATGATCAGTTGTCTAATTTTTTGCATCATATGTATCAAAAATACAGTATGTTGCAAAAGTTTAGAAATTTTTAAAATTTAATATTTGAAATGTCAGCCTTTGGCCTCTTTTTGGCATTGATTCAATCAATTTTTGTACGTACTCAGTCGGAATTTGAATAACCACTCTTTGTGTTAAACCTCTTTTAATTATTCAATAGAAGTTATTACTTTAGTATTTACCATTTTGGCATCCATTTATGACCATAAGTTCTTGATTGGGTTGAGATCTGGTGAACGGGCACACCATGGTAAAACCTCAATGTTCTGTTGTTGTTTGAACCAGTCGCACACTGAGTGAGCGGTATATGATGAAGCCCTAGTTCGTAAAAGATTGTTTTCCAAGGTGTTAATGTAGACAAATTGATTAATTCGTCCTGTATAAATGTTGCATATACCAGTCTCTTGTAGGAAGTGCATCCCCAGATACGCCACTTATATCTTTTTGTCTATTTTTTATGTTAAGAAGCGGTTTTCTGACCGCTGTATGAGAGTCTAAACCTTTTTTTTGGAAATATCTCATTATAGTATACAATATAAGGTATAGAATAGGATTACTCATTTAACCCCACTATACATATCTTTGGTCACAAAAATATTTATTTATAACAATTTATGTATTATATTCCAATCTATTGTTCTGAGGCAATGTGAAATTTCATACAAAATTTTCAATACAAAAATTAAAAAATTCTATAACTTTTGTTATAAAGGCCAGAAATTGTTCTGCTGTTGAAACAAAGTGAAACAAATGTTGTTTCACCTACTGGGAAAGTCTGCTAAATCTCTGCAAAATTTCACTCAATATAATAATATTGAAAATAAATCGCAATCAATTTGCAGAGATTTTGCAGACTTCCCCAGTTGGTGAAACAACAGTTGTTTCACTTTGTTTCAACAGCAGAACAAATTCTGGCCTTTATAACAAAAGTTGTAGAATTTTTTAATTTTTGTATTGAAAATTTTGTATGAAATTTCACATTGCCTTGTTCTGAAAGTCGAATTTTTATTTAAATAAATTCAAAAAATGAAATGCAAAATGTATGGCAAAATTTGTTTTAAAATAGAAATAACATTTTAAAAAAATTATTTTGTTTATAAGATAAATTGTAATTAAAAAATATTTTTTTAAAAAAAACAATTCATTTTTTAATCCTAAATTTTCTAAAATTCAAACTGGTCCTTGAGGTCCATTCACTGAGCAATAGTTGATTAGTAATTTTGCTTAAATCTTATAAAATAGCTTGTGAAAAAGGTCAAAATTTGCAAAGATTGGAAAATACTGCCACGATGATAGATATATTGATAGATTATAAAAATTACAAAAAAACGCTAAAATTTTTAACTCGCCTTTAAATTTTTTAGCTTATAATACGAATGTTGTTCAAGAAATAGTATATAAATTTATTATTAAAGTTACAAGCCAAAGTGAAATTCACAGAAATTCGTAAAATGAAAAAAAAGTAAACTATGTTCTGCAGTTATAAATACATTTATTATTTGAAAAAACCTTATTAAAGAAATTTCTAGCAAATTCTTTTTATTTTTAAAAAAAAAAATAATTTAAAATTCTGTTTAACCCCTATTAACAATTAAAAAACAACTAAAAACTAAACAAAAATAAGGAAAAAATTTAATAAAAAAAATGACTTTAGTAACATGCTATAACAAAGGCTGTGGCAAACAGTTCGATCTAAACGAAAATAATCAAGATGCGTGTCAATATCATCCAGGCACTCCAGTGTTTCACGATGCCTTAAAAGGCTGGTCTTGTTGCAACAAAAAATCAACTGATTTTACCCAATTTCTAAGTATACCAGGATGTACCCGATCGTTTCATTCGAATGTCAAACCAGTCGAACCAGAAAAACCAAAAAATAACATACCTGAAATAAAAGAACAAGAAGTTTTTGTGTATGAGAGTAGAAAAGCGCCAGAATTGACACCTCGACCTAGTCAAGACGAGCCACTCATCGACTTAAAGCGAACAATAGCGCCAAGTCTCAAAGCAATGCTAGAAAAAATGACCGAAACTAATCAAAATGAATCATCTAATGACTTGAGCACCAATCATATACCTGTAGATACTCCATGTAAAAATGCATCTTGTCAAGCTAGATACAGGGACGAGAGCAGTAATTTAGAAAAATGTGTGCATCATCCCGGGGCAGCTGTTTTTCATGAGGGAATGAAATTTTGGTCTTGTTGTCAAAGAAAGACCAGCGATTTTGATAACTTTTTAAATCAAATTGGCTGTACTGAGGGCTCTCATTTGTGGATTAAAGAAACAAAGTCTGATGGAGAAAAAGTTGAATGTCGTCACGACTTTCATCAAACTGGCGGCTTTGCTATTCTAACTGTCTATTCCAAAAATCCTTTACCATATAAAACATCTATTAGAGCAAATCGAATCAAACTTGAAATAGATATTGTTTTTGAGTGCGGATCAAAATCGTTTATAAAAAATTTTGATCTATTTGGTGTAATTAATTTAGATGAGAGTTTAGTTAATTTTTATCAAAGTAAAGTGGAGATTAAAATGAAAAAGGCAGACCCGATCAGTTGGTCTAAATTAGAGTATGTGCCAAAAAAAGACTAAAAATATTTTACTAGTATTTTTTATTTAATAAATTTTATTTAATTAAACTTTTTAATTTTAATTTTTTCTTTCCTCGATCGATTTAAAAAACGATCTTAAAAATTGAGAAAAAAAATGATGAAATTTTTTCATGCCACTAAATTAGATGCTATTTGGTAGCATTTTTTCAAATGTAACTCTATTCTGGTTGTTTGTGTTTGTTTTTAATAAGCTTCTGATTGATAATCGATTTACATCGGCTGTCTATGCTAAACTACTGAGCAAAAATGGCTTGACAATTAGTTTGTTGCAAATAAAATGGTATACTGTTAAATGCAATAGACTTTTTATTAAATTATCCAACTGGAACTCGAATTTTCTCAGACACTGGTTCAATACCGGAGTCATAATCGGTCTTGTTGGACAATTGATGTCATTTTTTCTTCTTTTGTACACAATTTATGATTATTTTCGACCTAAACCTTTATCAAAACAAATCATAGTTCCAGTGGTAAGATTTCTTTAGTAAAAAAACAATTAATAAAATGCTTCTAAAGTGCAAAATCTTCTCATATTATTTTATTGTGTAGACATAGTTTAAAATAAAATTATTGTCCTGTGTAAATCAAATTATAAATTTTTAATTAAGTTATATTTCATAAAAATGAACTAAATTTTGACATTGAAGTTTATGATAAAAAATTTTCTTTTTTAGTTTATTAATAACCATTTTTAGTTGAAAAATAACCTTTCATAATGATGCATTTTTTGAGCATGATGGTTTTAATTTGATCATAAACTTCAATTTTTTTGTTGTTGTTATCAGGCAAAAAATAATTTTAAAAACAATTATAAATTAAGCTGCCAGGGGTCAATATACCCACTAGTCAAATATGGTATTACTTTGGAGCATTGTTTTTGTGTGGTTTGGTGCATGAATTGGGCCATGCGATAGCTGCATCACGAGAGCAAGTACGGGTCAATGGATTCGGTGTATTTCTAGTTGCCATATTCCCAGGAGCATATGTCGATTTGTGCACCGATCACATAATGGTCATTTCGCCGCTCAGACAGCTTCGCATATTCTGTGCTGGTGTATGGCACAATTTTGTTCTTGTCCTCATTGGACTTGCTCTTCTTCAAGCTCATCCGTATACCATCAAGCATTTATATGACAAAAAAGCTCACATAGTGTCAGTAAGTGATGAGTCACCTTTGCAATCAAGCATAAAAATAAACTCTGTTATTGACCGAGTGGCAAATTGTAATGTATCTGATTCATTCACTTATTTCCAATGTTTGCATAAATACGAAAGTGAGCCTATACCTGGTCACTGTTTAAGTCTTAATGAGCTGGACAGACTTTCCTCATTTACTGGTAACAGAAAAATCATTATTTTTAAAGTTTTTATTTTTAAAAATTAAATTTATTAAGTATATACTGATAAAACATTGAATGAATGCTGTAATGTAAATTATAGTTCATCAAATTTTTGTTTTAATTGGAAATTAGAAAAAAATGTGAATTTTAACTTTAAAATTAGAAAAAAAATCAAAATTTTATTGTTTTTTTAAGGCTTATAGTTGTTTGCCGGCTCGTCAAGTGACTGAAAAAAAAACCTGCTTGCATAATTCGGATTGTGATCAGAACATTTGTGCAGTGCCTTTGTCAAATAACAACACCAAATTGATACGAATTGATATTGAACAAGAATCAGCAGTTTTATTTGTTGGCTCAGTCAGAGAACTTTTGTACACAGGTTGCATTTAAGTTAAGTGTTTCACAAAGTAAATGTTATTTAAATTTTTTTCATTTTTTAGTGTTTATAGAAGACAATTTGCCTAAATATAAATACATACCAAAATTTTTAAATCAAAAACTTAAGCTTTTGCTAAAGTAATTGCTTCATATAATTGAGATAAATGATTTTAATCTTATTAATCAAAATTTCTAAGATACATAGTGGCTTTTAGTGGAGCTATTGGAATATTAAATCTAGTGCCATGTTTTGCATTAGACGGACAATACATTCTGGCTTCGTTGTTGGCATTGAACAAAAAAAGTGAAAATTTTACATCAATTCCTCAGAAAAGACCGATTCTTTATGTCATTTTGATGATTGTCGGCAGTACATTGCTAGTCATTAACATAATTCTAGCATTTATTTCGATGGCCTATTCGAGGTATTTCAAAATTTGACAAAATTTATACTAGATCAGTTGCAAAATTCTTCAGCCGGAATATATATTTTTGAATTTGTTTTATGTAAATAAACTTTTTTCAATTTATATTTGAATTATTCCAATTACTACAACAACTAAAATATTTTTTTATTTTTATTTTAGTAGACGACTTTTATCACAATTCAGAACTCAGCTGGATAGGGTAAATCATTAGGATCTATTCCACAGCTCAAATAAAAGATTAAGCCTACTACATGGGAACAATATCTGACTGTTCTTGCTCCATTCTTGCAAGGACAGTGCCGACCATTAATCATGTTTTTATCTTGAATAGTTTTTCCTTTAAAATCTTTCAATTATCTCAAATACATTGTATTTTGTTTGGCTTTTGTGTTTAGAGCCAAGTTGAACAAAAACAATAGAGATTTATGAATTTTGAATAGCAAATACTCTATCAATAAAAATCTCATAGCCACCTTTTTCATTATAATGATTTGCTAAATACCTAAATACTTGTTTGACCCTTTTCCACGCTATGTTGGACATAAACTCGATCCAAAACTAAGTTTTAAAAAACATTTTAAAGAGCTCTCGACAAAAATCCTAAGCCAAGCAAATATTATCAAAAAAATTAAAAATTTAAAAATTAAAAATTAAAAACAGAACTAGCAATAACTGTTTACAAAAGTCTAATCAGATCCCACTTTGATTATATATTTATTCCTATGTCAACATCTACCCAGACCATACTAGATAAATGCCAAAAAATTCAAAATCGAATACTAAAGATAATAAAATTTTATTCTTTAAAAACTCGGACTACACAAATTCACCACGATATGAACATTGAAATGCTAGCCCCTCGATTCTCAAAACTTCTAGATAAATATGTTGCCTCAAGATCGACTCACGAGCAAATAAATGATGACCTTCTTAGATCGGAACAATTAAACTCGGACCATAATCCACGTAGATTCCAAACATTATTCGAAATTTTTACAATATCTAAAGAAAAACAATGCTTCCTATATATTTTCGAAATCTAAATCAAAAATAATTAATTTATATTTACATAATTTATAATCTATTATCTCTTACTATTAAATTTTGTATATGTGATTTCAGATAAAAAGACCAGCAAAAAGAAACTTAAAGATTTGCTCAACATGCAGTCTACTGTAGCTTTTATCCTTATTATTTTTACTTTAATTATAATTTACCGAATTTACTATTATTTCAGAAATTACTAAAAGCAATTTCTTTTTTTTCAGGCGGCTGAAAGGAAGGACTAAGATCCATTCCAAACTGCCCGGGTCTAAACCCAAACTATATTTTTAAATTAAAAAAGATTTATAAGACTAATGCATCTAAGCGTTTAGTTATTAATATTATTCTTATGGAATATGTATAAAGCAATCAACATGAGAAGAAATAACCTAATAATATTATTCGGAAAATTTTTTTTTTCGTGCCGATAAAGAATTTCTTGTGTTACCAAAAAAAAAACTTCATCATAAAAAATAAAATCAAAATTTTCATTAACACTAGAAGCACGAAGCATTTTTTCACTTTATTTTAATTCAAAAATATAATAATTTTATAAAAAAATATCATTTTTAAAGAAAATTTTAAAATCTAAATAAATCAAAAAAGATATATTCATTTGAAAAAAGATATGAATATATCTTTTAAAAGATCTATTCAAAAGATATGAGGATTTAAACATTTTTTCAAATGCTTCTAGTGTTAAAAAACTACATTATCCTTTATTAAAATTAATATTAAAATATTAGAATTAAAAAAATTCGAGATTTTTCTCTAGGTTTTGTGAAAAAAAAATTATACTTATTGAAAAAATAAATAAAAAAAATAAAATTCTCTTTGTAAACATATGATACTTTACCTTGTAGGCATTCGAATAAAATTCTATTTTTGATTGTCTAATTATTTTTGACATTGTTTTATCAAATATTCTAACAAATTAACTTATGTGATTTTCCAACAAAAAACATTCAACACGACTATTTAAACATGATTAATTTTTGTTGTTGTTAATTTCTTTAATTTTATTTAAATAGTTTGCAATAAGAAATTAAATAGAATGGTCAAAAAACTAATATTGTATGCAAGTTGTTTGTGTTTTTTGTTCGTTTACAGTCAATGTAGTCCAATTCAAACATACGAAAAAAGCCCTGAAGAAGGCGATCTATTCGAAGGAGACATTGCTGGAATAGAAAAAGGTGCCGCTCAAATACCAACTTCATCAAGAGTTTTGTGGCCTAATGGCGTCGTACCATTCGAAATTGATCCTATTTTCGGTAAAAACCTAAATTTTCAAGCTTGTCAAAAAAAGCTAACCATCAATTTAAATTTTTAGAGCAAAGCCATATTGACACTATTTATGCCGGCCAAAAGATGCTTGAGGATGCTACTAGAATGAATGGAAAAGATTGTATTAAATTTGTTCCGCGTACCAATGAAGACACATATATTAGAATTATAAATGGAAGTGGATGCTGGTCATACGTAGGCAAACAAGTTGCCAGAGGCGAACAACAATTATCACTTAAAACTCCAGGTTGTATGGTAAATGCCATAGTAGCTCATGAGTTTATGCATGCATTAGGATTTTGGCACGAACAATCAAGACCTGATAGAGACAATTACATTACAATAAAGTTTGACAATATAAGAGATGGAACTGAACATAATTTCAATAAATATTCGACTAGCCAAGTAAATTATCTTGGGATGCCCTATGATTATGAAAGTGTAATGCACTATGGACCTAAATCATTTAGCAAAAATGGACAGCCTACTATTGTACCAAAAGATCCTAATGCAGTTATTGGACAAAGAAAATATATTAGCACAATAGATGCGCAAGAAATTAGGAAATTTTACGGTTGTACATAGATTTTTTAATAAATGAAAAATTAAAATTTTTTTTCTTATATTTATATGAAATAATTTTAAAATCTCAAATAAAAAAATTATATATATGAAAAAAAAAAGGTAAAATTTTTAAAAAAAATCAATCGATTCTTAATATTCTTTGATTTATTATTCATGTATATTTTTAATTGAAATTATTTTAACTTCAACATAATCTTAAGGAGTTAGATTTGATTTTTTTGTTACTTGATAAAGTTAAAATTTATTTTTTTAGATAAACTGAAAAATTAAGCTATTTTTAGTTTCAATTTTTTTTTATATTTTACTATTACATTTATAAGACAGGAGATTATTGAAAATTGTTTTGAATGACTTTATATTAATATGAAATTGAGACAGAATTTTTTAAAATTCAATTATTTTATATTTTACTATTACTAAAAAAGAAAAATAGTTTAAAAATTTGTATAATTTAAAGTTTGAAGCATTTTAAATTTTTCCAAAACAAGTTTGTGATCATAATCGGAAAATTTTCCTTTCCAATTTCCCAATGAGTCATCAAATATTTCTTTTTCCATTCCTTTTCTAGACCATTCTTTTTTGGACAGTTTTACTTCAGTACCAATATATTTTTCATGATTTAACATTTTACTTGACCATTTAATATTTAGAAATTTTACTATTTTTTTAATAACAGATTTCGGTTGAGTTACTAAATTTTCATATCTGATCATAAGACAAGACTTTCCACCAGCACTCATACATTGAAAAAATGAAATTTTTGTAAAATTGTTCCAGTAATTAAGCCAATAATAGAAATTTTTTAAATTTATTTTTAACTTGTTTCTCTTGCATAAAGAAAAGGCAACTTCCCGGCCGTCTCGAATAATATAAATAAATTTTGATTTTGGAAATATTCTCAATAATGTTTCTAAATGAATAGAATTTGTGGGCTCTTTGTTGCAAAGACGTCCAACATCCGATTTTACATTTCTAAACATCACATTGTAGATTGCTACTGCTATTGTATCATCTATAGTCTTGTTAGTTATTCCTGCATTACGCATAAATTTATAAGATCTGTTGTTTTTCTTATAAAGATTTTCAATAAACTCCAATAAAAGCTTAATTATTTTGGTCTCTGGTCCACATTGAATGTCTGGATGAACATCCAAAATTGATCTCAGAAGTGACGTTCCGGAGCTCATGCTGCCTCCAACGAATATATGTGGTCTATTTATGAAAATTTCAATTTGTTCAAGATCGTCTTTATATTTGACATTTAAATTTGATTTTTTTGGGTAATTTTTATAACAAAATTGAATAATTATTCCAATTAAAAAAACAACAATCAACACTTTTAAAAACGCTAATTTTGGCATTATTAAAAACAAATAAATATAATTTTTTTCTAAATAACCTTCTAAAATTTGTCATCAAATCGTTAAATTGGAACATTGAAATGTTCATTAAGCAATTGAATTTTTTAGTTAAAATTAATGAATTTTAAAAAATTTTTAAATCGAATAAATTAAAAAATAGAATCATTTGAATTTTTAAATATTATTCTTATTTGCTAAAGAAATTCAGCTTTTTTTAATTTAAATTTTTTAATAATTTTAAGAAATTTTTAAACCATGTTTTCATTCCAATGCTACTATAATTTTTCTTCTCCTATCTATAATTAATTTTAATCGAAACCTGATTAAGCAAAATCTTGCATTTTGATGAGTCATCACAAAACTATTTTAGACTGAAAAATAATTTTTTTAAGATTTTATTTTATAACTTTAAAAAAATTTGATATTTCATTTTTAATTCTTGTCTTGTTTTATTTGAAGCTAATTTTTAAAAATTTTCATTTCTTTATAAATAAATTCAATTTTGCAAATAATTTAATGGGATTTCAGTCTTCTATAATTTGTCATCAAATTATAAAATTTCAACATTCAACTGTTCAGTTTAATAAAAAGTTTTTACTTAATTGACAAGGATATTTTCTAATTATAATTTTATATGATTATTATTTTATTTTAATTCTTAGATATAGTTAAATGAAAAATCATTATCAAATAATTTAGTTTATATTATTTTTAGTAAGAATAAAAAAAAACTTATTCTTCTTATTTGCTACTGATATCTTCTTACAGGTACCAAATTTTTGCGGGTTTTTTATTTTTTTTAAATTTTAACAATAAAAATATGTTTGTTTTAAATAAAAGCAATACATCAAATTAAAAATTTTAGTTTATGCTTTTGTTATCTAAAAATACAAACACGTAAAATATATAAATTAATGATTCAAATTTTAGAAAGTCAAATATTTCAAAAAAAAATTTCGGCTTTTGGTTCAACATTTAGGTTTAAGTTTTTTAACAAATTTTTATTATATCTAAAAAAGAGAAAAAAAATAAGAAAAATGCTTATTGGAAAATAACAGTAATTTTCACTATTCCTCAAAAAAAAATTTTTGACATCAAGCTTCGCTTTGAAGCTATTTAGATTATTTCTATTTACAACATTTTCCGGGAGTTTATTCCATTCATTCAGTACTTTGTAAAAAAGTTATATCTCGGATGTCAGTTCGTGCTAAAGCTGTTTCCTTTATTGAATTCAATTTTTTCATAATTGTTTATCAATTTGTACATTTGAATTAGATCACCTCTTAATCTTTTTGTACAAAAGTTAGTTAAATCTAGCCTTTACAAACGTTGTTGATAATTCAAGTAACGCAGATCTGGATAAACTTTGTTTCTAAGTTGAACTCTCTCAAGCTAATTTATATATTTTTCCAAGTAAGGATACCAAGCACTGACAGCATAACCATTCAACAATACAATAATTTGATTGTATCGCTGCAAGGATATTTAAATGCTTTTTTAATTAAACCCAACATTTTTGATTATGGTAGTCGATTTTAAATCACTTTGTATGTAAATATCAAAATCCTTTTGAACAATTGACATATTCAAAGTTTTTGAACCAAAAAAATTCATTATGGTTTGATTAATATCCAATATATTGTTTGTATAAATAAAAAATAAGAGAAGACCTAGCACTGAACCTTGTGGGATTCAGAAATAAAAATCTAAAGTTTCCTATAAACTAGACATTACTCTTTTTTTAAGTAAATGCTATAAAATTGGAACTTTAATTGTGTCTCCAAAACTTTGAATAAGTTTAATTCAAAAGCCAAATTTTTTAAAATTCATTAATTTTAACTAAAAAATTCAATTGCTTAATGAACATTTCAATGTTCCAATTTAACGATTTGATGACAAATTTTAGAAGGTTATTTAGAAAAAAATTATATTTATTTGTTTTTAATAATGCCAAAATTAGCGTTTTTAAAAGTGTTGATTGTTGTTTTTTTAATTGGAATAATTATTCAATTTTGTTATAAAAATTACCCAAAAAAATCAAATTTAAATGTCAAATATAAAGACGATCTTGAACAAATTGAAATTTTCATAAATAGACCACATATATTCGTTGGAGGCAGCATGAGCTCCGGAACGTCACTTCTGAGATCAATTTTGGATGTTCATCCAGACATTCAATGTGGACCAGAGACCAAAATAATTAAGCTTTTATTGGAGTTTATTGAAAATCTTTATAAGAAAAACAACAGATCTTATAAATTTATGCGTAATGCAGGAATAACTAACAAGACTATAGATGATACAATAGCAGTAGCAATCTACAATGTGATGTTTAGAAATGTAAAATCGGATGTTGGACGTCTTTGCAACAAAGAGCCCACAAATTCTATTCATTTAGAAACATTATTGAGAATATTTCCAAAATCAAAATTTATTTATATTATTCGAGACGGCCGGGAAGTTGCCTTTTCTTTATGCAAGAGAAACAAGTTAAAAATAAATTTAAAAAATTTCTATTATTGGCTTAATTACTGGAACAATTTTACAAAAATTTCATTTTTTCAATGTATGAGTGCTGGTGGAAAGTCTTGTCTTATGATCAGATATGAAAATTTAGTAACTCAACCGAAATCTGTTATTAAAAAAATAGTAAAATTTCTAAATATTAAATGGTCAAGTAAAATGTTAAATCATGAAAAATATATTGGTACTGAAGTAAAACTGTCCAAAAAAGAATGGTCTAGAAAAGGAATGGAAAAAGAAATATTTGATGACTCATTGGGAAATTGGAAAGGAAAATTTTCCGATTATGATCACAAACTTGTTTTGGAAAAATTTAAAATGCTTCAAACTTTAAATTATACAAATTTTTAAACTATTTTTCTTTTTTAGTAATAGTAAAATATAAAATAATTGAATTTTAAAAAATTCTGTCTCAATTTCATATTAATATAAAGTCATTCAAAACAATTTTCAATAATCTCCTGTCTTATAAATGTAATAGTAAAATATAAAAAAAAATTGAAACTAAAAATAGCTTAATTTTTCAGTTTATCTAAAAAAATAAATTTTAACTTTATCAAGTAACAAAAAAATCAAATCTAACTCCTTAAGATTATGTTGAAGTTAAAATAATTTCAATTAAAAATATACATGAATAATAAATCAAAGAATATTAAGAATCGATTGATTTTTTTCAAAAATTCGACGATTTTTTTTAAAAATTTTACCTTTTTTTTTCATATATATCATTTTTTAAATTTGAGATTTTAAAATTATTTTATATAAATATAAGAAAATAAATTTGAATTTTTCATTTATTAAAAAATCTATGTACAACCGTAAAATTTCCTAATTTCTTGCGCATCTATTGTGCTAATATATTTTCTTTGTCCAATAACTGCATTAGGATCTTTTGGTACAATAGTAGGCTGTCCATTTTTGCTAAATGATTTAGGTCCATAGTGCATTACACTTTCATAATCATAGGGCATCCCAAGATAATTTACTTGGCTAGTCGAATATTTATTGAAATTATGTTCAGTTCCATTTCTTATTCAGTTTTGTCTTCCTTGCAGCTATCCAGGTAGTTGGACGACCCGTCCTCTTATCCTTGATTGGATCTCCAATTTGAATACGGTTTATCGTATTATATGTAGTCTTTCGAGCGACTCCTTGCATAGTTAAGTGCCCCACAATGTAGGATTTTGCCATTTGTGAAATCATATTTTTTACTGTTTTTCGAAAAGCCTCTCGTTCAGACACAGAAAATCCCATTTTAAAAATTTTTTTCTCAATATTATAGCTAATTTTTAGTAGTTTTTAAATAGATATATATATGATCCCCTGATCATTGGTATGATCGGGCAAGTTAACTTAACTTTTGTCCATTTACTTATGCATCACCCGTTAGATTGTATCAGCTTTTGTATTCTCTCCATAGAGATAGGTTTGATTTAAAAAATCATTGCAATGTTTCAGACCGGTAATGCTACAAAGGTACGTCTCTCATAACCTTTAACTAAAAACTTTTAATTAAATTGCCTTTAATAACCTTTAATTAAATTTAATTAATGTAAAGTTTAATATGAATATTTTTAATTTATTGAGTGTTCAATAATTTTATTGGAAAATAAGACTTTCATATAAGCTTTTAGTTGCAACATTTAATTTTATCAAAGCTGTTTCAAGGTCTTTATCAAAAATACATATTGTTGTATCATCTACTAACATTTTGATATTTAAATTTTTAAATAAAAATGATAAATCATTAGCATAAAAGAGAAAAAGAAGTGGACACAAAATAGATCCTTGCAGGCTTAGACATTGCACTGCTAATTTTAACTATCTGTGAGATATATATTTAGGATAGTTTAAAAGAAGGCCTAAATAAAAATAATCATAACCGAAATGGATATAATTATTTAGTTCTTACTTATTGTACATATATACATATACAAAAATTATTTTTCTATAACAAAATTGGAATTATGAGTGCTGAAAAGAAGGCGCCGCCATTCGGAACTGCCCTGTAAACTTTTCCTTAATAATTTTTAAATAAAACCGTAATGTAAAAGTTTCAAAAGTAATAAATTTGTATCAATAACATCAAATGTTTTTTTTAAAGTTAAAGAACTAAAAAAGAGTTGTTGTTTATTTTTCTTAAACTACATTTATATACTCATGGATTTAAATTTTTGTTCTGAAAAGTAAATAATTACCATGATAGGATAAAAAGATTATATTTTGATAAATTTTATTAATAAATATAATTGTTAATAAATAACTAAATAGAAGATTGGCTTATCTATAAATTTGCAAAAATTGATTAAAAAAAAACTGGTATTTTTAAATTAACTATAAACATCGTTTGGTAAAAAAAAGAAAATTAGATATATGCGAGTATAAGAGCTTTTGACAAAATTGAGCCTAAAAAAATTAAAAAAAAAAAATTAGAAAAGCTCAATTTAAGAAAAAAGAGATTGCATTTGAATATAAGCGAAACAGATCTATCTCTCACTAATATCACATCATCTAAATTCCAAATTCAAATCGACACATTCAATAAGATAATAAATTAAGATTGAATAAATAAAAATAGCGAAATTGCACTTGGCTAAGTCTAGAAAAGAGAAAAAAAATATATAAGTAAAAATATCACTTTCGTCTAAGCTTTATATGTACAAGAAAATAGTGCTCTATCGTTTATTTTTTTTTGTGTGTGTGTGTGTGTTTATCTACAATTCTGGCAATAAATAATTTTTGATTTTGTTTAAAAAAATTAATTTTTAAAATAGAAAAAAATTTCTAAAAAAAATAATTTCAATTATTTAATTAACTGTTTAATTAACTAATTGATAGATGGATAGAGTGGGAAAATAATTGCCTAGATGCTTATCTGAATAAATAGATTTTGAATAATTAAGTTGAGCTTTTTTTGGTTTATCTATTTTTGCAAGTGACTGGTGTCGATGATGATGTCATTGAATCACTTAACGGCACATTTTGGTTTAGATTAATATTAAGCAATGAATTTATAAGTTCGTTAAGCTGATTAATGGTCTGAGAATTGATCGGATTGAACGAGCTGAATTCATTTTCGAATAGAGAAGACCGAGACGAAGAGACGAGATACGAATTGGGCGAAGGAGACTGTGACGATGACTGTGATGAAGAGTGTGATGAAGACGATGATGCTGAATTGGTCAAATTGAACATTATACTCTGAGGTAATTGTGGCGTCAAGTCGAACAAAGGTGACGAGTCCGTGACGACACTTGTCTTTAAGTCGAGCTTGTCGTTCAGCTCGTGAATAAAGTGACATCTGGGTCCGTACGGACAAAAGCCCTTCGAGTGAAACGTTTTGCAAAAATCTGTCTTGTACTTGGGATGACGAGTGACGTCTTTAAGTTCGTTGATGCCGTGCGCGAACTGACACTTGTCGCCGTACTTACACTCGCCATTTTCACTGTACTGTCTGCACATTTCGGTCTTGTATCGCCCGTAGTTAATGGGCTTGTGTGAAGCGTTTGCTTTTGGCTTAGAATTTTTTGTTTTTCTAAAATAACCTTTGTTTTGTTCACACTCGAATTCGAACATCTTTTACACGAATAACATTAATATTTATATCTAAAAAAATTGAAAAGTTTTCTTTTGTTAAATAATTAATTAAAAATAGTTAATTTCTTCCAAATTTTATTAAAGAATTTAAAATAAATTGAAAAATCTATAAATTTATGTCCAAAGGCTTAGTACGTTTGAAGTCAATTTTGAACTGTACCTAAGACGGCATTGAAAAAACAATATAAAATTTAAAAAGTCAGTGTGTGTGTGTGTGTGTGCGTAAGAGAGAATTAGAAAAATAAAATACAAAACAAATTTTAACTTAAAACGAAAACTTAGAGCAAACTTAATAAAATTTTCAGTTTGTGTATTGTTTTAGTTGTTTGAATTTTATTTTATTAGGACTTGGATTGGTTCTGAATTTAGAACTGCACACAAACGCACAAAATCTTAAGTTTCTAATAATATTTATCTTTTTAATTTACATTTTTTTTTCTAAATTCGTTGACAAACAATAAATATTATTTGTTTGTGGTTAATTTTGTTTTTGAATTCTAACAAGAGAGCATTTTTCTTCTAAAGTTCACTTCAATTCAATTTGAAAAAAAAATAAAATGTTAAGAACTTTTAATTAAAAGAAAAAAAAAAAACTAAAATTTTTTTTTCAAATACAAAGAATAAAAAAAATTATTTTCTTTAAAAGTGTTATTTCAATTTTAGTTCTAGACTCTAGACTTTTTTGAAGCACAAAATAAACCTAACATTTTTTTTTTAATCTAAAATGAAAACAATTAATTATGTACCCTTCATACAAGATGTTATCTTAGATGCTAATTTTTGTTTTTGTTGCAGCTTGGGCTTTATCAAAAAAAAATTCAACTTTTTTATTTTATTTAAAAAAAAAGCAATTAAAATTAATTAACTTGAAAAAAGAGCTTGTTACAAGTCTAGCCTAGGTAAATTCTTGGTTAAACAATCTTAAATATGCTTGAAATTTATGTAATAAATCTTAAAAATCAAATAAAAATTAATTTTTTTTTTTCCAAATTTAAAAACAAAAAAGAACTAGGTCCTGGAAAATATTTTTTTTTTAAATTCATTCATATTTTGTCTTGAATTATTACTAAATTATATGCAAAAAAAATTTAAAGAAAAAAAAGGTGAAAATCTTTACACTCAATATTGAGAGAACAAGTTAGTCTCTTTTTTTTTTAAACTATTTGCATACTTTTAAATTTAGAGACAATCTGTGGCGCTCAGGATTTGGACAATACATAGTCTAATAGAAATAGTCTTGTCGCTGAATTTGCTGATGCAGCCTAACCCTATTTTTCTAGTCCCAATGTAGAAAACGTCGCAAACTAGCATTTGAGAACAAACGTCTTTGCTATTTGCCTAAGTAAAAAAAAGAAAACAATTAACACGCCCTTGCTATTTATATAATACCATGGAAAATTTTGCTTAAATACTCTTTCTCTCTCTCTCTAGCTCGATCTTGTTCTCTTGATTTTTTTTTCTCTTTCTCTTGCTATTTTCTTACGGCTTGCAATTTTCATATCAGTTAAATTGTCTATCAAATTGTAATCTGACTGCAATAAAACAAAATTTGCATAGAATTTTTTTCTTTTTTTTTTTTATTTTGTTACTTGGCTCTTTTGATTGATATAAATTTTTTGAATGAATGCTACTTGATTAGCAAAATAGCTACACACAAGTATAATTAGATAACTAAATTAAATCAAAAAAACATTTATTACCAAAACGATTTTTGAATAGAATGAATGCTTTTAATTTAAATTAATTTCTTTTTTATGAAACTTAACAAAAAAAAATCAACAACGAAATTTACTAAATTTGAAAAAAAAAAATATATATATATAATTCAAATAAATTTCTCTCTTTATTTGAAGTTTATTTAAAACGCAAATTACCTTTGTTTCTCTGTCTCTCTCTCTCTTTTTCTCTCCTCTTTTTTTTTGTTTTAATTTAAATTGTTCAACACTAAAATGATCAACAAAAAAAAAAAAAAAGAAAAAAATTAACTTAGCAGGGCTCGTTCCAAAACAGCAATTCTAATTAAAAGCCATTAAAATAATTTTAAATTTTGCCTTGCAGGCACTCTTAATTGAAAAGAAAAATTTTATTTTAGCATTAATGTTTCAAATAAACTAATCAACAATTCTTATTAATTTTATCATTTCGAATAAATTTAATGAACAAAATTTGTTTATTCAGAAAAGATAATAGTTATAATTATAAGTTAAGCTCTATCATTTAAGTTAATTAACTTATTCGATGAAGAAGCAGCATTAGGACTCTAAATATAAATATTTACTTGACTCAAGAGATAGGAAAAGAGAGAGAAAAAACTCTTTTCCGATAAATAAATGCCTAGCTAGATAATCAATAGACTAATTTTCAATTATATAATAGTCTAGTCATTTTGTTTCTCTCTCTCTCTCTCTCTCTCTTTCTCCCCCGGCAAGTATTAATTTTTTCCGTTTCGATTCTCTCTTAAAATTAGTCTAAATTAACTTGGTTGGATCTAAATATTCCTTTTTATAGATAATAAATAAATGAAAAAATAATTCTATCTATTTAGCTTTAAAGTTCAACTTTTCAGTTAAAAATTTTTTTTTTAAATAATATTGATAAAATAAAAATGAATGAAGAAAAAAAATTCTTTTTTAATAAAATGTAATCAAAATAGCTTATCACGCATTTGCAATCTTTATCTTTATTTATCGAACTCAAACACGCTCGCGGCTAAGAATCTGATTTTTAAAGTTTCTTGCCACAACAAAGTTTGTTTATAATTAATTCAAATAGTAAACTTTTTGCTAATGAACTAAAATTGTTTGAAATACACAGAATCCTGTGATGGAACACAAGGCCTAACAGTAATCCTGCTTAATCGATCTATACTAGATAAATTCACTTAAAGCTATTTTAAAAAAATAAAATAAAGCTAGTGATATAAGCCTGGATTGAGTCTGATTTACAAGATAAATGCTCACTCACAGGTAATTTAATGTAATGAAAACAAAAATCCAGTTATATATGTTCTTATACGGGCAACAGTCTGAAACAAGCATGTGTGCCAATTCAATTCAAGTTTTTGTTCAGTCTAATTTTCTAGTCGAATATAATATATAGAGCTAGTTTTTTTTTTGTATATTTTTATTTAAATAGTTCGAGTCAACATTTTAAATATTCCTACTATTAACAACTTAAAAATAATACTTAAATTGAAAAAAAAAAGCGAACAGAACAGTTTATATTTATTTTGTAAAATTTTAATAAAAAAAAGGTACGAAATCAACTAAGTTTGTTTTAGTCTGAGCTCAAAATTCAAAATGATTCCGATATAAATAATTTTTTTGACTGCAGCCATAAAATCAGAGGCTAATCTTGTTTCTTCTCCTCTTAATTTAAATTAAATATTTACCTAGAGCTATATTGAAAATTCAACAAAAAAAATTGACTCTTTTACTTTTATTGCTTTTTTTTTATTATTTGAAATTAAATTATTAAAAAAAGTCGATAATTAAAAAATAAAATATAAAAATCTAAAACTAGGTAACATTCGAGTAAACAACAATCACCGAGACAACACATCTAATTGACCTGCATCAATTTGAAATTAATCTATCCATTGCCCAAGACCCTGTCCTCGACTTTTGATCAAGCTTTATCTCAATTTAATTCAATATAATTATTTAATTACAATTCTTTATGAATCTAGTTTTAATTAATCAGCAAACAAAAAAATAATAATTGTTTATTTTTTTTAATACATATTTTAAACGAGGATTGTTGAAAATTTTTTGTTTATAAAATTAAATTTTCTAGTAAAAAACCTGTGATCTTATTATCAGACTGTACTTGCATATGAACATGAAAGAAAAAAAAAATTTTTGTAAGATTATTAAATTGATTGAATGAGGATGTTAGGCTTCATTTAAAATTAGAAGTAAATTGAAATTTAGGAGTATCGAAATGAGTCCGCTGATGCACAAATAGCAAATGCGGCTTGCTTAAATAGGCTTTAATCTAATTCTATCAGCTAAATTATATAATCAAATTTTGATTAGGCAGTTTCTTTAAATACTTGCTTGCTTAGCCATTTTTACTACTAAGATCTTTATAGTTAATTTAGTCTATCTAATACGTATATTCAGATATTTTACGTTTGTTGATGATTACTCAAAATGAACGATTAGCTGCAAATAAAAACCTTCTTATTATGATATATTTACATTATTTCGTGCTACCGACGAAATACTGCTATTTCATGATTTTGATAAATCACGTGTGGAATAAGCTTCAAATTTAGTTTATTTTCATAAGCAACATATGGCTCATCTAATTTACAAATCGTGTATTTGAGCACCAATATGCAGATGTACTTGACTTACGTTTCCTAGAATTAAATAAAAATGATCCGTATACGTTCACTTTTATTTTTCAACCTTTCTAGTTGATTATTTGATTTAAAAATGAAATTATCTTTTTTTTTTTTAATAAAATAAAAACGAACTAAATTATCTTAAATATTATTTTTGAAGAGCAATTTAATTTTACAATTTTACAGATAAGAAATTATCAAATTCAGAAAAATAAAAAAAAATAAAACAGCACCACATTTTGGTAGCATCACATAGTTTTAATTGAAAATTAAATTTTGCATTCTTTCTTTAATTAATTAATTAAAAACAAGACTCTTATTCTCTTTTTTTATTTGTTTTTTTTTTTTTCATTTAATTAAAAGTATATTTATCTGAAACAATATGCTGCTTAATTTTGATAAATGCGAAAATACACACAAAGTCAAAGTAAAAACTTAATGTAGTCTAAAAAGAGGTAATTTTGAAACAACAATTGACTACTTGAATATTTTGTTTTCTCAGCAGGCTTTTCAAAAAAACATATGCCTAATAAAAGACTAGCCAATTTAAAATAGAAACAAGTCTCCAGAATTTTCTTGAGATTTTTTTTTTACAAAATCAATAATTTCCTTTTTTACATAAGTACATATTGATGAAAAAGAATGCTGAATTAAAATTTATTAGAAATTTAATCATGTGACTATCTCTGTTTTCAGCTAAGAAATTATTCTGCCAATCTTTTAAAATTTATCTAGCTGATATTGGATTGATGGAGGCCAGTGAGCCGTTTGACATTGCGACATTGTCAGAATCACAAGCCTCCGATGGGATTTAATTAAATCATTGATTTCTGGTATGTTTCGTCAACTTGAATCTTAATTAATTTGTCAAGCGTTGATTTGTCAGTGTGTACAAACACATGCTGAATATATTGAGTTATATTGTGAAATGCCTATGGGAAATGTTGGAAATTTTTTCAACTTGACTTAAAATCAATAGATTTTTTTCTTTGAAAAAAAAAAAAATAAAAAACAACAACTACAAAAAAACAAAAGCCGAGCTGACTATGGTGTTGAATTTAATCTTTTTTATCAAGAATAAAAAAGCATATTTGAGATAAAATCCAATCCTAATTAAATTAGCTTGATCATTTTGAATAATCAGCAATAAAAATAATAAAGTAATTTGATAAAAATATGGCTGGTCATTTATTCTGAAAAAAAGTAAAAGAAAAAAATTTAAATAAGTCGGTCATGTCTCTGGTAACCTCGCAAGCAAATGGCCGATAAACGATTGGTGTCACTTGAAATAATTGAGCTAATATTTTGCCTCTTAAAAATATAAATACACTCTGCATATATAGCTATAGACAAAAATTAAAAAAAGAAAAAAAGTAGAACGCTTGTATTAAACTGAGCATTCAAGTTTTCAAATCTATTATGACATGAATAGCGTAAAATTAATATTCATTTCTTAATGACATTTAAATGACAAATAAAATTTTCTGTTTATTCTCATTTAAGACGGGCTAATTTAAATTTTTGGAGCAGAGTCGAATGAGCTTAGAAAAACAATCATTAGTGAAAAAGAAAAACTTATTTCAGTAAGCCAATTCGATTTTTTTTAATTAATGTCATATTTATTTATTTTCAAGACCTAGTAGATTTAATTTTAAAAAATCTTATTCAAGTATTTAAGAGAAAAAGAACATATGCTAGTTTAGAGAAATAACGCATGCGGACTTTGGTTTTGAGTTATCGACCTCAATCCTAGCCGTTAATTTATCTTTTTTTGTTTTAGAAAAACACTTGCCATATTTACACACAATTCTAATTATGCTTTATATCCCTATTTTCAGTCACGTCTCTTAAATAATTGCGACACCGGCGCAAATTTTTTTAAAAGCTAGATTAAAATATTTCTCTTAAAGAAAAAATAAAAAACAAGTGTTCATTAATAATCTATAATCAAAAAATATTTAATTATAAGGCCATTAAAATCTCTTGCTAATCCAAAAACATATTTAAAAGTACAAAAAATCAAATTTATTTAATCCGAAACAAATTTAGTCCATAAAAATGTAGATTAATCACTTAGGTTTTAATTTAGATTTTATAAACGTTTTTTTTTTTTTGAAAAAAAAACAACAAAATTTGCACCACTAAATTGTCCAAACTTTTCTACTACGCAATTTGTTTGAATAGACTTGTGTAATCTGAGTGATGAAAAATAATTTTCTTTGAATAAATGATTGATTGATTAGTGTAAAGAATGTAGGCTTTTAAATATTGTTAGAGCGGTTCATTCACAGTTGTTTTTTAAGATAATATTAACTAGAATATTAAACTGTATTATTTATTCTTGGCTAAAAAGAACGCTTTTTACACCTAAAAATTATCTTTCAATTTATTAAAAACTTTCTTTTATTTCATTTAATAAATTATGCTTTTATTCCTCAATTAATAAACACAGTACAAATAATTTTTCTCTTACTATTTTCCCAATTTTTATTTTATTTTCATGATCGATAAATAAATTATTCCTCACAATTAAATAAATTTATCTTGGATGTTCATTTTTTGAAATTAAATTTTAAAAATTAATACAAAAAATCTCCAAAATAAAAATAACTTTTCTAATACTGATTTAAATTCTACTTTATTCTCTTAAAATTTTAAATTAAAGAAAAATACAACTAAAACATGAGTTAGAATTTAAGCAATTTACAAAGCTTAGAAATTAATTTACTGTTAAATTATTAGGCTTTTGTGGCATCAGATTTTGATACTTGTTTTCTAGTTTTTAAATAATAGAGAATAAAATTAAGAAACGAGAAAAACACAGTCAAATTTAAATATTTCAAATATTTTATTTATTAATATCTTAATAATCAACTATGGCATAAGCAATATATTAACTTCCGCATCTCAAAATTACACTCATATTTTTATTTAATTTTTAATTTTCAATAAACGTTTAATTACGCTGTTCTTATCTGATTGTGGTCTAAATAAAAAAAAATAAACTGTATTTTTAACTTCATTTAAAATGAGCCAAATTCTAAAATTATGACACTCAGATAACCTAGTTATTTAACTAAGACCTATCAATTTAAAATTATTAAAAATTACATCAAGTATAAACAAAATTAAATGGAAAAAAAAAACAAAATTCGTTGGGCCAAAATTTAATCAGAATTCAAATTAATTAATTTGAATCAAGAATTTATTTTGCTTATTAAATTTAAATTTTTTTGTAAACCAAGTTGATCTATTTAATATACAAGCATTCTTTAAATTACATTTTCTAATCGTTGCTAAATTACAATTTAAGACTTTAAACAAAACAATGTTTTTCTTGTGTAAACGGCTTTAGTTTGAAGAAAAATTAGTAAATACAAACTCTTAAACGGAAAATTTATTGTAAAATATTAAGATTACTTGGACCATTATAAAAACAAAGTGATTTTATTTGAGAGGTTCGAAATGGATGAAGCAATATTCTCCCTTATGACAATGAACATACAAAAAAAACTACTAGAAATAATAATTAAGAAAAAAAAATGTTTTTGGATTTTTTTTCATTTCAAGAATTTTTATAATTTAATACTTTTCATTGAGAAATCTCTTTTGAAATAAATAATAATAAAAAAAAATGAAAAAATCTATTCTTTTTTTTTTAAAGTCATTTAACTAAAATAAAATAGAGTCAAGCCAAGCATAACCATTGAAGACCAAGTTAATCGATTAATAAATCAATTAAGTTGAAAGCCTCCAAAGAAGAAGCATAGGTTAATGATCAGCTATTTGTCATAAAAGCCTTAAGAAAATTAAAAATTAAAACTAAATTTCTTATTTAATTATTGTATCGGCTAAAATGTAAATGGGGTTAAAATTAAGCAACAATTTTTATACTCAATACAAAAAAAAATTTAAATACAATAATGCAAGTTTATTTGTTTTTGATGATTGATTTAAATCGATAGTCAGTATTTGATACACTATTGGGCTTATATTAATTCATTCAACTTCGTTTTTAATCAATATATGATGATTAAAGCAAACTTTCAATTTACAACCATAAACATTACCTAATATCCTAAATTTAATAGATCATGCCGAGCAATCTCTAATTAAATAAAACGCAAATAATGATTGAACCACAAAATCAGCTTCCTTAGAACATAAACACTTTTTTAGCATAGAAGAACTGGTTGAATTTGATTTTATTTTATTCTATTTTATTTATTATTCTAATTTATTTTGTTAGCTAACCAGGGATGTTTTATCAAGCGATCAAATATAGGCTTTTTGGGAACTTTGACTAAACATCCGTTTATTAGATCGATAAACATTTTAGACGGCTGACCATTGCTACAGCCAAAAAAACTCATGAACGGATAATTGTCAGCGGCCCATTGCTTGTATCTAGATTGAAAATTACTGCTAAAAACCTGGGTTCCCTTGGTACACATTAAACTGTAAATCGAAAAACAAAATGTCCAACTAAGAATTCTATCATGTGGATGTTTGACATGGTGTCCGGCGAAAAATTCGCCTAATGCTCGCGAGCTCAGGCCATCCGAATCTATGTACTTGCCATCTTTGGTAAACAATGGTGGTGTGTATGCCACAGTTCTCAGACACACAAATTTCGATTTAGAATTGACCACTGATTCTAAATCGATCAAGTAAGACCGATTTTTAACTGTGTCCACTAGAACATTCTCAGGTTTGAAGTCAGTGTAGATAAATCCCTCTTTTTTTAGATCACTAAGCGCCTCGTGTATACCATGAAAATGTTTGCGATAAAATTTCTCTGCTTGTTCCAATCTGTGGTGTTTTTTTTCTGCCCATTCAAGTAAATTTTGAGACTTGGCTAATCTTGCATACACATACATGTTTACTTTATTGCCATTATTGCTAAATTGTCTACTAATTGACGGGTAAAATTTAATAAAATTTGACTTGCTCTGTGTTAGTGTGGCTATGTATTTTTCGGTAGGCTGACCTTTAATACTCTTGTGGTTGCAATTTATGAGCCGAGTGCCTTTATCGTATCTGGCCCGCACCGACTTATCAAACTCTAGTTTTATAGCTACCATCTTGAACTTTTTTTTCTTAAACCTTGCACCTAGAACGCACCGCTTCATTTGTCTCAATCGGTCCAAACTCTTCGGATAAATCAGCTCAAGACTGTTCAAGTCAAAGTGAGACATGAAAAAATCTGCATCTTTACTGCTAAGCTTAAATATTTCTGCTATTTGACCATAAAGACCTTGTCTTTGGCTCGATTTTTTCGAGTGTAGTTTATAAGCATCTAAAATTAGAAAGCTATTTAATAGCCATAAAATATACAGCATTTTTTTTTCAAATAAAGAAAATGTAATTTACAGTTTTATTTTATTCAACTAAATAAAAATTAAATTAGAACAAAATTTAATTTTAAATATATATGTTTTTTTTTTTTAATCTAATTCAGTCATTTTCGCAGGGTCAAGTGATTTTCTAGCAACTCTATATTATACACCTTTTTTTTTTTTTTAAATTAAATTGTTTTTAAATGAACCATTTATTTGTCCTAGAAGTAGTAACGAGCTAATTTATCATTTAGAAACCAATTATTTATGCTTCACAATTTGCCAACCATGAATTGAAAAAAAATTTTCTGAAAAATGTTAAGTTTTTTATTTAATTTTTGTTTTTTTTTTCTACTTTAATTTAAAAAATAATGAAAAAAAAACTTATTCATATTGAAATGAAATGAAAAAAATATGGAATCTGAGAATTACAGTTATGAGAAGATAATACTAACTAAAACAGTAGACTGTACTTGTATAAAATTTGAAATTGAAAAACCTAATTTTAAACCAATTAACTTTATCATCAAACAATCGTTAACCATTATAGTCTTATTTTTTGCTTGTTTACCATGGGTAAATTGAATTAATTGTTTTTTATCTTCTCTCCTAAAATTTAATTTTAATTAAGAATATTAAAATTTCGTTATTTTTGGCATTAATGTTCTCCGTATACACATTTGCTAGACTAAACTCAACAATTGTCAAAGGTAATATTTTCATGATCATAGTCGTAGAAAATTAAAGAAATAATTTAATTTAACTATTGATAAATTAGAAGAGCTGTTTTTTATTCCCACTGTTGGTGTACAAGAGCTCAGCACACGTGGCACAGGCCGCAAAGATATAAAATTTTATGCCCATAATCAAATAAAACAATTGATAATAAGTGAGTCGGTAAGCACATTAAAAGTAATTTTTTATCTATGCTTGTTGTGTGAAAATGAAAGTCAGAAAATGATGCTAAGACCGCTATTAAACGGAACAAAGCCTAAACTTGATTTTCTTAAACTAATATACCAAGAGACAAATAATTTATTTAAATAAATTTTATTTTTTATTTTAATTTTTACTCGATCTATTCTATCTAAGGGGTTTCATGTACCCTTTTTTTTTTCATTTATATTTTAAACTATTAACAAATTTTTAATTAAATTATGAAGTCTTTCTTTTGCTATTCTTTGCTATGACTAAATTTATAATTGATAATGGTGCTTATTTTGCCAAATGGGGCTACTCTATTTATGAATCACCAAAGTAATCTAAAAATTAAATTTAAATTTTTTTTTGCTATAAACTTAAAATTAAGGCTTACGCCTAATTATTTGACAAAATCAAAAAATGCCAGGGAAACATATGTTGGCAGCGAGTTGGACGAATGCAAAGATTTTTCTGGCTTATTTTATCAATTGCCGTTCCACAAGGTAATTGTTGATTAGAAACTAACTTTGTCTGATTAAAATTGCTCAAGTAGGGAATACTGGTTAATTGGGACTTGGAAAAACAAGTATGGAATCAGATATTTAAAAAATGTGCGGTCGATCTAGCTCAAACACAGCTTATTGTCACAGAACCAATTTTTAATTTTTCTCACACACAAGAATGTCTTGAAGAACTTGTCTTCGAAGAGCTAGGTTTCGATGGGCTGATAAGAACAAATGGTTTCAATTTGACTTTAATTTATTTAATAATAAACAATTTTTTTAGCGCCAAATTTGGCTGCTTACAAATATTTAAAGAAAAATTCAAAAGATTTGTGTCTAGTGGTGGACTCTGGTTATTCATTTACCCATATTGCTCCATTCTATCGAGGAAATATTTTACTAAAAGGAATCAGAAGGTAAATCCAAATCATATCTTGTTTTTTTATTGACATAAATATTTTTGTCATTTTTTTTTAAAGAATAAACATGGGAGGTAAGCACTTGACAAATTATTTAAAAGAAGTCATTTCCTATCGACAATTAATGGTTATGGACGAGACATATGTGATTAATCAAGTTAAAGAAGAATTGTGCTATGTGTCTACAGACTTTGAAATGGACATGAAAACAGCCAAGTTATTACTTGACTTTTTTTTTAATTTTAAATTATTGACAATGTTTAATTTAAAGATTAAAAGGTAAAGAAAACACAATAATAAGAGACTATGTGTTGCCCGATTATGCTAGTCTGTGCAAAGGATACGCAAAAACTCAAGAAGAATCAACCGGAATGCCTCAAGATTCTGAACAAGTTCGAAATCAAAATTTAGATTTTTTTTGTAAATTTGTTTGTTTAGATAATACGGCTAAATAATGAAAGATTTAGTATTCCGGAGCTATTGTTTCATCCATCTGATATAGGTCTAAGTGAGATGGGCATTCCAGAAGCTATTGTTCATTCAGTTGAATCTTTACCTGAGAGTAAATATTAAATTTTTTTTTTTTCACTGATAATTTTTTCTTTAAGACATAAGATCTGATTTATATGAAAACATTATTCTTATGGGAGGAAACGCTAAATTTAAGGGCTTTAATCAAAGAGTTTTTGACGATGTGAGATGTTTGATATCAAGCGAGTACAAATTAAATGTTACAACCGAATCGGATTGTTTGGGTTGTGCATGGCAAGGAGGAAAAATGTTGGCCGAAAATGAGTCTGAATTCAAAGAACTAGTCGTATCAAAAAAAGCCTATGAAGAATTTGGTCATTCTATTTGCAAAAAAAAATTTGATCTCAATTAATTAAAAAATGTTTTAAAATTATTTGTAAATAAAAAATTTTTGTTTGTTTAAAGCAGAATTTTTGTTTAATTACACCAGAATCCAGTTCGAGTGAAAACTGTAAAGATTGTCTTAGAGCAGCTGATCTTTAACACCAAATTTTAATTAATTGACTAATTTTCTAAAATAAAAACAAAAACTCTTTCACTAAAAAATAATTAAATTTAATTAAATTGAAAAAAAAAAATATTTTTAAAAATTAATTTCTACTAATTTCGTTTCAATTTTTAGTTTTTTTTTAAACGATTCTCCTTAATTATCAATTTTCTTATTATCGTCATGAATAAGCATGTAATTTTACTAAATTTACTAAATTTGACTAAAAATTAATTGTAATTTCATTTTAAATGAAGATTTTTTCTGTATTTATTTGAAAAAATATAAAATTTATTTTCATTATCAAAAAACTACAATCGGTGAAAAAATGTGCTTTTTGCGATCCAGAAGATGTTTATATTGCCCAGTTCCAATCATGTACAACATGTCATGTATGAATCGACATTGTAATTGTGCATATTGTTGCTGATTTCAATCAATTTTTTTTTACAAACTTATTAATTTTAGAAATTTTTGCTTTATTTAAATTAAATTAAATAAAACATTTTCTAATGATTTGGTAAACAAAAATAAAATAAAAAAGATTCTTAAATATTGCACAAAAATCAAAAAATATGAAAATGTAAAAATGTAAAATTATTTTCATTTTGCCTCTTAAAATATATTCTCTTAATATTTAAGTTATTATTTTTTTAAACTAAAAAACATAGTAAAAATGCACTGGCCGGGAATCGAACCCGGGCCGCCCGCGTGGCAGGCGAGCATTCTACCACTGAACCACCAGTGCTTATTAATACCTGTAAATATAATTAATTTCTATTTAAAAAAACAGTCGTATTAATCTAATTTAAATTGTTAAAAAAAAATATTAAAGTCGTATATAATAAATTGTTTTTTTAAATATTTGTTTTGATTAATTAAAATTTACATGAAATTAAATGTTTCATTTAAGATAAAAAAATTTTTCTTTCAATTCACTATTTATTCTATTTATTAAATTTTAAAATTCAGATAGTGATTTTACTGCAAAACAAAATGGACTATTTTTCAATTTTCATATTTTTTATTCTATACCAAAAAAAGAAAGAGTTTTTGTTTATTATCAATATTTAAAAATTTTTCGATCAGTAAAACTAATAATAAGCACTGGTGGTTCAGTGGTAGAATGCTCGCCTGCCACGCGGGCGGCCCGGGTTCGATTCCCGGCCAGTGCATTTTTTATCTAACTTTAGAGGATTATATTTCATTGAGATAAAATAATTTGATTTTTTTTTTAATTTTAATTAAAGAATTTTAGAGCAAATAATTAGCCAGCTTTTGCTTTAATATTTTCAAATTATTTTTTTTAGATTAAAAGTTAAATCATTCAAATTAAGAATGGTTTAACGTTATTTTGGTAGCATACATATTACATATACCCAGAGCAAAATAAAAAAATGCCATAATTTCAAAATTGAAAAAATTTACCCCTTAAAAACTCGGACGACACAAATTCACCATGATATGAAAATCGAAATGTTGGTCCCGCGATTCTCAACACTCCTAGACAAATATGTCGATTCAAGATCAGCAGACGATCAACAAATAAATGATGGCCTTCTTAGATCGTAACAATTCATCTAGGATTATAGTTTACGGTTTGTCTGCTAGTCATGCAAGAAGAGGATCGAGGGTTCAAAACCCACTAAGGGTGGAAAAATCTTCAAAATATCTCTGCAATAAATTCTCTATGTAACTCAAACGATGGATTAATCTGTGCCACTAAGACAGGTTGTGACTGTCCTAGCAATTCAATTGTAGGAAAATATGACTACTTCAGACAATTTGATAATGAAAAGTATTAGGATATATTATAAAAGTATTAGGAAAATGTGTCGATGCATTTTTGTCAAATGTGACCTGATGAGTGAGAACAAATGCATTGGTGATATATTTCTTGATGAATTATATAAAAAATTATTAAAAAAAAAAAAACAAAGCAAAAAAAAATATTTGTTTGTTAGTTTATCTTTATCGATCTAAAGCTCCTTCAGATAAAAAATTATAAAAATAATTTAAATAAAGTTAGCATTAAAAGGGTCTTTATCTATGATTTGTTGGGAAAAAACTGGCGAAAAATGATTTAACTAACTTTTTTCTTTGGTAGTTTGATAGTTTGAACTTATTGTCGCATTCATTTAAAATAATTAGCAAAATAATCGGCTCTTGTGTAAATAGTTTTAATTTAATTATTTATAACAGAAGAACAAAATTAAGGTTCAAAGAATTAAAGCAGCTATTTCATAAGAAGATTATTACAAATGAGGATCTTGTCTGTGACGCATAAGGCAGCAAAAATGTTATAAGCTAAATGTAAGAATGAGAAAAAAAATCTAGAATTGCTAGTTTGGTCGTGTAAAAAACAAGCTGTCCAATGACACAATTGAGTACTCGATAAATTTAATGCCAACTATTGAAAATAAGATAAATCTGTGAAAACTGATTAATTAAGAAAACAATCTCTAAGTTAATTAAAAATACTCTTGATTGATTGTTTTCTATTAATCAATCAACTGTAAATTAAAAACGTTGGTTTGCAAAAATTTTTGACTTGGGTTCTCTGCAACAAGACAGGCATAAAGAATTCCACTCACACACACTCACACAGGAGTCCATAATCTGAACCGCTATTTTAATTGTAATACTATTTCTCTGATCCAATAAAGATCAGATCTCATGCAGTGATAACAATTACGGCACACTAGAACACAAAATATTCTACCTGAAATATTTTTTAATCTCTACAACCAGTTAATTAATTAATTAATTTCGTAAAAACATCCCCTAGAATTGAAAACTGTTTGTTAATTCTGACTGGTTGATTTAATTAATTGATTAATTGACAATTATAGACATTTCAGTATAGTGTCTATTCAGTCTATTTAATATAAATACAAAGACAACTTATATCATTAAATCATCAAAAACAAAATCAAGAAACATCCATCAGCAAATACAAAAAAAAACAAGTTTTAAGATTCTATAAAAAAAAATATTAACTTTTTATTTTAAAGGAAAAAAATGGAATCACCAAGAAGCTCTTCTCCTATTGTTTCACCATTGACAATCAATGTTGATTCTTCGAATTGCACAACTCCTGTTAAACACACATCCAATCTGTTACTAACTTATTCTACTCCTGTTCTCTATCCACTTCAGTTTGTGCCCAAAATTTTGCCAATCTCATCAATCAAACAAAAACCCAAGGTTAATTTTCATTCAATTGACGACTTGGTCGGCTCGGCTAGTCCAGTCGTCGAAAACGATTCTGGTTTTCAATCATTTATGACAACCTCGTTGAACAAATCTCCAACTGCCTCTGTCAAGCAGCTTGATTTTGAAGAAGAAAAAGAAAATGTCAAAAAGTCAGATGGAAAAAAATTTCGAACGACATTTACAGAGGAACAAAAGCTAGCTCTTGATGCCTATTTTCGCAAAAATCCATACCCTGATCCAAAAGAGACCGAAGAATTGAGTGAACAATTAGTATTGCCTGAAAATGTGATCAAAGTCTGGTTTCAAAACAAACGATCACGTGACAAACAAAGAAAATTCACAGCTAAATCAAGAAAAAATGTTCAATCAATTGATCAATCAAGTGTTTCTTCATCACCATTAGTTGCAAATCTACAATTGCTTCAATCTAGACTAAACCAATATGCTGCTCTCTCAGCTGTTGTACATAATACTCAATACTACAATTATCATTAATTTTAGATTTTTTTCCTTTTATTTTTATAGTTTTTTTTATTGACTTTTAATTTTATTAATATCCATTGTAAATTCAAAACTTGTAATTAATAAATAAATCATAATAATCTAAAAAAATTTTTTAACCAATCTCTCATTCTTATTTTACTAATATTAAATAGTTTAATGTTTAGAAAATATAAATTTGAGTTTAATTTAATATACATTTATTTATTAAATTTTTTTTAATAATTAAATCAAATTCTCTATTTGCATGATTTACAAGTCTTCTAATTGTTAGAGGTTCAATATTATTATTAAATAAATTTTCAATTTCTTTTTATTTTTATTAACATTTACTTTTATATCACTATTTTTCAATATTAAAAATTATTATAGTCTTTTTATTAACTGAATAAAATTGTCTGAAAGGATGACTAAGTTCCCAGATTTATAACCCAAACTATATTTTTTAAAAATAATAATAATAAAATATATTTGGGTTTAGACAATTTACAGTAATTCATGTTTTTCTTTAGATTTTTTAAATATTTCAAAAGGTCTTTGTAATATATGTAAACTATGATCTTTGATGAATTTTTCTAATGCGTTTATTAGATTTTGATTTTTATGACATTTTTTTAGTGTGAATTGAGTTGATATAGACATAGGAATAAAATGGATAATCTAAGTTGAATCTATTGCAAATAGTAATTTTGAAAAAGTTCTAATATAATTTCTTGCTTGTTTAAACATTTAAACGCAAATCTAATTTGTAATTTTAAACATTATTACGTCTGAATTTAGCTGCAGTGAAAACATAAGAGATTCCTGAAAATTATTTTGCTGGTATCATAGTCAATGTTATTGGCCTTATATGGTTAAGAAGTATTCTCCTAGTAAATTATTTATTTTTTTAAATTAAAAAACATAGTAAAAATGCACTGGCCGGGAATCGAACCCGGGCCGCCCGCGTGGCAGGCGAGCATTCTACCACTGAACCACCAGTGCTTATCAAATATATAACAGAAATTGTTATTAAATATCAAAATTTGAGTAGAATAAAGTTAACTAAAATTTGTTTAATGTTGTAAGAAAGAGCCCAATAGTCTAAAAAAATAAAATAAAAAATTATTCGAACATAATTTGAACGCCACTTTTTGAATGTATGCAAGAGAATAAATAGAATTTTGATTATAATTCCAAACGCAAAAAAAAGAAAACAAATTTATAGAATTAAAATTTTTTAAAAGCTTTTTTTCATTTGATTATGATTATTTTATCGAGTGTTTATCGGTTTTTGGTACATACAACCGAGCGAGTCGTGTCACCTACAACTCTCAAGGCCATAAAATGGGAGCATCCAGCTGGACCAAAGACAATTCATTTTTGGGCACCGATTGCAAAATGGGTATTTGACACATTATTCAATTTAAATAGATAAACTTTTTTTTTTCAACGTGACTAGGGTTTAGTTTTGGCCGGTATAGGCGACATGGCAAGACCTGCTAATAAGCTGTCCAAAAATCAAACAATTTCACTTTTGGCTACCGGTTTTATTTGGTCAAGATATTCACTTGTTATTATACCAAAAAATTATTCTCTCTTTGCGGTCAATTTCTTTGTCGGTACTACTGGTTTGATCCAATTTATTAGAATCTACTTGTACGAGCAATCTCTTAAAAAAGAGCAGGAAAAGCACAACGCTTTGGAAAACAAAACCGAATAAAAATTGGTAATGTGAAAAATTTTTATCGAAAATTTGCTGCCAATTTAGCTCTCCAAATGAAAAAAATTTCTCATCAAAAACTTAAAATTTGTTAAAATTTTTAGCCAAACTTTCAAATAATTTAAAGCATTTATTGAAATAAAATTTAAAACTAAACAAAGTATAAAATATTTTCATCTTCTATTCACATTACGGTTACAAATTAAATATTTAATAATTTTTTGGCTAAAGTATGAAAATAAAATTTAATGAGATTGATTTTTAGCTTAAGTTGACTTGTTAGGTCTGAAATATAAAATATTTAATTGACAAAATTTAATTGAAGATCGCATGGTGTAGTGGTTATCACACCTGTCTAACACACAGGAGGTCCCAAGTTCGATCCTTGGTGCGATCATTTTTTTTTCTTAATAAAATATAAGTTTAGTTTATTGAATGAATATAAGTGGCACAATTGATGACATACTCCGTCGTTTACAGTACTATGTCTGTGAATTACTTTATTTAAATATATATTTTTTTAAATTGAATTAAATGATAAAAAGAATATGAAAAAAAACATTAGAAACAGTTTTGCCTCGATTGATAGCTTAGTTGATTGTGGTGACGCTTTGGTTTTTAAGAATGCTATCAGTTTCAAGCTCTTCTTTGTTTTCTTTTGTAAATTTGTCTTTTTCTAGTGTCCCATGTAATACTTAATTCTTGTAAACGTAACCAAATATGGTCTGCAAAGCCGAAATTGACAATTATTTTAACGTTCAAGATATTTCAATTTAGTGTTTCAAATTTACTAAAAAAAAAAACAGAAAAAATTTTTTAAATAAATTTTTTTCTAAATTTTTTTATTTAAAACAAATAAAAAGAATACAAAAAGTAATTTTTATTGATTAAGGAATGTTTTTGATATAAACAAAGCTAATTGTTAATAGTTTATCTTGGAGCTGGCGGAAATAGACGCTTTCTTTGAATGTACATTTTTTCCATGTAATTTTTGACCAATTTCATATTAGTGCCTTCAAAAAGCAGAATCGAACCACTTACAACTTGTAAAATACAGCTCGATACTGCTACTGAAAACGACCATCCGTACCAATTTTGTTGCCATCTTGGCATCCAGTCCCTGTCTTTGCCTCGAACTGCAAAAGTGATTACAGCGATAGCCATAAATAGAGCAGATGTGAGAGTTAGCATGGCAGTGCTAAGAATAAATCGTGTGGAGACTTTGCCCAGTTCTCTTGAGAAGGCTAGAACAGCTGTCATAATGAGAGCGAATAGCATTGACACCATTGATAAAGTACTAAAAGCTTGTACCGCTCGAAACCATGGTTGTGATATCCAAGAGAATATTTTATATATTTCTGGTGAAAAAACCCACCAACATCCTTGATATATTTTACCATAAAAATCAAATCTATGTCTATAATGATTAAAACAAATTTGCCATAGGCCTACATTTTCAAATTCTTGTCTCTTGATGGCCACCCACCAGCGATCAGATGAATTCGCAGTCAGATTTAGAACAAACGCCACAAATGAGATTGCCAAACATGACAAGTTTATCAAACGAGTAGTCATGACCAATTTTAATAAATATTCTATAAAGATTTTTTATATTTTTCAAAAATTGAATATATTTGACCCGATTTTTTTTATTAATTTAAAATAATAATAAATGTAAATTTATTTTAGGGTCAGTCGAATGTCCAAATATTGTATGGCAAAATTAACTTGACATTTTTCTAATTTTTTAAAAAGCAAAAATGCACTGGCCGGGAATCGAACCCGGGCCGCCCGCGTGGCAGGCGAGCATTCTACCACTGAACCACCAGTGCTTACCATCTCATCAAATCAATATCTATATTTTATTTAAAAATTTTAGCTATCTGAGCCAAGAAAAAATATCGCTTATTTTTGAAATTTAAATAAAAAAATATAGAATAAAAAATTTTTTTCTTTAATTAAAAAAAATATTTTTATTGATAATTCGAATAACAAAAAATATAAGTTCAGATTTCGAATCGAATTTTGTAATAATTTGAAACAAAAAATTCACAACTTTAAACTTTTTACATATTTGTAACTAATTCTTACTATTTATAACAGAAGAAGAAAAAAAATATCGACTTTGCAGGAGACTGAAACAAAATTAGAAAAAAAATAAAAATAAACTAATAACAAGATTTTTCGGTACCGAATGTTTTTATTGATTCATTATCTAAATTAGCAACTGAATTTCTTTGCACTGCACCACCATTCGGGTTCATGCTAATACTTGTAGCACTCGCTTCAATTTGCTTATTTCTCTGAATTCTTGCCTGTTGTTCTTTCTCACGTTTTTCTTTAATAACTTGCATGTAAATATCACTCAAAGATGCATGGGCTGAACTCTTATTAATGTTGATTGAAGACGAGCTTTGTTGATAGGGCTTAATCTCTTTGAGCATATTGTCGACAGCTTGTTCAATCTGCGACACATCTATAGCAATCTGACCATTGGCAATGGAACCAATTGAGCTGGCGATTGATTCTCTTTGTTCTCTCTGCTTGGTGCTTGGCGGCACCGGGGGCAACTCGGCGCCCGATTCTGAATTCGACCTATTGTTAAACAAGCTTCTGCGCGATATTTGACCCTCTATATTATTAGGCTGTCTATTCACAGATTTTTTTGAATTTGGCGTAAATCTATTTTTACTATCTAGCGACTCTTGGTCGGCCAATAGTGCCGATTTTTCCAAATTATTCGACGAATTTAACTTTTTGCTCAAACTGGATATGCTTGATTTTATATTACTCTTGGACAACATTGGTGTTTGTTCAATGACTGAATTTTTAGATGTAGATGAAGATGAAAATGACTTGATGCTTTGATTGGAAATGGCTTTGACCAAATGTGGTTCTTTTACTTCGTCTGGCTTAATGTCTATCAACCGAATGGTCTCATTGGAAGCTTTTGAATCAGGCGACTCAACATTCACCTTCAAACTTTCTTTGTAAATTTTTGGCTTGTTTAAAGACTCGGTCGAGTCCAAAAAATCAACTTTGGGAATTTTGTCATAGGCCGGGTTCGTCGTTATTTTGCTCTGAGAATTAGATCTTTTTTTCCCACATAAACTTTACAAAAAAAATTTAAAATTTTCTCTTTTTTTTCAAATGAAAATTACTTTTTATAAATACATATTGATATAAGTATTATGACTGCTAAAGTAATGAAGCCTATTAGAAAAGCTATTGTGAGTATGAAATAGGAACGATTGAAAAATTTGGACAACCATGTGTCAAATTTTTTAAGAAAATTTTTAAAATAAGACAAAATTCCGTCATCGGAATTATTTTCCAGATTAATAATTGACACTGTTGTTGTTGAATTAATTAGCTCTACATTGTTTAGAAGTAATTCTGGCTCAACTAGTGTTGTTGTTGTTGATGATGTAAAATCTTAAATTAATTAATTAAAACCCATTTTTGGCTGTTGGTAATATATTTTTTTTGAGTTTACTTTCATTTTGGCCCAACGAGATAAGTAAATGAGAAGATAAAAAAATAATTACTATCAAATAATCCATAATTAGTTGTCTCTATTAAGCAATAAATGAATTTAATCACATTTCTGCTCCATTCCAGGCTTGATTTATGCTATTTTTTTAAACTTATAGGATTTTTTCTCTTAGTGATATAGAGAACTAACTCGAAATAATGAGAGAAAAAAAAACCTAATTTTAGATTTATTCATAAAAATTTATAATTAACACTTGGTTTTCTTTTTTCAAATGCTGCATTCAAAAATATATATTTGAAATAATTTTTTTTTTATCTTAATGTGCTTGCAAATTTGCTATTTTGCATGCGTTTCAATAAACTAACTTTATTTTTTGCTATCGGTTTTGTTGTGTTCCAAATGCTCTTAACCTCTTAAATACAAAAATAAAAAAGACACCTTTGATTTTTGAGAATATTAGTCTAATTAATAGGCATGGCTATTATCATTTGAAATTGATTCAATCTCGACACAAAATAACAAGCATACATCTAGGTTAGATAGGGTCAAGACCAAAATGTTTTACTAAAATTATGAAAATTATTTTTATTTTTTTTTAATGATTAATGGACACCAACGTTGTTTTAAAAATATGTTAAAACTAAAAATAAAATCTTGATTAAATTTTATATTTATATTTTTTTTTGGCAAAAAATGAAAAAATTACTAATAGATTATTTTAGAAATCCATAATTTATTAAGTTACTATTTAAAAGAGCAAAAAAAACATTTGGTGAATAATTGTTGTTCAGATTTTTGATTGATTTACTAATTTGACTAAAACATCTCCATGACATTTTTGAGGAAAACACCAACAACCAAGTACTTTTCCTTTCAATTCATTTAAGCAGTCAAGTAACTCAGGACTATTTAAAATATATTCTTCGTATTTTTCCAGACAGCCGTCGCGACCATATTTGTCTACTTTAAAAGGATTTGCCCATTTAGAACCGAGTGCTCCCTTTACATAATGAGTCATATTTCTACCAATATAAACATGATCATTTGAAGAAGATAGCCAATGTTCTAAATCGATATATCCAAGCTTTTTAAGCTCAGCTTTTCTAACGTTTATTACCATTGACATTTGCAATTTCAACAATTGTTTTTTAGAATTTTTATTCCATTTATATAAATCTAGATTGAGTGTAATTTCTCAATGAAATTAAATTATATTCAAAGTAAAAATGAATCAAGGTAAATAAGTAAAGTAATATTTATTTTATAAAAATATTATTTAAAGTGTAATTTTTCTTTTAAAGCACTGGTGGTTCAGTGGTAGAATGCTCGCCGGGTTCGATTCCCGGCCAGTGCATTTTTGCTTTTTTAAATTAAAATTTTTTTAACAATTAAACCAATTTTTAAAATAAACGTAATTAATATATTAATGAAGCTCCAGAATAAAGAGAGAAGAAAAATTGGACTTGTAATAAGGTTTTTGATGACGTGAAAAGTTACTTCAAGTCACTAAAAGAAGACTAGGTCGCCCCAAAAAAATTAATAAAATTTTCTTACTTACTTTCATAGTTTTATTTGAAATTTTTTATTTTTTTATCTTAATAAAATAAAATATTAAAAAATAAAATTTGGAGATCAAATCATTAATTTCTGCTATAAAGGGGTTCATAGACATAGTACTATAAGCAACGGTGTATGTCTTCAATTGTGTCATTTATATTTATTTAATAAACTAATCTTAAATTTGAGAAATTATTGTTTAATGATATTTTTCAATTTTTCAATTTTTTTTTATTAAATAAAAAAATTGTTTCTAGTCCAGGTTTCAAGTTTTCGTGTTTTTTAAAAAATAAATTTCAAGCCAAGTCACTTGGACCTTATGACTTTTGAACAACTATGAATAATATTTTTGCATAAGCTTAAAATAATTGAAGTAATTTTACTATCTATATCAAATAGATGTTTTTGTTTCAATGCCAATTTTTTCTAAACTTTTTTCTTAATTGAGAACTTAATTCATGGACTATTTTCTTTACAAAAAAAAAATTTTTAAAAACTAAATTTATTCAAAAACCACAAGTCGACTCAAATTTTCATTTTTGTCATCTAAAACAGATAAAAAAAGAGCGTCTGCTTTATTAAATGAAATATCTTTTATTTTTCCATTTAAAACATTTTTCGAAAATTTAAACTTCCATAAAAATTGTCCATTTTGATCATAGCACTTAATTAAACTCTCAAAAGCCACATACAAGTATCCTTTTGAGTCGACATCCATGTCTTCAATTCTTTTAATTGATTGCATTTCTTGGTCACATACATCGGATCTAAACGAACCAAAATAGACCGACTGCTCTGTATATTGGTTGTATTTTGGATCAGAGTTTACCGTAAACAAATAATTGAAATCGTTTTTATCAAATATTCTTATAAACCATTCATCACAAATAAATACTAAATTTTCATTTAGTACCACTTTTTTTCTTTCGCTTTTACTAGTGTCCAATATGTTGACGTGAAGCATTTTTAGCACACTTAGCTCAAATTTAACATCTTTTGAACTTTTGTTCAGCTCACATTTGAAAATATTCATAAAGTAATATTTCTTGTGAACTGTGACCAAAAGATAAAGATTAAGATGCTTGTGGTCGTAGACCATGGCCAATGAGGACAATCTCAAATGAGCTCGATTAACCAAACTTGAATGGGTTTGAGCATTACTGCTTTCCAATAGTTCCATTATACACATCAATTTAATGCACATGAACTGCTCATTAATTAGATAGAAAAAGTCCGAATTACATCCAAGCATATAGTTTAGATCGATTTGACAAAAAATTTTTGGAGTTTGAACTTGAGCACGACTAACTGCATCACACTTGCATTTAACTTTTTTAACCATACTCAAATTTAAATTCAAATTTTCTATTGTCAATTTTTCTAATTTAATCTTATAACAACTAGCCAAATCGATGAAATTTTTTTTACTTGAACCTATTGCATAAAGACTAGTCTCAGTAGAAATCAAGCACTCACACTTGGTCAACAAAGTCAACATTTTTGACGAATTTAGTTGAAATTTAAGCAATATTTTATTAATTAAATTGTTGGTTATAGTCTTTAGATCAGGCCTTAGGTCTCTATTGGGACTTAGCATGTTCAAAACATTACTCTTTAAATTTTCACTATAGTTAGCAAATTTAAATTTATCACTTATCACAGCCTCTTCATAATCATAATCTTGCAAGCAAATGCATTTGTACAAAACTCGGCCCAGATCAAACACATCGCACACTTCATTCTCACTTGAACAATGCACATAGCCAAAATCACACAATTTTACTAGTTCTGTCTTTAAATTAATAAGTATGTTTTGGGTTTTTAAATTTCCATGCTTAAGACCACTTTGATCTAAATAGTTTAGTCCATTTAGAATTTGTGTAAGCCATTTTTTGATCAATACGCTCTCTCTTAAACTAGACAGCTTAAGTTTCAAGTCTAAATTTATATAATCTTCTTGATAGCTTCGCAAGCACAAATAAATGGGGTGCATGTCAATTAGCTTTTTGATTGAAACGAGATTTAAATGCTTCAAGTGACAAATTTTAGTCAAATTCTCTTTTAGTTCAATGTTGCTAGATTGAATTTTTTCCAAGACAAATTTTTGGTCACCATACCAAACCAGCATTGAGTTGTTTGAAAAAGTGTCCAAAATTTTGTGTCTATTCTCAAAGTCAATAAAGCTGAGAATTTGATCAATTTCCGGCCTTTCATGATCCACAATGGCAAGCATGGCCTTGACCGCTAGCCGCAATGATTCATTTTTAATCATTGCCAAACGATCAGCTCGATCACTTTGACCAAATTTGAATGTTTCTTGGGTAATCACGTGATAAAACACAGATGCCAATGCATACAAATCACTTTTTTTATTGTATTTAAAATCGCGATAGGTTTCGCGCGGCAAATACAATCTATTTACTGGATCATTTATCAATCTAAGCAAATAGCTAATTAGATTAGTGGACATGTTTAAGTAGCCAAAATCGGCTAGTTTTATTTGGCCCTTGGAGTCAATTAGAACATTAGTCGGTTTTAGATTTGAGTGTAAAATGTCTTGTTCGTGCAAGAAGCCGCATGCATTCAAACATTGTCTAAACAAGTCTGTAAACGAAAATTTATGTTCATTTAATTTGAAATTTTCTAAACTTAAATCTGAATATTCGCTAATGAAATAAGAAATTTTTTTGCCAAATACTAGCTCGTTTATGTTTGTCAACGATACATGTTTAAGTTTAGAAAATATTTCGCTTAATTTTTCGTCTTCATGCGTGACAAAGTCAATAAGTTTAAAGAGATATCGTTTGCCCGTGTCGCTCTCGACCATTAGACCGCGTCTAGACACCAAAATTGGCTTTTTGAACTTGGCCAATTTCAAATCGTTGAACTTGTAGATTAGACTGTTGGATAGAGGTCGACTGGACTCGGGCAAATTGAAACTAGAGCTGTAAATCGAAGGATACACTTTGCCTAGGCGATTTTTGAACAAATTTTCTTTCAACAGCGAATCGTTGACAAAATTAATCGAGTTTAGTTTTATAATCAATTTTCGATTGCGTAGCGAGTTCGATTTGAGAATGCGGGTCTTTGGCTCGCTCAGGCTCGACTCTGAATCGGCCTTTTTCGCTGCCACTATCGGCTTTACTTTTATAGGCGGCAATATCCACAAACGCTTATTTGATTCCATTTTTATTTTGTATTTTAGAAATGAGCAAAAATGTTGACTCGATTAGAAATTTTAGTTTAAAAAAAAAAAAATTTTCATTCTCTAAAAAAAACGAACACGAGGCTATTAGCGAACAAAGTTCGGATTCAAGTGTCGGCTATGCGCCTAAGCTTAAGGGCTCGGCTCAATTGAAAAAAAAATACTCGTCGTCCTCGAGTGATTCGGAGTCCGACGAACAAAGCTCACAAAATTTAAAGTAAGAAATTTTTCAGTTTATTTTTTCAATTTAAATAAAATTTGAAAACAAAATTATTTTTTAAAATTTTTTTTTTAATTTTTTTGTTTAAATGATGATATTAAATGTTTGATGAGTCAAAAAAAAAATTTAATATAAAAAATAAAAATAAATAATTTTATTATTTTATAGAAATGAGAGAATTTAAAATTTAAAAAATAAAATTTTTTTTTTCTTATGTTGGCTATGGTAAGTGACTGTCACTGGACCGCCATAACATAACATAAAAATTCCATAAATAAAAGAATTGAGAATTAAGAAAAAATAGGAAAAAAATTATTTTTGTCCAGGTGACCGTCACTGACCTAACTTTTTTTCAATTTTTTCTCTGTAAAATAAAAGTAATCATTTTTTGGTGCTTTTGTGTATTAGTAAAAATTAGTAAAATAGAACAGAATAAAATGATAAAAATTCTTATAACTTCTCTAAATTCAGTAAAACAAATTTAGCAAAATTTAATTTTGAACAAATTTGAATTTGTGACTATGAACATCATTAGCAAACTAAAATTTGGTGCTGTGCTTACAGAACTAATTAAAAGCCTTGAGAAGTAGATTTAAAGCATTAATTTTCGTTCAATTAAATTATTTTGTACCAAATTTAACAAAACCTTTTTTATTTGTTTTATCATTTAAATCACAAGTGAAAAATAACTTGAAAAATTTGTTTCTAATTTCCTCTAATAAATTAAAATTTAAAATGATCAGCTAAAAAGTGAAAAAAATTAAACTTAAATTTTTTTTATAAAATAAGAAATTAGAAATTTGAAAAAAATTTTTTTTTTCCAATTTCGTAATTTAATTTTAATTATTAAAAAAAAAAAATTTTTTTTCAAAAAATATTTTTCTAAATTAAATTAAAATCAGACAGTAAAGAAACAAAATTCAATATTGACTAGCAAAGTAAACGAAAAAAAAATTTAAATGAATTTTTTTAAATTAAAACTTGTTATCAATATGAAGAAAAAATTTAATTTAATGTTTTTCTCTTTTTGTTTCTAATGCAAATTTGATTAAAAAAAATACTCCTAGTTAAAAGAAAAAAGCTTTTAGCACAAATTGAAAAAAAAATTTTCTAGATAAAAGAGATTACAAATTAATTTTTTTAGTAAAAAAAAACTCGACTCTAATTCGGAAACTGATGAAGAAACTCAGTTCAAGCGAGATAAAAATCTGGCCAAGTTGTACGAAATGTTTTTCGATGAATCGGCCGAAAAAATAAAAAAACTATTCATTAGTCAAAAATACGATGCCAAAAAGTGCATTGATATTTTACTAAATGAAAGTAAAAAAGATGACAGCTTGTTGATTGAGGAATGGTCCGATGGTGATGAGAAAATCCGGACCAAAAATCAGCAAGCACGCGAAGCTAAAAGAGCTTCGAACGAGTCAAGTAAGTCAACAGAGTCATCGTCGACCACTCAGTCAAAAAAACGAAAGCTTTTGCCTATTCAAAGTTTGTTTTAAAAATTTGAAAAAATAAAAAAATTGTAAATTAATCAATTGTTTTTTTTTAATAAGATACAATAAAAGCAGTAAAAAAGCGGCGTAAAGTGGTTATTGATTCAGATGAGAGTGACAATGATGATGCTAAAAGTAATGTCTCGGGGTCAAATCAATCATCTGCTAAAAGTGAAAGTGATCAAGAAGTGAGTAAAAAAGGCAAAAAAAAAATAATCATAAAGTCATCTTCGGACGAGGAGCAGCAAGTGGTCAAAGAGAACAAAGAGAAAAAATCAAAGAAGAAAAAACCGAAGAGCAAAAAGTCGAAACGACGTGACGAAAGTGGTTCGGACGTGTCCGAAGAGGAGTACGACAAAGACGCCTTTTCGGACGACTCCGATTCAGACTCTGAGGAAAAGCTTACCGAAGAACAGTGTCTTCAAGTACTTAATCTAATGAACAAGGCATCTGCTCAAGACATACAATCAATTATAAACATTTCGCCAAAGCGACTACAATTGCTTATATCGCTTAGGCCGTTTCGTAGCTTATATCATTTAGAAAAAACATTGGAGGAAAAAAATCTTGGTCCTGTTTTAAAATCAATCAAGGAGATTATCTATGCTAGAAGTATAGTTTCTACACTAATGGACAAATGTGTACAAATATCGAATAAAATGGAAAATAAAGTTACTTCACTAATACAGTGCAGTGATCTCAATTCATCTAAAAATCAACTTGAAGTCAAATTTCAGCCAAAGTTGCTGAATAAATCGTGAGTGTGTTTAGTTTTAATTGCTTTAAATTTTTCTTCTATGTTTAACAAATAGAGATTCCTTAAAAATATTTTCATTTATTTCTTTTATGAACAGAAAAAAAAAAAAGAAAAATAAACATAAATTTTTTTCATTATTTTAACACTAGATTGAGCTTGAAGCCGTATCAATTAATCGGCTTGAACTGGCTATGTCTATTGCACAAGGAAAAAATAAACGGAATATTGGCTGACGAAATGGGTCTAGGAAAGACATGTCAAACAATAGCTTTTCTAACTCATTTGCTCGAGGTTGATCCATCTTATATGCACTTGATTGTTGTGCCACCATCCACTTTGGACAATTGGGTGCGCGAAATATCCAATTGGAGTCCCAATTTTTATTTTACAGTCTATCAAGGAAGTCTTGAAGAAAGACGCCATTTGCGCTACAATATTCTAAACAACAAATTCGAAAAGCCTCTAAACGCTGTTCTCAGCACTTACAATCTTTTGTACAGCACTCATGAAGACAAAGCATTCTTCAAAAAATTAAGATTCCAATATTGTGTTTTTGACGAAGCTCACATGCTTAAAAATATGAATTCACAGCGATACCAAAGTCTGGTCAATCTCAAGTCAAAACACCGTTTACTTCTCACTGGTACTCCTTTGCAAAACAATCTAGTCGAATTAATGTCTCTACTTTATTTTGTTATGCCTGATATATTCAATCACAAAACTCAATATGTAAACAAAATATTTGCCTCTAAGCCCGTAAGTAATCAAAATTTAAGTAATTTTTCTACATGTGTACCCAAACAGTTCAAATCTTTTAACTTCAAGTTGAGCTTTTTTGATGCTTTTAAAAACTTTAAAATAAAAAACTATCTGTTTAAAATGAAATAACAATTTAAAAAAAATTATAATTTAATTTTTTTTTCTAATTATATAATTATTTATTTATTTGTTTAACTGTACCGAACTAAAACTCTTTGAGAATAATCTATAAAGCATTCGATTCGGTCTCAATTTAATTATGTAATCAACTATATATAACTGTAGTTTTGAAAAATTTAATATTTATATTTTTGTATTTCTAATTTAATTTAATGTGACTATTTTATTGAAAATTAAAAAAATAATTTTTTTTACTATTTCGAGCTCTTAAAGAAGCAAAACTGAATGTGCTGTACAATTAATAATTTTTAGAAATTTTTAAATACTTATAATAATAATAATAATTTTATCTTTATCTTTCTTTAAATTTTTAGTAAAAAAAAAATTGATTGATTTTATCTGTTTCTTCAAATCTTTTTGGACATCTTTTGAATGGCGTATTAATTTTTAATCACTTGAATTTCTTCTTATGTCACTTATTTTACTAGTAGCATGTTTTAACTTTATTTAGGATCAAAGATTTGCGCAAGTCTGCAAAATATGTGCAACATTCTACTCATTAAAATAATATTGAAAATAAATCGCAATCAATTTGCACATAATTTGCAGACTTGCGCAATAGGTGAATCAACAGTTATTTCACTTTGTTTCATCTGCAGAACAAATTTTTGCCAATCAGAACAAAAGCTATAACTTTTTTTATTTGAAATTTTGTGTTATACTTCACAAAGCCTTTAAATTAAAAAAAAATGAGCATTAAATCGAGAATTTGTTATGCATTTGAAAATTTAATAGCAATTAAGCATTCGTCTGATGAAAAATTAATAAATAGCCTTTTAGAATTAATCAAAAAAAGTAGAAATAAAATTGAAAAATGCATATGGATAAACTTGGATAACTAAATTGAACACTGACTAATTATAATTTTTTTTTATTTTTTATTTCAGCTACCATAGCTAGCCTAAAGCTAGTCTTGCTCCGCAGATATCCTGCTGTAGCTTATCATTATTATTATTATTTTTATTATTATGAATCAAATTTTAAAGCAAAAAAAAAAATAAATATTTTAAATCTGAAAAATGTCGACTATAAAAGTACAGATATTTTTTAAGTTCTTTAAACATTCCCTTAATAATGTTTTTTTTTTAATTACTTTTTATAGAAATTTTGGGCTGGGAATAAATTTTTAAGTCTATGTGTTTAATGTCTAAGGGTTAAATAATTCAGTTCGCCTTTTGGTTAGTTAAGATTTTATGATAAGCTTAATGGAAACAATAACATTTCTCATTAGATTATGCATTAAAACGCATGTAATATATCTCTTTAAATTAAAATCTATTGAATTAAATCTAAAAAATATTCTTTAAAATAAAATAAATTTGAAATTGAGTTGCTTTTCCCAAAATATATGCTATTTTTTTAACAATACAAATACTTGTTTTTTATGGGACTTTAATATTCGCGAAAGTGAACTTTTGAACTAAAGACGATATACAAGCTAAAAATTGATTAAAGTGAGTAGTAGAAAATTAGTAGCGGCATATGTAATGACATGTTTTTTTTTTTTGATTTTTTACTAAAGAACTTCAAGAAATAACTAAACAATTAAAACATTTTATTCTCATTTTTACTAAGTGTGCTGAAGGTCTTTCCTTAAAGCTGGTAAAATTTTGTTTTTTGAAGAATTGTAATGCATTAATGACAAAGCTTTTCTTTGAGAGATAAGTATTGGTCTGACTTTTATCTAAACAAACGAAACATTCAAAAATAAGAAAAAACTAAAACTGAAAGAAAAAAATAGAATTAAACATGTTTCTGCTAATTTTTGTTTTTTTTTTGAAAATTTTTTTACTTTTCTGATTTAAATCTCATTCTAAATTTAATATTTCTAAAATTAAAAAAAAAAAATTTTTATAATTTTAAAATTAATTTTTTAAAGTCGAACATAGACACAGACACATTTTATAGCGAAAAAATAGCCCAGGCAAAAGGCATAATGAAGCCATTTATTTTGCGCAGAGTCAAAAGCGAAGTGCTAAAGCAGCTACCAAAAAAAAGCGAGGAAATCATTCTATGTGACATGACTGTTCACCAAGCAAAAGAATATTCCAGTTTAATAGCTTATTACAAAAAGAGACAAGATCAATTGGCATTGGAGAGTGCCGAAAAAGCCCAGGCTTTGAATGACAAAATTAATAAAGTATCGGCTAAATACACTGATGAAGTGTTGGATATTGTTCAGGCTGATGTTAAGAAAAAGCGCGAAATGGAAAATGAGAAAAAAAAAGCTGAGAGTGAAGACAGTCCGAACAACATAATCATGGAACTTAGGAAAGCTGCAAATCATCCTTTACTTCGCAGATCACTGTACACAGACGATAAGCTCAAACAAATGGCTAAATTGATCATGAAAGTAAACATTTTTTTTTCTTTAAATAAATAAAGAAAAAATAGAAAAACAAAAAAAAAATTTAAATTTAATTTTTGTAAGGAATCATCACCTGGTACTGTGTACGAATACGTTCTAGAAGATTTAAATGTTATGAGTGATTTTGAAATTCACAAATTGTGTCCACTTTATAGGGTAAATATTTTCATATAAGAAGAATAAAAAAATTCTAGAAAAAAAAAAATTTTCCAAGTGTCTTAAAGGCTTTGAGCTGAGTGATAAGAATATTGTTGACTCGGGAAAATTTACTATATTGAACAGTCTTCTAGAGGAAAAAAAACAAATGGGCTCACGATGTTTAATTTTCAGTCAATTTGTAATAATGTTAGATGTGATAGAAGAATTTCTCAAAATTAAGAATTATAAATACCTGAGACTAGACGGTTCGACAGCGGTCAATGATCGACTAGATCTAATTGATAGATTTAATCAAGACAGCCAAATATTCGTGTTTCTACTCACGACTAAAGCTGGCGGAGTGGGCATAAATTTGACTGCTGCCAATACAGTTATTTTGCATGACATCGACTACAATCCGTTCAATGATAAACAAGCCGAGGACAGATGCCATCGGCTCGGCCAGACCCGGGAAGTAACTGTTTATAAGCTTTTGTCAAAAGACACAATTGACGAAATGATGCTCAAAATACAAAAGAAAAAGTTGGAGCTCGGTGCTGACATTAGTGGAACCAATGATGGTATTTAAAGCATAATCAAATTGATTTTTTTTTATTTAGTTTTTTGTTTAGATACCGATTCAAAGTCAAGTATGGTTTCGATGCTGAAGGAAGCCCTCAAACTTTAATTAAATTCAAAATTATCATGTGCATTTTATTTTGCCTCATAATAAGATTAGCATTTAATATTAACAACAAAAAAATAAAACCCCTTAGTTTTTTTTTATTTGTATAAATTTTTATATATTTTTTTTTATTCAACATGAATTTTAATTGAAATTTAATAAAAATTTATTTTAGAAACCAGTGAATATTACTCGATCAAGTAATTGAATAATTTTCTGTCATCTTGGATACATTTAAATATTAAATATTGAAAGTTTAATAAAAAAAAATTATTTTATTAAAAAAAAAACAAACTATTTTTATATCAATAAATTCAATGAAAAAAAAGTTATTTTTAAAATAAAAATTATGGTATCATGTACTAAGTAAAATTGGTGAATAAAAATTTGAATATAAGTAAATTTTTTTAGAGCAGATTTTGCTGACAATTAAATTTTTCATTTTAATAAAAAAGTTAAAATGAGAATAAAAAATAACACATGTTTTTACTAAAGCTTTAACTTTTCATCCACATGTACTAAAAAAAATTTTTTTTAAAAAACTTGAATAAATTCATATTGTTTCTTGGTATTTGAATTTGTTTTTCCAAGTTTCTTTATTTTTTAGATGATATTTTTATGTCACTGTCAGGAAATTTCTCTATTGTTGCTTTGTAACTTGTTTCTAAACTGTTCAATTCATATTCATTTAATATCTGTCATTACTTAAGTGTTACTGACTTTTATCCAGGAACATCAATTGACTTAATTGAACATATAAATGCCGATAAAAATTACGGTCTAATTTACTCGATTAAATTCATTTTTTCAAAAATAGAAGAAGAATTTTTAGAAAAGTTAGACAATACCCACTTATTTAAAATTTTAAACGATCTTTTAAAAATAGAATTTTTTACATAAATTATCCTAAAATTAATAACTGTCTTAAGATATTGCTACGCGAAAAATTTTGCATTTTGTATTTTTTTTTGTTTTTGAGGCTTAAAACAAATAAATAATAGTATTAATAATATATTTTTATCGTCTTTTACATTTTATTTTAAATTATTTTATCTTGATATTTTTAATCTGAAAGAGCTATAATTTTGACATATTTCAACTGCGCATTTAAATTTGTTGGAAACTAATTAAAAATTCTATTAATTATATGAACGTTTTTTAAGAGGTATTATTACATGTGATGAGAAATAGATCTATTTTCGAAATTATGATAACAGAAATCAATGGTTGGTGGACCAATCTCAATCAGTTCAACCACTATCAAAACGATAACGCATCCAGCATATATAGCGTAGTTCTTTTCTGATTACTATCGTTTTTGCCCAATGGCTTATTATCTTCTTAGAGGACGGCATTTTTTTTATCAAGACCTAGTTGAATAATTCCTGAAAAGTTATGGCATGTGATGAAAATGTATATTACTTAAGCTATTTCACATTCAATGCTAATCAATAATGTCAACTATTAAAAAATTCCATATTAATTTAAATCTTTTAATTAATTAAAATAAATGAATTTATAGATATTAATTCAATCTTGTGTTTTTTTTTAATTTAATAGAAAGATAAGTACAAAAAATTGTAGGGAAAAAAATGTTTCATTTTAATAAAAAAGTAAAAATGAGAATAAAAAAACCACGTGTTTTTACTCATTGTTTAGCTTTGTTTTCCACATGTACTATTTTGAAAAATAAATCGGTAAAAATTACTTTTTATGTCTGATAATTTTATTCAATTCAATTAGAAAATCAAAAATATTGAACATTAATTTTTTATCATGATAATTTTTCAACCATATTTTGATTACTATATATATGCTTGAAAAAAAAAATATTTTTTTAAACTAAGCTTTTTTGTTTCTGTCCTTGATTTTGTTTTTGAATTCTTATGTATCTCTATGTTTAAAATTGCAATCGATTAGTAAGCTACAATAAAAAGAATAAATTTTTAAAAAAATAATCGATTCTTTTTTAAATAAAAACACTAAATCAGCAGATATATTTCTAATTAAATAATAAAAAAAAATAAAAATTTTAATCTTGAAAAAAAAGCACTTTTTTTAAGTAAATTAATTATAGATTTAAAAAAAAACTTTATCCCTTTTCCTTTTGCTTTATTTTTTGATCATTATCTCTAGACGCTCAGATTTCGATTTTTTAAAATATTTTTGATCCGTAAAAAAATTATTCATTTTAGTATTTAACTAAAACGTTATCTTAAAAATTTTGCCTCAAAGACAATTAATTCAACTAGATGAAAAAATATATTTTAAATTATTCAAAAATTTAGTCAATGCAATGCAAAATAAATATGTTTTAAATTAACAAAATAAAATACTAGTTTAATTATCATTACAAACAAACTAAAGGATAAAATAATTTATTTAGAGAGAAAAAAAACTTGATTTTAAAAATAATGCCAAATCAAGAAGTCGCCCATGGCGAAGCTAACCAAGAGAATCAAGGCAATCAAACGTGGAAATTAGTTCAAAATGTGATTAAACAAATGTTGATTTTTTATTTCATTTCACAAGTTACATCAGGCTTTTTCAGACAAAAACCTCAAACGCCAACAAACACGGGTGATTCACAGTCAGCAGTGGCAGGCTCGACGCCAGGAAACATTTTTTCAAAAGGCTCCATATTTGACATGCACATTTATTTGGCTGAATATGATTATTTTGATAATTTTGATGATGAAAAGGCTCTTTTTTGGTTTCAACCTGCCATTGAATACGGAAATTGGAATATGGGCTCGAATAAAGACGGAATATTTAATTTTAATGGAAATTTTGAACTAACTGAAGTAAATTAACTAATTTAAAAATTAAGCTCTCTTTTTTAAAAATTTTATTTAGAAAATGAAAAATAATGGTTCGATTTATTTACATGTATATTTTACCGAAAATGGGCGTTCACCAAACCCAAATGATAAAGAGACTTATGCTAAACGAATGACTTTTTCTACATTTAAGAGTAAGACCATTTTAATTTTAAAAAAAAAAAAATTTTTTTTAATTTTTTTTAAAGGACTTAATAAATATTTAAAAAAAACATACAAAAGAACTAAAAATTTATTAACTGGAAGTACTGATCAAAGTGAAGAATATCAAATAAAGGCAGCAGATAATCTAGTCGAAGTTATTTCGCATTGGCATCCAAACTTGACAATTAACTTAATTGATGATCAATCTCTATGGGTACAAAATACAGTACCACCGCCAATGAATGAATGTAAAATTAAAAAAATATTTTTAAAAAAAAAAAACTTAAAAGAAATATTTCATTTTAAAGATATTGAATTTGATAAGGCCACTGGCAAATACTATCCCATTATTTATTTGAATGATTATTGGAATTTAAATGCAGACTATCAACCCATAAATGATACACTCACTTATTTAAATTTATCACTCACTTTTTCACATTTGCAGCTATGGAAATGGCAATTGTATGTTTCTCAATCAATGAAAAATCAATGGTCAAATTATTTCTCAGACGAGGCAAGTGAAGAAGACCAGGATACTTTGAAAAAAACGCTTCTAGATACCAACCCATATCTATTGGCAGTAACAGTAGCTGTTACCATTGTGCATAGTGTTTTTGAATTTTTGGCTTTCAAAAATGGTTATAAAATACTTTTATTTAAAATTAGATTAAATTTTTTTAAAAAATTTAGATATTCAATTTTGGAAAAACCGAAATGACTTAGAGGGTCTATCAGTTAATTCGGTTCTTTTTGGTTGTTTTACACAATTGATTATTTTATTGTATGTTTTGGACAATGAGACAAATACAGTAGTTAGAATAAGTGTTGGAATTGGTTTGCTAATTGATTTATGGAAGATACCAAAAGTTTTAAATGTTTCAGTTGACTATAATAACAAAATTTTTGGTCTTATTCCAAAAGTACATTTTGCTCACAAAGTCTCCTATGTAAAATCCAACACTGATGACTATGATCGATTGGCTTTTAAATATTTGTCATGGGTTTTGTTTCCATTGGTAATCGGTTATGCAGTTTATTCATTGATTTATCAAGAACATAAAGGATGGTATTCATGGGTCTTGTCAATGATTTATGGATTTCTACTTACTTTTGGTATGCTGTATATAATTAAGTGACAAAAACAATTCTCAAATTTTTTTTTTCAAGGTTTTATTATGATGACACCTCAACTATTTATTAATTATAAACTCAAATCAGTGGCACATTTGCCATGGCGAATGATGACTTACAAAGCTTTAAACACATTCATAGATGACTTGTTTGCATTTGTAATTGAAATGCCGACAATGTATCGCATTGGATGCTTCAGAGATGGTAAATTGCTCTTTAAAATAAAATTATATTAACATTTTTTCTTTTTAAGATATAATATTTTTTATATATTTGTATCAAAGATGGATATATCCAGTAGATAAGAAAAGAACAAATGAATTCGGCTCGTCTGGTGAAGACACAGTTGCCGTTAATCAGCCACAAGACACAGAGATTACACAAACAACTTCTGAGCATGTAAAGTCAGATTAAAATATGATATTTTTAGAATTTTTTGTTTTTTTTGATGGCTAATATTTTTAATTTTTAATAAATGCTATTGACAATTTTTTTTTTCATTTAATTATAACAATTTAATTTTTTCAATTCGAAATAAAACTCAGACAAATTTAAAAGCTAATAAAAAAATTAGATTTATAAATTGATGAAAAATTATTCTGTTTATTGTTAATTTCAAATAAAAGTTTACATGATCAGAATTGGACATTAACAAAAAGTTCAAATAGCTTTTTGTTCAAAACTAAAAGGTCAACTTATTTGACATAATAATTGAATATAAACAGAATTTTAAAGAAAAAAAACATAAGAAAAAACCTTAACTATCAAAATAAATGAAAAGGATTTTAATTTTTTTACTTTTAAACCTTTTAAAATTGAAAATACTATAAAGAAAAATAGAAAAAATTTTGCAAGAGAAATTGAAAATGAAAAAGAATTAAATAGACTCAGTTTTTTGAAAAGCTCCAGCTACCAATTTAGCTTTTTGAATTTTATAACGTGAGACAAAAATGCTTGAAAAATTTTTTGCTTTCTCTCATTTGTGAAGCGCTTATTATTTCTTAATACAATTTGTATTACATGCCAAATTTAGTCGGTTAAATTGAATTTTTTTTAAAAAGCATTTATTTTATTTCATTATTATTTTCAAGACCCAATCTAAAGAAACTTTATTTAATTTTTTTTTCCAAGCATTTAAATTAAATTTTTGCTAATAAAAAATATTTTCAAATCTCAATCTTAAAGACTTAATTATTAAACTTACTAATATTAAAACATAAAATTTCTTTTTCCAAAATAAAAACTTTGATATCTGTTTTATTGACGAAATTTTGACATTTTGTAAATAGAAAATTAATGACCCGAACAATTTTCAAAAGTGCATAAGGTTAAAATAAAAGAAAAACATAAAAAGGTCAATCGAGTCATCTTTAATTAATGAATGCTCTATTTATTTGACAATGGTCAAAAATAATTGTATAAAAAGAATTGTAATTTTATAAAGAATTTATTTAATTTTTTTCTATTTACAATATGTACAAAGTAATTTTTTTTTGTTTTTTTTAATTTTTCTTATTTTTTTTTTGGGGCAATTTTGTTAATTTTTTTTATTTTTTTTGTATTTTTTTTTACTTTTTTACTAAAAAGATTATGTACAATTTTAATTTTTTACAAAAACAAAACAAAAAATTAAACAAAAAAATTTACAAAAAAACTTGTAATATTATATACAGTTCTAATTAAATCTAATATTTCTATTATAATTAGAACTGTTTTTAAAATTTTCTTTGGCAATTTTGATTTTTTCCGCTTGTATTTTTTGTAATCATAATGACCAATCCACCATTGATTGTTCCAGTAATAGACATAATAGCCATAACAGTTTTCGCACATTTTTCTAAATTAATAAAATTTAAATTTTAAAAAAAGTTTTTATTTTAATTTTTGTCTGAGCCGCAATTATATTTTGAAAATGAAGTCCTATTTATAATCTACTGATGAATTTATAAACAGTTTTTATGTAACACAATGAATTCAAAATTCGATGAACACTAACTTTATAAGCACGAGTTTTTTTTTTAAAATGAAGCTTAAAATGATTTGATATAACTAATTTAGCTTTATTTATTTTAAAGTCTTTTTTTTTTAATTTAAAATTTTTAAATAAAAACGAATTAGTTAAATCTATTCAATTTTTACTTTTAAACAAAAAAACTGATCCTAAATTAATATTATATAAATTTTATAAAATCCCCAAAACTAATTTAATTTAAAGTTTAATTATTCATATTTTAAAACAAATCCATTCAAAGACAATAACATAATTACATCTAGAAATTTGATTTTGACAAACTCTGATTATTATTATCATTTTCTATATATTACAAAAATCTGAAACACCAACAAATACAAGTGATTCAGAATTAGTTGTTTCAGACTCGACTAAAATAAAAATTTTATCAAAGCTTACATTTTTTGTATTGTGCATAATGGTACTTGAATTCAAATTTTTTTTAATAAAAATTATCAATTTAATCAATAGATTTAAAAATTTTAATAAAATAAATGAAGAAAAACTTTTTTAAATTTTATTCTGCATATTCAAAAAAGTCAAAGCTTATTTTTTTAAATTTAATTTGCTTTTTTTTTAATTTTATTTAGAATGTCAGTTAAAAATTTTACTTAAAAATAAAATTTAAGATCTCTTTAACTTCAGATACTTATTTTTTTTTCGAATCAATTAAAATAAATAAAAAAATTCATTAAAGATAATATTTTATTTAAATATGATAGTTTCACATCTTTTTAATTGATTTTAATATTACTTATTTAATTAAATTTATTTTAGTAAAAATGGTTGTTTGCATAATTCAATTAAAAGTCAGTGTTTAAAAATTCAAAATTGAAGAATTAAAAATATAAAGAAAAGAAAACTAAATTGATTCAGTTTTTTGAAAAGCTCGAGCTACCTATTAAGCTTTTTGAATTTTATAACGCGAGACAAAAATGCTTGAAAAATTTTTTGCTTTCTCTCATTTGTGAAGCGCTTATTATTTCTTAATACAATTTGTATTACATGCCAAATTTAGTCGGTTAAATTGAAATTTTTTTAAAAAGAATATTCCATTATTATTTTCAAATCTCAATCTTCAAAAATTTATTTCATTCTGTTTAAGTTAAATTAAATTTTTGGTAATAAAAAAGAAAATTAAAGAAACAAATTTAGAAAATTAATGACCTGAACAATTTTCAAAAGTGCATAAGGTTAAAATAAAAGAAAAACATAAAAAGGTCAATCGAGTCATCTATAACGAATGAATGCTCTATTTATTTGACAGTGGTCAAAAAAAATTGTATAAAAAGAATTGTATTTTTTTTAAAGAATTTATTTAATTTTTTTCTATTTACAATATGTACAAAGTAATTTTTATTTGATTTTTTAATTTTTCTTATTTTTTTTAATGGGCAATTTTGT
>PJRA01000016.1:68666-100575 GCA_016987375.1 Brachionus koreanus | reverse complement strand
TATATACTCAGATTTAAAATTAATACTTTATTTTTATATTTTTGAATAGAACAAAAAAAGAGACAAAATTAATTTAACATTTTTTTTGTTTATTTCTTTTCTAATTTCTTCATTTTAAATCTTAACAAAAACAAATATAAAATTTTAACTCAACTAATTCATTTTGACTTGACCGTCAAATTAGGACAACAGAAAAATTTACTATCTCGAATAAAAGTTGTTCTAGACATCGAAAATAGTTATTTATTTGAAAACTACTTAAAAAGTATTTTAAATTAAAAATCTAAATATTGTCAGCTCAAGCAGCTATTGATTAAAAAATTTTAAAAATAAGCATTCGATTCGATGTTCAACTTAATTTTTCATATCTGCAAATTTCATATCTGGTTTTCGTGAAATTTTGTTTGGCAAACTGCAACATACTTAATTTCATCAAAATTCAAAGTCTTTGCGCAAAATGCACTACAGCTTAATTTGCCCAAATTTTATTAATTATGCTAAGTTTGCAGAATTTTTTCAGACTTTTCAAACTTTTTTTAAAGTGCAACTTTGAATGTTGCACAATGTTGCATTTACAGAACTGTTTTGTTTTGGCTTTTAAAAGAAAAGTTTCAAGAATTTTTAGTATTTTTTTCTATTGTACTAAATTTCACAAAACCAATGTAGAAGGTAGAATCTATAATTTGTGAACATATGAAGAATAATGCACAATAATTGATTTTGATCATACATACAGTATAACAAGAAAATGTTTCTTGTGAATAAAATTTTTATAATAAAAGATTAGTTAAAAAAGTGCTATAGTAAAATTAAAATAATGTACGAATTAATTTGAAACAACAAAATGAAAAGTCATGAACGTTAAAATTTAATTGTTTAGCGCCAAAATATAAATAAATAATTTCAGATATTTTGTCTGTTCAACTTCTAATTATCATAACCAGCTTTTTTTTTTAATAGTTTAATTAATTTGAAAAGACTCCGAGTAATAAAACTCCTTCGGCCATTAGACAAAAGACATAAAAATTTTTAAGGAAGAAAAATATCAAGAATCATAAAGATAATCCCTTAAAATTTATAAACACTTACTGAATTCATTCCATAAATTACATAATGGGATTTTTTTCTTACTGGATCTTGAGCTATCAACAAAAGCACTGACGTAGTCTTTGATTTATATCAATAATTAATAAATTTTTGAAAATGACACTATTTTTTAGATATTTTATAAATAGTTTATTTAGACGAACTTCAATACAGTCAAGCTTAATGTCATCTAAGAAATTTACCAGGAGATCCGCCTTTGAAGTGTCTTGAGGAAAATTATAACTGTCTTTAATTGAAATATTTTGGAGAACTTGAAGTCTAGAGAGGTTGGTCTTTGAGACTAGAATAGAATGGGAAAATGGGCTTTACGCAATGTGCTTTTATTCGAACAAGACACTAGAGAAGACAGTAGATAGAAAAAGAGCTATAAATGAAAATCAATCCTAGAAGCGTATGCTAAGATAAATGAGAATAAAAGCGTTGGCACAAGCAGCTAAACTCGATTTTCAATAATCGATTTAAAAATCGACAAACTCAATTGATTTATTTTAGTTGATTTAAATATGGACTAGTTTTTTTTTATTAAGTTGAATATTAAATCTCATAATTTATGTTGAAATGAAAAGTTGAATTAACTATTCCATTGTTTAATTGCTATCTTAATATTTCTTTTTTTTTTTCCAGAGCGACCAAATATTTGTAATGTATCAACATATGTAATTTATTTTTAACTATTTATTGAAACAAACAAAGAAACTAAAAATAAATAGCTTATAAATTTAAATCAATTAAGTAAAATATTTTCCACATTATTGATATTCTATCAATTTAATAAATGAGATCAAAACAAAATATGAGTATAGATTATATTCTGCGTTTTTTTTTTAAGGACACTTTTTTAGAATGATGGGTTTTTAATTTCAATCATGATCTTGTCTTGGTATATATATTTCACAATGCTATGCTTTAATCAATATTCAATATTGATTTTAATTTAAAAAAAATTTATTTAAAAGAAAATAAAACAAATTTAGACAAAGAGAATAAATTCTTTTCTTGTTGGATTTGGCCTAATAACAAATCTTACAAAATTTTATCTTTTAATATTTCGTTTTTTTTTTTTTTTTTTTTAATAATAGCATTTATTTTTATGTTCAATTTCAAAAATATTTCCTATGTTTATCTAATTGACTTCTTCCAATGAATTCTTATAAATGTTCCATTAGTGATTTAGTTTGGTTTAATTTCGAATTAAAGTGAATAAAAAAAAGCTTTTATTTTTTTTTAAATTAATTCAAATAGATAGAAAGAATTAAAATTTAAGACTCAAAGAAGAGATTAATAGTATCGATTAATGGATTATTAAAATTTTTAAAAATAAAAAGAAAATATTTTGGCAATGATGATTAAATTTTGAAGATAAACTTCAATTTGTCTATATATACATAGAAAATCTTTCTGATTTATATTTTAAACTAAAATATTATTAATGAAGACAAGGAAGATTAGCATAAATTTTTGAATTAATTAGACAAAAATGTATGTGTTAATGTTGGATTATTTAAGCCCCCATAGCGCAGTGGATAGCGCGATGGACTTCTAATCCATAGGTCGAGGGTTCGATCCCCTCTGGGGGTGATATTTTTTCTTCTATTATTCTTAAATATACATTTATTATAAACTTTTAAATTAGTTTTTTTGGATTTATTAACCTATGATTTTTATAAATAAAATAAAATTTCAGATAGCCTTACAAAGAAGCATATTTTTTTAGTCGAAATCCGAAATTTATTCAAAATATAAATTCATAATTTTTAGCTGAATAATAAATAATTTTTGTATTTATTTTTTTATTTAAAATAAATGGCTAGCCAATTGTCCCAAGTTAAGCTTAAAAAAGGTATCAATTTTTTTACAGCATGTACACTAATTGTAGGCAACATAATCGGAAGCGGAATATTCATAACTAGCAAAGGAGTTCTAGAACATTCAGGCTCTCCGTTGGTCTCATTGTTAGTATGGACTTTGTCTGGTCTATTGACTTTAGTCGGTGCATATTGTTACACTGAATTAGGAACAATGATTCAAACTAGTGGTGGAGATTACGCTTACATAAACGAATCCTATGGAAGATTAGCATCTTTTTTGTATACATACATGATAGTTTTTTGTATATTTCCGTGCATTACTGCCGTTTTCGGCATTACTGTATCTGTCTATATTTTGAGAATATTTTACGAAGACTGTGAGTCACCCACACTCGTTGTGCGAGTTATTGCAGCCATGACTATTCTCTTGTTAAGCGTACTCAACATGTATGAAATAAAATTTGTGAGCAAAATTCAAGCAGCTTTTACAATAACCAAAATATCGGCATTGATAATTATTATTTGTATGGGATTTTATAATTTGGTCAAGAGAAGAGATGTAATTGAGAAAAAAATATTTGACGAATGGATTCCGCATGACTTTAAGCTAAATAATCTAAATAATGGTCTTGGAATGGCATTTTACAATGGTCTGTTCGCTTATTCTGGTTGGAATTGTCTGAATTTTCTTACCGAAGAAATGAAAGAACCAGAAAAGTACTTTAAAAGAAAAAAAAAATTGTTTATTTATTTTTTTAATTTTAAATTTGAAGAAATCTTCCACGCGCACTAATTATTTCAATTCCACTAATAACTCTTATTTATTTGATTACAAACATATCATATTTTCTTGTGTTGACTCCGAGTGAAATTCTTAGCACAGAAGCAGTGGCTTTAGTAATAATTTAAATTTTAGACAATTTATATTTAAAATTTTTAATAAATTTTTTTTGTTAAGACTCTAAGCAAAAAAATATTCAATCAATATGCTTGGCTTACACCGCTATTTATTTCGTTTTCAACATTTGGAGCACTGAGTGGTTGCATTTTGGGTGCTTCAAGGTAATTTATTAGCAATCTTTTTAAATAATTTAATTTCACAATCATTAATTTATTTATTTATTTATTAAGAGCGTATTATGCTTCAGCAAGAGATGGCAATTTACCACAATTGTTTGCACTAATTTGCATTAAAAATTTTACGCCTATCACGTGCATCATGCTTCAAGCTTTTATGTCAATTATCATTTTGTTCATGGAAGACTTGGATTCTTTAATTATGTATGGTGCATTTACGGAAATTTTATTCATATCCTTATCATTAAGTTCGATATTTTATTTTCGTTGCAGCAGACCCAATGCTACACGACCTATCAAAGTAAATCTTAAATTTGAATTTGGCTTTTAAGTTAATTACTCTATTTAAGGTTAATCTTATTTTCCCCATTATTTTCTTGTGTGTATGCTTTTTTCTGCTTTTACTGACATTAATCCAAAATCCAAAAGAAGTAGTGAAAAGCTTTTTGTTCATTTTGACAGGAATACCGGTTTATTTTGTGTGCATAAAATGGAAATCGAAGCCTCAATTAGTCAAAATATTTTTAAGTAAGTCGTTTAAAATATTGTTTGAAGTAATTCTAATCTTTTTATTTATAAATTAGATAAAACAACTTTGCTGGTACAGAAAATTTTTTTATGTGTTAAAGAAGATTAAAGCATAATAAATCTCTTTTATTTTATTTTATTTTTAAATGGTAAATAAGTGAAAAAATAAAATTACTATTTCACCCCCAGAGGGGATCGAACCCTCGACCTATGGATTAGAAGTCCATCGCGCTATCCACTGCGCTATGGGGGCCTATGCAAACACTCATACACATGAATGGTTTATTTTAAAGAAATTTTTCTCTTCTTATTTTTAATAATTTGTAGTCATAGATTTGAGTTTCCGACTGGTATTTCTTGTCAGTCATAAACGAAATAAAAAAAAAAAAAAAAGTTTCATTAATTTATATTTATTTACAATTTAAACTGGAATTATTGATTTATTAAATTAAATTTTTTATTAAAATCATATCTGGTTGAAGCAGAATATTTTGAATAATCATGTGTCGGATCCAAACAAAATTGTTCAACGTAATCACTTGTCATTTGAGTTGAATCTACCTCTGGTTCACATTCACATTTAGTCAAATTAAGTGTAATAAGCAATTTTTTTTTGTCATTATAATTTTCGTGTTCATCATCAAGAAAACCTGGATGATGCTGAAAATTCGGTCCTGTTATCTTTAGATCAATTTTCTCTGAATTCATATTTTCAAATTCAATTTCTTTATCTTTATTCCTGCTAAATGATGGCGAATAAGATTTTTTGCTCAAAAAATAATCAAGTTCTTTATTAGTCACTTCAGGGTCGTTTGCATCTGATAAACTTGTCAAAAAGTTATCAAACTTAAAAGCAATCAAAATAAACTATTTTAACTAGAAAAAAAAAAAGAAATAGTAAAATACCTTGACAAACGAGTTTACGCCTTTATTATGCCAAAATCCGTTCATTTGGCATTCAACTTTTTCTAGATCAATCTTTTTATTGTCAAAAAAAAAAATATTAAATAAATATTATCAAATTTTGTTGTAAATTATAAATAAATATTTATCGGCCTACATTAAATGACTAATATAATGAGCAATAATTTTTTAATTTTCTTTATAAATACATCAAAAGTTAGTCAAAATTTTCGATAAAATTTCGCTCCTAGATTTCTGATGATATTGCTCATATAGGAGCAATTTAAACTAGACTTTCTTTTTTTTTCTAAAAAAAAATCCTATTTTTTTTTACATTTTCTAATTCATCGTCTTCATCTCTATCACATTGTTTTTTCGTTTGATTTAAACAACCTTCCAAAATATCTGCTTGTATAGGTTCTTGTTTACCATTTTTGATGATCACTGAATCTGTATGAGATCGTTAAAATGTTTGTTTATCTAAAACAAAATTGATCCTACCATCATTTAAGTAATCAAACGTATTCACCAGAGAGCTTATTGTTTGATTCGATTTAGACATAAATTGTTTTAAAGTATCGATTTCGACTGATTTAATTGAATGTTCTTTTTCGCCTAAGTCTATCATGATCTGACATGAAGCTTTCAAGAAAAAAAAAAAGAAAAAACAAAATTTATTCAACACTAATTTAGGATTAGTATCTAATTTATTTTCTTTTCTTAATTTGAGACTATTCTTGTTGCTATAGAAACCTAAATTTGTCTATGCTATGCAATTTGTCTTGTTAATTCAATAGGATGCCGTGGCCTAGACACCTAATTATTCGACAAATATTGACTCAAGTAACATCAACTAAATATATTCTTTTCAGCGAATTTTTTAGCTAAGCGGAAATTATTCAAAAGCTTTTTTTTAGATTCAAATTATAGATTCATTTTTTTTGATCAAACAAGCATTTATTTTTTATTTTTTTCAATAATATTTACAATAAATTATTTGCTAGCGATAAAATGATTTCAAGATTTTTAGATTAAGTTTAGAAATTATTATTATTTATTAATAGTTTATAAATAAATAAAAGTAAAAAAAAAATCACTTGAGTCAAACTAATTTTGTAACGGAATCGAGGCTAATTGATTGCACATTGAATCATTGAATCAGATTTTCATGTATTATTTGGTTAGACTGAAATGAAAAGCGCTCTTAGAATTACGCAAAAGATCAAAATCAAATATTTATTGATTCGTAGGCTAAACGGAATTCCATTAATTTTAAAAATAAAGTTTAAAAAGGAATGTTGTGTTCAAAACTATTTTTATAAATTTAATAAAAATTCCAATTTTATTTAAATATTTGTGCCAATTTTAATAACTTTTATTCTATTTTCGAATACGCTTACTTTTTTATGCTTTTGAATGGGTATTTTTGTTTAAAAAGTAAAAAATTTTAGCAGTTAGTAGCGTTTTTATTTTATAAAGTGAATAAAAAGAGAATTGTTATCTCAAAAAAAAAAAAAAAAAAATAGATAAAAAATTTTGCATAGCAATGTCAAATTAAAGATAAAATATTATCTATTTCGAAGATTAAAAATAAACGCCATTATAAATTGATTGATGCTTTATTCGATTATTAAGCAACCAAGGTTCAATATTAAAAAATATAAATAATAAAATATAAAAAAATTATATTTGTTTTTTTATCAAGAATCAATCAATTTAAGTATTTGATGCTTTATTATCACGCTTAAATTAAGATAATTACATAAAAAATTTATCATTACTTCAAAAATGGCACGTTTATTTATTTAATTTGTATTTTATTAGATGAAGTTTGTTTCAATTAGTTATAGGAAAAAATATAATTATATCTTATTTATTCACTTGATTTGTTAACGAAAAGAATTGATTGAAAAAGAAATCAGCTTAGGTTGATTAAGTAAACTTTTGCCTTTAGGTTTTGTTTCTGTCGACAAACAATTGTAAATAAATCTAATTTTTAGATAATAGATACTAGATTTTAAATAATCAACTAGTATTTTAATGCATGAAATAAAATAATTAATGCGCTACTATTTAAAAATATCATTAAATTTGGTTAAAAAAAATCCGATGTAAAATTAATCTATAATAGTTTTTGAACAACTTGTTTATCAAGCTTTTCAAAACAAAAATTTAGAAGCATAATTACTTTCTATTTTCATCTTTAAGAGGTCAAATGACGAAACAAATTGACAAAAGCGATTTGACTTTATTTAAAGAAAACATAAATAAAGCTTTGTAATGTTGAAGACTCAAGTGTGGGTGCTTGGTCTCACAAGTTTTTTAAATGTAGTTTTGGTTACTGTTACGGTTTGGGGGTTTTTAATAAAATTAGGTTTTCATATGTTAAACATTTTATTCGAAACAAAACAAAAGAGAGAAGTAGGTGGCAAAAAAATAATAATACAAAAAAGAAAACAACGATATTATAACAAAGCATGTTTCACTAGTCCTTAACCGAAGTTAAGTACTATTGAAATCATGTTATTAGAGTGAGAAGCTACGGTTTAGTCCGCAACAGTAAATTTACTCTGATTTTATTTGAAGAAAGATATATTGATTTTTCAATTTTGATGATTTTAAAAATTTTTCTGCTATTTTTTTACGGTTTTGTTGTTAATTTTGAATAAATAAAATAGTTGATGAATGTAAAATTTGTATTTTTAAACTAACTGAAAGTAAAGTGTTCGACCATTACAATGTCTGTCAATGGTTACAAATTTTGATGAAAAAACAAAAAGAATAAATTTGAAAACGATTGCAGATTTTTTTTTGTTTTCAAATAATTATGACTGATTTTTTCTATGGGCTCAATAGTAATTTTTTGTGTAATGAAGCAGCAAACAAAATCAAAATTGTTAGCAATTTGACACAAAATTTAATCATTATTACGACTGAATTAATCTATTTTCAATAAAGATCCCTGGATAAGTTTCTTATTAATCTAATTTAATTTAAATAAGCACAGGATTTTTTATTAGTAACGTAGAGAATTATCCTGAAATCTTTAGTATTAGATAATTCTAATTAAAAATTAAGATTTTTTAATTTAATACTAGATATTTAATTAAAACGTCGAATATTATAAGATTAGATATTTTTCAAATATGAAAATAAGTTTCATGTCTTGTTTAAAAAATAGTTATTATACAATTTAGGTCATTAATCAATAATAATTGATGATTATCATTTGATTTGAAAATAGTTTTTTTTTTGGTAATTATTTTAACAATCGATTCAAAAAAGAATTGCTCAATAAACTCCAGGGAGACATACACACTATTTAAAAGTTTTCCTTGTTTAATAAGTACTAGAACAAATGATTGCTTTCAATTATATTGAAAAAAAATTGAATTGATTAGGTTTTGAAATAGTTAACAAATGATTTAATTAAAGACTAATAATCACATTATTTAATATATATATATATATATCGCTTTGATTTTAATTAAAATTAAATTTTTTTCTTTTATTTCGTTTTTTTTTTGAATTTTTTTCTTAGCTAATAATTAAATAAAAGCGTCTAAAAAAGACTCTTGAATTGTTTTCACCATTTTTTTTCTAGCTAATCACATAATCAATAAATATTGAATTTTTAGATTTAATTAAATCCTTTAGGATTTTTATCAATTTTTGTGTCCTAAATTGTGAATAGCTTGTTCTATTCCGAAATGACTTCTTCCTATCAAGAAAATATGCTGCTTGATTATAGCGAACAGAAAAAGAGTGAAGAAGAATTGCAAAATTTATCATTTAACAATTCGGATTCAAGTGAACAATTTCAAATAAATAATAAATTGTTGACCCAAATTGAAGTTTTTTTACTCTCTTGTTTGTTTGTATTAACTGTAATTGGTAATTTAACAGTGATTCTTATAATTTTGCTCTATCGTAACATGTCGTCAAAGCGGGCTAGATGGTTCAAATTGAACAAAAACATTTCTCGAATGTCATTCTATATAATTCATTTGTCTATTGCTGATTTAAATGTGGCCTTTATGAGCATACTGCCGCAGTTAATTTGGCGTCAATCAGTCGTGTTCAATCATTCTCATTTTTTGTGTAAATTCGTTGCCTTTTCCCAAGTAAATCTAAACTTTCTATTGTTATTATCATCAATTTTATTAATAAATAAAAAAAAAATATTTAATTAAAAGAGTTAATTTTTTCTAACTTTTTTTTTGTTGTATCACAAAGGTATTTTCAGTGTATGCCTCAACTTTTTTGTTGATAGTAATGGCCTACGATCGATTCAAGTGCATATGCTGGCCCATTAAGAGCTGCTCGTGGAACTGTCGTCACGCACTCATTGGCATATTTGTTGCATGGATAATTGCGGCCACTATATCTTCACCGCAGTTGTTTTTGTTCAAAATTCAGCACATGAACGCCCATGTCTACACTGTCGAGACTTGTTCAGTTAAATGGATGTCAAAACGACACGAAGGTCTCTATCTACTATTTCACATGTCAACCCATTTTTTGATTCCATTTTTTGTTTTGACTTATTTGTACTCGCGAATATTTCTCACTGTGTCCCGGAATATCAGTCGCAAGCACGCATCGGTAAGGTTCGAACGCGAGAGCTCTAAAACTGGCACCGAAATAAATCAGCTAAATCGAGAAAATAGTCTTAATACACAAAATGGTTTGATTACCGAAATAAAAAACGAGAGTGAAAACTCAATTTTTAGAGACAAAAAAACCGGCATTATTCTATGGCTAAGAAGTCACTTCAACAAGAGCATAAGACACAAAATTTTGTACACATCAACTAAAAAATCTGGCAAAAACATAAAATTTAGTAGGAGCCAAAATTTTTCGCTAAACAATAGTCTACCTAAAGAGTATGAGATGAAACTAATGCTTAAAAAAAATGATCCATTGTCCGAATCGGACAATCGGTATTCAATGAGACTCGATAAGAATAGTGTGTACAGCAAGAGTTTTAAGAAAAATTTTCCCATTAGACAAACGTTTACTGGAAAAGCTTTGACTAAATCTAAAATAAAAACTTTGAAACTAACACTCACTGTGGTAATTACATATGTAATGTGCTCGTTGCCATTCTATGTTTGTACATTTATTCACTTTTTACTTGGCCTTTCTGCCCACAATCATTCTAATTTATTTACAAAAATTTTAGGTAAAAAATTTTTTTCAATTTTTTTTTTTCAATTAAATTTAGCAGCTTAAAAATAAAAGTTGAAAAATTTTTTTTGTTATAAAAGTTTTTGCAACAATATCGACAAATATGCTCTTTCAATTGAACTCGTGTGCAAATCCATTTATTTATTTATTTTTCAATGGAAACATTTGTAAAATAGTCAAAAGGTATTTTGAAAAATTCAAATATTATACTTCTAATCCTTAATTAAAAAATTTATTTTTACTATTAAAACATAGATTCAAATCAAAAACATAAACATGGATATCTCAAAATAAAAAATATATTTGGAGAAAAAAAAAGAACAAAAAAATTGTGTAATTAATTATTTTAGATAGAAAAATAAATAAAATAGTTAAAAAAAAATTAATTTAGATTTTTTTTTGTTAGAATACCTTTTAATCCCTAATGATTATTAAGAGATAAGACACTTTTAAACTAATAATAATGTTGGATTAGAATTTGTTAGTTTGTTTGAGTTGATTTTTTCGATCAACTTCGCAATTCAAAGCATAAAATCTAATCTGATAAAAATATATCTTATCGAACTTCCTGATAAAAACGCCAAATTCAAACTTAAAATTTAACACATTTTAAATCATTTGTAGAATAAATATTATAAAGATTTAAATAAAAAAAACCACCAAATTATTAGATTAATTAAAACCAAAATGAATGATACACTAAATTCAAGCTTGGAAGAACGAGAATCACTGGAAAGCTCAATTCAAATAGGAATGCTTTTGTTTATATTTTTTGTCGCATTAATTGGAAACTCTATTGTGATTATTATTTTGATGACGAACAAGTTCGACAATAATCATCTTAAATTGAGCAGAATTTCATTTTACATAGCTCATTTGTCATTAGCAGACATTATAGTTGCTTTATTCAGCATTTTTCCTCAGATATTTGAATTAATGTTCAGATTTTTCAAGTATTCTCAAATGGCGTGCAAATTTATTAAGTTTAGTCAAGTGTTTTCAGTGTATGGTTCGACCATGGCTTTGATTCTCATGGCTTATGACAGATACAATATAGTTTGTAAAATAGATAGAAAGTGGCAAAAAGAAAAAGGATTCTATCAAATTACTTTTGCCTGGTTTTTCTCATTTATATTCGCTTTTCCGCAGCTTTTTGTTTTCAAAGTGGAAAAAATTTTAGACAAGATGATTTGTTGTGTCAAATGGAAAACCAAAACTCATGAAATTTTGTATATATCTTATCATTTTTTACTACAGTATTTAGTGCCATCTATTCTTCTAGTTTATTTTTATGCAAAAATTTTTATTACCATTGCAAAATATAACAAGGATAAAAGAGAGGAAAAAAAGCTTATTAATCCAGATGCGGTGTTCAATATAAGAAAGAGTGATTTAAATTTGAATCAAAGTGACAAAGAAGAATTTGACAGATGCAATAAATGGTACAAGAACACGCTAACCAAATCTAAAATTGACACCTTGATTTTAACATTTGCAATTGTGGTTACTTTTATTTTTTGTGGTCTACCTTTTTACTCAATTCTATTTATTAGTCTAATTTTTCCAAATATAATTGTAAATTCATGGACAAAATATTTATTTTTAGGTAAATCTAATTTACATCTATTTTTAACTAAACATGAAAAAGAAGAATAAACTTTGTTCATTTCTAACATTTAAGTGATGAGTCAAATGTTTCAATTGAATTCTTGTTCGAATCCAATTATATATCTGGTATTTAATCGTAAAATATACAAATATTTCAAGTAAGTTAAAATTAATCTAATTAATTCATTGTACTGTTTATCAATTAGTTAGAAATATTAATTTAGCTCTTATAAAAAAAAAGAACTTTAAAAACTCAATTCACAATTGCGTTTGTTGATAATTTATTAACAAACTGAATTTATTCTTCAACATACAAAGTAAAAATAAAATATAAAATTAAATCTTATCTCGACATTACCTGGATAACAAAAAAAAAAAAAAACTAGTCTATTTGATTGAGATAAGCAACATTTTCTTAAAATATATTTAAAAATTTTAACAGAAATAAATAAAAAAAAGTAAAGATTAAATCGATAGCATTTATTAAATAAACAAAAATTGTGAATAATTTTTTTTTAAATTTTAGACCATCTAAAAAAGAAGCTGTCAATGATGAAGCATTATCGAACAATATTTCAAATTAATTATTAAGTGTTCTTTTTTTGTTGTTGTCATATTTAAAATATTAATAAAATCTCTATTGAATTGTATTTTATTTTTAATTCCTCAAGCTGACTGAAGATAAACGATTAATCTTTGCAACTCGCCCATTAAAAGCATGCTATTTGCCTTATCTTAAATTCATATTTAAACAATTTTTAGCCATAATCTATTTAATTAACACGGAATTAAAGATCATTAAATAAATAATTTTCTTAGTATTGATTACCACGTCATGGTTTGGTTTTTGTTTTTTTTTAACTTAAAAAATGATTAAAAATAAACTCTTGTTTTTTGTTGTTTTTTTTTTTTTTTCACAAATGGTTAAATTTAATTCAGGCCTCACAAATAAAAATATCTAGGATTTCAAAATTTTAAACTGATAAATTTGAGCTTAATTAAATTTAATTATTCATTTTTTTTAAACTGACCTTTATCTCTTAATTCAAATATCGTCTTTCAGAGTCGGTTTCTAGAACTAATTTATCTTAAATTGATCTCGACACATAAAAGCTTTCTCATAGCTAAAATTTTTGATTTTTAAACTTGGTCAAGTATTATTAGACTCAATGATGTCTACAAGATAAATTAGCTCTTAATTTGATATAAATTCCGCTTATAAATAGTTTAAATTTTTATATATTGTGAATTTAAGAAAAAAAAAAAGAAAATAAATTTACAAATATGTTTTTTCTGTTAAGCCAAAATTTATTTTTTACTATTAGCATCGTTTCACTATTCAGCTTTTAAGATTATCCTTGATTTAAAAAGCTATTTAAATTTCTAATTTAAAATAGAAATGAATGCATTGTAGTTTAAAAAAAAAACGCATTCAAATTTCAACTGGCTTTAACTTTTCAAACAACATCATTTATTTCAGCTGGCTTTAATTTCTTTTAGTTTGGCTTAATCGTTTAGTTTTGATTTTTTAACTTAATCCTCAATTTAATAAATACTCTTTAGAAAAAAAAATTAAAATTCTATTTTTTTTATTTTAAAGAAATGAGATTTTTTGTGCAAACATTAGTAGTTTTTTCAGCATTATTATGCTTGACCTGGGGTCAACAATCAAGTCCAATGCTAGCCAAACTAATGCGAAAAAGAGAGATAGACTTTTCGCAATTCAAAGATTTGCAAGACTTTGATCGATTGAAAAATTTGATCGGTGACAAATTGGATAAATTGAAAGATGTGACCAAAGAAGGAATTGACTTACTCAAAGTCAAACTTAGTGAAGAAGGAATGGATATTAAATCGATAGCACGCAATCTAGAAGAATTAATTCCATCTTCATTGCTCAACGATCGACTAATTGCTCAAGAAGAGAACAAAATTGAGTCTTTGAACGAAACAAAAAATGTAAGACGCAAAAGAGTCAGTGATGTAAATGAAGTTCATGTTCCGATTGATAGTTCACTTAATGTAGAGCCTGCTATCGAAGAAAATGCTAATCAAACTCAATTGACTGATTTGAACCAAGTTGAACAAGAAGTCAATGAGACAAAAATTCAATTAACCACACTAGAAGCTACAACTGTGCCAATCACTAATCAACAACAAACAACAACTACTACTAAAGAAATGGTCATGACCAATACTACTACAACTACTACTAATATTACTGACAGAGTACAACCAATTTCCACTAATCCAGTGATTGTTCAAACCACTACTGAACAAGTTTTTTCTACAACTATGCCTGAATCTATTGATGATGTTTTAACCACAGTGGAAAAAACTAGTGTTCCGGTAACCAATACTGAATTAAATATGCCACAAAGTACCATTGCTCAAACAACAACTGTTGAGCTAAAAACACAAACAACTGTTGTTCCAATGACAACTTTTGAAACATCAACTCTTCAACCAGCTACCCAAACCACAACAACAATTTTTAAGACAACTGAAAATGTTCCATTGACTACTGAAGAAATAACCACTGTTGAAACAACTGTTGTTCCAATGACTACTTTTGAAACATCAACTCTTCAACCAGCTACCCAAACCACAACAACAATTTTTAAGACAACTGAAAATGTTCCATTGACTACTGAAGAAATAACCACTGTCGAAACAACTGTTGTTCCAATGACAACTCTTGAACTAACAACACAAGTTATGACAACTGTTGAGGCAACAACTCAATCTATTATTACGAGTACTACACAAGAAACAACTACAATTGAAATTGAACCAACTACTCTTACCACCACAACCCAACAATTAGAGACTACAACTAAACAGGTCGAATTGACAACTACTGAATTAGCTCAAACTTCAACTACTGAACTTATTGAGACTACGGCATCAACTGTTCAACCAGTAACCACAACTGCAACTACAACTACTGTTTTTGTTGACACCACAACTGCAACTACAACTACTGTTTTTGTTGACACCACAACTGCAACTACAACTACTGTTTTTGTTGACACCACAACAACAACTTCAACAACAGAGGAAATTGTCATTGAAGCTTCTACAGTTGAAGTTGAAGAAAGCAGCGAGATAGATACCACCACAATTCAAGTAACCACTAGTACTACTGAAGAAGCTTCGGAAGAAGAAGATGTAGAAGAAAATCTCGATAGCTCAGCTTCGAATGAATTTCCAGATATTTCTGATAAAATCAAATTTGAAGTAACTAATTATACAGCTTTGGACAATGGTACAGAGAATCCGGACACAAAAAGCTATTCTCTACGCCTGCACATTAAAGGCTATCAATGGAATGATAGATATCAAAATGTGAATTCAACTGAGGCTCAAGAATTTTTGAAAAGTAAAATAATGCCACTGTTGTACAAATATTTGAATGTTACCAAAGACGAACTCAACGAAGTCAAGCTTGTCCGACTATTAAAAGGAAAACAATAATTTTAAAAAAGCACAAAAAAATTATTCAAAATTTTTTAAAACAAATTTGTGTCAAAATTTTCAATTTTTCTTTTTTAATTATCTAGTTAATTTTATGTGAGAATCTTAATTTTTTTTTTTTCATATTTTTTAGAAATTAATTAATATTTTGTAAATCGGACATTTGATCAATTAAAATATTTAATGTATTCCACTAATAAAAATATTTCCAATTTTTAAGATTTTTTTTCTAATTAATAAAAATAATCATTTTTTCGACTAAAATCAAAATTTTTTCAAAACTTATTTTTTAGAACAAATTGAATTTTTTTCAAAAAATCTTAGAAATTCAAGTTGATAAAAGCACTTGCTAAATTCATTTATAATAATTTATTCTCGTTAAGAATATTTAAATGAGAAAAAAATTTAATTATTTATGATTACTTTCTCTTTGAGAAATTATGTAACTTTGAGAATTTTTTAAAATCTAAAATGCGAAAATAACTCATTATTGTTTTAGTATTAGTTTTATAGAATAAGCTGACTGTTGATTTTTATTTAGCTTTAATTCTATTGATTTAAATTTATTATTCAAATTTTTCATTTTTTTTTTCTTATAAACAATATCTTATTTCTAATTTATGCTTAAATAAAAACAAAGTATTGATTTTACATAAAAATAGGTTTATTTTAACGAGATCGGAAAAAATATTATTTTCAAATTTTAAAAATAAATACCAATACAAATGCTATATATATATATATATATAATATATGTACATAAAACAAGTTTTTTGAAAAATTTTGGAAAAAAAACAATAAAAAATAGAATTTAAAGACTTGAATATTTCTTTCTTTCCTAATTGATAATACTTGACATTTTATCGTAAAAAAGCATATAAACATTGCTATTGAGCAAGTTAGTTTGTTTTACTAATTTGATATCATTGTCTGAAATTTGCAGCCAATTTTGCTCATCTGCTTCATTCGAAAGCATTTTTCTAAACGCTACAAAATGTCCACTCAAGGCACTACCATAATGAACAACAGCCGATCTTAGCTCATAAAAATTGTCAAGATTGAAATTAGTGTTTTTTTTCTCATTCAAAATATTCATTGTTGATTGATTTAATTGGGCCTTGCCTCCCAATAGACCACCAATTCCAACTTGTTTAAGACTAAAACTAGACATATTTGCTTTAGAATTATTGTCTATTTTAATTTTTAGAGGAAATTGAACAAAATTAGTCTTTTTAATCATTTCACAACTCAAATCCGACCAACTATTTCGCTGTATTTGAACACAAAGACATTCTGGTAGTTTAGCAATAGCTTGACGTTTCAAAATGCCTCTTTTTATTTCATGTTTGAGCTCTAATTTAGCACAATTTTCACATTTCATTTCAGCAAGTATTTCAGTCTTGAAAAAATTATTCAAACATTCAAAAAGTGTGGTCCCATTTAGAGAAAAGCTATTTGAAGCAAAAAAATTATCTCTATTGTGAGGTATGGTCAGTGAAAGACTGTAAAAAGACTCTAATTTAAGAGGATATTTGTAATTGCAGTCTAAGCACTGAAATTGAAGAGCCAAATAGCCATGAAATGGATTTTTTTTCGATGATAGACACGAGCTTTCTTTTAAATTAGACGGCTGAAAGTAATTAAGTGATTTGAAGTTTTTTGTGTTTTCAAGTTGTTCTTCATCCAAAACGTCCATCAAAAGATGAAAAAACTCATGGCAATCGTGTTCTTCGGATTGAATGTGCCAATTGTGAGCACTAAGAGCTTGTTTAATACTTTGTGCTGCATAGAATTCACATTGAAAGTCATTTGGTTCGTTGATTAAGTTGCAATTTGTGCCAATTTTATTTATTGCCGCAATCACTTGACTGAGAGAATCAAATAAATTTGTCTTGATGCCATTTGATTTTATCCTACTATGCACAAGCCACTCGGTTACTTTGTTTGATGAGGCCAATGATTGTAAAATAACGTTTATAAAACATTCGTTTTTGTAGTTGATTAGTCCGCGTGGATATGCCGATTCGTTGTGATGTTTGCGTTTTTTTTTGTCCGATGAGCCAGGCGTGTACAAGACATAAGTGGCTGCAACGCCTAGAAAGCCCGCTATATAAGCATATGTTGGTATTTCTTTTAATATTCGAAGCATTTTTCTCTTCTCTAAACAATATTTTTAAAGATAAAAAATAAAATATCTAAAATTCTCTTATTTAATTTTCAAATAAAGGTAGAAAATAAAAATAGAATTTTGTATGTGAGTGTGTGTGTGTGTGTGTATGAGAGTATATATATATAGAAAATTTGCAATAATTGTTGCAAAATTTTTTTTTTCGTTAGCATAAAAATGAAATTTATTGCTAACCATTATTGCAATTAAAACGAATAAAAAAATAAAAATAAAACCCTTGGAAATTTTCTATTCAATTTAAATTTAATTAACTATAAAGTGTAATGATAATTTTTAATAGAGCCCTAGGCTAATTGGTCTAAACATGCGTATCCAAGTAAATGTTTTTGAATACGATAAATTTAGTTGAACAATTATGCGAAATGTTTCAATGACTAAAAAAGATTTGTGACAGATTTCTGAAATTCAACTTTTTGAAATTTTATTCCATAAAATAAAGTATTTAAACTTAAATTAAATCAGATTTTTTATTCGAATTTGATTTAGAAAATATATGTTAAAACTGAGAGAGTTTGAACTAAAAAAAATATTTAAATAAGCAAAATCTATCTAATTGCTTGAATAAACTATTGAAAAAATTTAATAAAATTTTTTTATATTTTTTTTTACTAAAACAAATATTTCAATTTGTAGACTTTAATTAATACAATCCTAGATTTACAATTTAGTTGTGTATTTTAATCAAATTTATTTCGAAAAACTTGGAATTGAATAACTAACTCACTGAATTAACTAATACGAAAACTAAAACTGTGTCAATCACTGTGAATTTGTTTACCCGGTATCCTATTTGAAAATAAATTCTTTAATTCATTCAAGTTTTTAAATAGCTTTGATAAATATTTAAGAGTGATCAAATTTTTTTTTATTTATTTAAAATAGTATCTAGATAATTTTTATTTATTTTTTCGTTTAAAAGCTATTTAAGCTATATTTATTTAGCCTTTGGGACTAAAGCAATTATTTTTTTAAGATTGTTTGAAATAAAAGATATTTAAAAAACAAAGAGTTGGATATGAGAACAATTACTATTTACTTTACTTTAATTTATATTAATTAAATTAAATTTTTATTTTTTTCCTCAATTTTCTGAATTTTTTATTTTATTTATTGGCAATAAATTTTTCAAAATTTATCTTAGATTAATTTAAAAAAAAAATTATTTTATTTGCAATAGATTCAGTTTAAATAATTTTAAATGGATGGCATTGTATGAGACATTGTTTAAAATTTCTAGTTTCCAATTTCTAATCTTTTCATTAAATTTTAAGCCAAGGTTTAGATTTTTCATGAGCATGAAAAAATAAATACCATTAATTGTTGATTTGTCTTTTATTTTCGGATAAACATGTTATTATAAATAATGCTGATTTTACTATTTAAGAATTTTTTGTTTTACATAATACCAGATTCGATATTTCTGAAGCATTACATTTAATTCTATGATCTAAGCCTTTCTTGAACTGAATCTATTTAATTTTATTTAATCAAATTGCAGCCAAGATCTATGCTTATAAATAAGTACTTGATTTGTTCATAGCTATCTCATGATAAACATGTCAAACGCCAGCTTTAATTTTGTATTTAGAGCAAAATTTTCATTTTATATTTTGTTTTTAAATGTAAATTTATTTTTAATATGATTCATATTCGAAAATAAGCTGGACGGATTAAATTGAAATGAGACAAAATTGAAAAATCTATGGAAAATAAATGCAATATTGAAAAGAAAAAATTAAATTTTAAAACAAAATAAAGCGTTTTACTTAAATTAATTTTTTAATTCAAGTAAAAATTTAAAAAAAAAATTAATTTTTTTTAAGTGGAATTTTTGACAAAACTTAAAACTTTAATAATTTGGAGAAATTATTTTAATTATTTTCAATCTATGCTTTCATAATCAAATTTTGTGTATAAAAAAGTGTTTGTGTGTAAATATGGGCTAGTTTTTTTGGTGTCTCTTACCATATTTTGGAAATTTTTTTAAGAACATAGAGATATATTTTTAATTTTAGAATTTAGAGAATTACAAGTGAAAATCTTCTTTTTGATTTATGATAATTAATAGTTGTTAGATTGCTTGTACAATGAAAAAAGAAGGCATATAATTGCTATCTGAGTGACAGTTTTAGACGAAAATAAAACTGCTGAACGAGTTTTAAAATCATTTTTGTTTTGATTTAATAAGAAAAAAATTTTTTATTATATATTCATTATAGATCAAAAATAATTTTAATAATAAATAAAAAATATAAATTTAAATAGTTCATTTCTTATTTAAAAATTGAGAAATTAATTGTTATTTCATGGAAACAATAGGAAATGATTAATCAAAAAAATATTAGAATATGATTTCAAAATTTAGTTCTTTTAAAAGCTTTTCATATTAGCAAAGATGAACTAAATAATTTTTTCTTTAAATTTAAAATAATTCAGATGAAATTTTAACATTTAATATAATTAATTAGTTTTATTTGTGGGTTCTTTTTTGATTTATTTTTTTTAAATAATTTTTATAAAAAAAACGGTGGTTCTAAATCCTTCAATATTTAGTGTGCTTTTTTTTTTGAGCAATCAATTTTTAACAAACGCATAATTGTAATCTCAAAATGATTTATCTAAAATTCATAAATTTATAATCTAATTGGAAAAACAACTGCATTCATCTAATCTTATTTTAATTCACTAAAAAGGCACGTTTTAAAGTAAACTTAAGCAAACATAATATGATTAGGATTTTATATTAAATTAAAAAATAATGTGATTTGAAAATAATTTACAAACTAGAATTTGTTGCGCTAATGGATTAGTTTAATTCCATGCAAAGCTCATTTATTTTTTATAAATCTACTTGAATCAATATTGCGTTTGATTAGATTTTATTCTTATCATTGGCTGCATTGTATTTGTGTTCCAAAATTCATTTTTTACTCAACTTGAAAAAAAAATTTATAATAATATAAAATGAGATAAATAAAATTTTCTTCCTGATTATGCCATACAAGGATTGCTTGCCTATAAATTATCATAATATATCGTATAGATATATCGACTCATGTCATGCCGAGAAAACGCTGCTCTAATCAGTGATTTATGTCTAAATGGAGAAATTATTACACAATTTTGAATATGGTTTGCGTTGGTTCACCACTATCCACTAAAATTAATATCTTATTATGAAAATTTAACATATTTCCTTTCATCTTCGATTATCAACAAAAAAATATCGAATTATGATTATTTCTTCTTAAGAGCAATTTATAACTTCCTAAATTCATAATTTTACTTTAAAAAAAAAGCACAAGATAAACCATTTCTTCAAGACAATATTTCATATTTAAGTTTTATTTTTTTTTTAAATTGAGACCAAGTTTAATTTAGATTAGATATTAAAATGAAGTCTGTTTGATTCATGAAAAAATAGATAATAATAAAGTCAACTAAAATGAATACAAAATCTGCTGCTTGTACGAAAAATAAAATTTTAATTTTTTATCTAATTTTTTTTTTTTAGTTTCCTCTAAAATTCGAAATTTGAATGAATATTATAACAACATAGTGAATTGTTCTCTTCCGGTAGCCAATACTGGTGCGGACATAACATCTACACTCAAATACTTTTCCGACATTTTATTGACGTATTTTATTCCTTTTATTTATGTTTTTTTTTTATTTAATAAATTTAAATCAAATTTTTTTATTTTAAAGAATATTGAAAGAGACCAATTTAGAGGATGAAAGCGATTCAGAGCAGTCCGGACAAAATCTATCAGCGAATCGGATCAAAAAATTTCCCAATCTCAACTATTCATCATTGTATCATTCATTGCTTAATTTTATAGAAATAATTCCCAATATTCAACAAAATCAAAATGAAATTGGTCAGGCTTTGATTCATGCATTTGCTTGTTTGTCACCATTTTTGACCGATGAACTAGTCGAAACATTTCCGCACACAATTGCCCTCACTCTGACCACATTCCCCAACGAGCTACACAAACAAATTATTGAAGTTTTATGCAACACAGTCATTCAAATATCAAGTAGAAATAAATAAATATATATATATATGTATTTTTTTTTTTAATTTATTTATTAAATAAAAGTAATGACTAATTCGTCGCCAGAGTCGTTTACCATAAGTTGTATACCATCTATTGTCATGATTGTGCTCGAGTATGCCGAAGATTCAACATTTCATGTTCAACTTTTTGAATCTTTTCTTAGTCTTAAAAAAAATTTTATTCAAGTAAGTTGATGGTAAATAGATTTAATATTTTAATTATTTTTTCCTTTAGGATATACTGTGCGCCATATCGTACGGCTCATACAAAGTCAGGTATCATGCTACAAATTTATTATTTCGATATTGGCCAAAGCTAAATCCGAACAAATCGGATCGCAACAAGCACTATAATCATACACGTAATTTTTTCTTTGCTTGATTACCCATAAACCAATTCCTTGATTCTTAAAGAATGTGAAATAATTTCATGAAACAGAAAAATATTAAACAAATTAAATTTTATTTAAGCATGTTCGTTTTCATTTTCAAAATCTGTAATATAGAAAACAATATTTTGTTTTAGTTTATTAAAAAACATCTAGCAGCAATAGTATAGCTATTGATAAGCATCAAATTGTTTGTTTTTTCACACACAGAAAATAAGATTTATTAAAATAGTTTAACTTTTTTGGGAATCTTATTTTTTATTTGGCCATCAAATCACCACTAGTAACTAAAAACTGTCTCACTAATATGCAAAAGAAACATTCAATCTCGATAAAATAATCGATTTCACCAAACAGTTCATTTTCATTTGCGAATCAGCTTAGTTTGGACAAGTGCTATTTTAACAGGTTAATTTGGACAGCTAACATTCGACAGATACTAGTTATAATTTAGACTTAACTTGTTTCGAAAAAAATGTTTGTTATACATAAAATTATTTAATCAATTTATATTTAATTCTCTTTTAATTTATTTCTATTTTAATTATATTAAAAATGGACATTGTGACTTTTGGAACAAAAAACAAAAACAAAATTTCTAAATTAAAATAACTTTTTACCCAAAGGTCAAAAAATCTTTGTGCAAACTGTATCAACTGATACAAGTTTTGTATCACCCAAATTTAGTCTGTGCAAAATCTATGCTATTTAATTTTTTAATAATTATTCCATGCATTTACTGTTTTGCACAGTTGCACAGTTCTTTCTCAGACTAAATTTGGATATTATTTATTATTATTATTTATTTGTTTTAAGCCTCATAGACAAAATTATTTAAATTAAAAAAAAAATACAAAATTCAAAATTTTTCGCATACCAATATCTTAAGACAGTTATTAATTAGTATAATAAATAATTAGAATAATAATATCCTAAAAAGATGTCAATCAAGGGAGTTTTACAATCTGATTTTAACTTGACTAATCTTAATGGTTCTTGATAAAATTTGTCTAGGCTTTTTTAAAAAATCTTTTTAATCCTTAAAAGGACCTTACATGATCCTAGGATGACTAAGCGTCCTAGTTGGGAAAAATTCTGAAAAATGTTCCATATTCTAGTTAAGAATTATGACAGGATACTAATTAGGATCTGAGCGGGAATTGGTTTTTGGGCTTAAATTTAAAATGAATAAAGTAAATTTTATTTTATTTTAAGCTCGCAAGCCGATTCAGTGTCAATCGGAAAAATGTTTAGAACGCAAAAATATTGCCAATAAAGTGTGCATTGATCCAAACTATTCCACTCATGGCTTTAATACGCCTCCTCCATATTATGTATGCAATGAATGCTACAGGGACATACCGAAAAAATACCAAAGCTATTGTAACAATCTAGTCCAACCTGTTGAAGAAATATCACTTTATTGTGAAAATAGGGTATATATTTAAAAAATGATTAAAAAATATCTAAAACGTTTTTATTTATTTTTAATAAAACAGAATTGCAAAGCTACTGATAAAATATCTGAAGTGATTTGCTATTCTTCTACATGTGTTATTCTAAATCAAAATAAACCAATTAGTCTATGCAAAGAATGTCATTTAAGCAAACATTATCGCTTTCAGCAAAATTCAGATCATATATATCAAACTTATATTTACAATTTGTGGGAATGTGAACCAAAAACACATTCTTTTTTAATTTCATCGATAATAGCGTAACAAAAAATTTATTTTTTTTATTTATTTAAATTTTCATAGTTATTTTTTAATTTTATTTGAAAAAAAAAGTTTATTAAAAGAAGTTCCAATTATTGATTCGAAAAAAAATGAAATGACTCTGCACGAAACAAACAGACAACAAAATTTTGGAACATCAATTTCAGGTCCGTCTGGTTTGCACACAGGACAATCAGCCAAGCCAGATTTGTCTAATTTGATTAGTGTAGGTCTAATTGGTGCATTAAATAACAATGGACATTCAAACACTGGTGCTTTGGCCACTAATCTATTTAGTATATCGTCCGAAGAGTCAAGCTTTAATAAACGATTACTCAGCCGGTATGGCTGTTACCTAATTGTAAGCACTATTAAACCAAACGAAATAGATTTGGAGCATACAGAAACCTTTGGTAAAATTGTCAGTATGGTTTTGGAATGGTTTCATTTGGTTTGTTACATGCCAAGTGACACAAGTGGTGAATTAATTTCAAAAATACGAACACAATTTATTCTACCTTGGATAAAAAATGTAATTGAAAATCACTTTGAACTAGTTGTATCGTGTTTACTTCCGTTTCAGCCAGATTTTGCCAAAATTGGTGGTGTTTGGTAACGATTATAACAGCCAGACTATATTAAGAACAATGATCTAATTTTTGTCTTTTTTTTAAAGGGAGACGAAATCGAATCGAGCGGCTCAAGTTAAAGATGAATTCTCAAAATTTTGTGATCTAATTCCTTATGAAATAGTGACTTATGAAGTATATTTAATTAAATTTTCACATTCTTGCAATTATTTCTATAATGAAAGATATGGGATTATTCAATGCCTTATTGGATAGAAACAATTTTAAATGATGTTCCTGAAAAGTACCTAAATGATTTGAAAAATACATTTGTGTAAATAAAATCAAAAAAAAATAAAAACAAAAAATTTAATTAAATTTTATTTTGTTTTATTTTTAGCAAAGTTTTTGATCCGGACAGTTTTACATTTACACCCGAATTAATGTATAGATTTATTAGTGAACGCTTTGACGGATCATCGTCCAACATCCAAGAACAAGCACTCTCATGGTTGCAGCTATTGTGCGAACTAGAAGTTGTTATACCACCAAATTTACTCGTAAGCATGTTTCACACAGGCTTAAACTCACTGCAAAAACTTGAAGCAAGAGCAATGCGAAGACGCGAAGCTCTGATGTCTTCCAATATGGACAACGAGCAATTCAACGAAAATTTACTCAATAATAGCGCTTTTTTTGCTGTCTTTGACACATACGAAGCTTATCGAGTCTATAGAAATCAATTGATGCTTCAGCAAATAACTGGACAAGAATTGGCAATGTTGCTTAAAGAAGAAGAAGAAGACTTTATAATCAACAATTCAGAGTTGAATATAAATTGTTGTATAATGATGCTGGACATGATTCTTAGACAATTTGATTTGCAAAAATATTCAGAGCATTTGGGATTTTTTAATCCTATTTCCAAGGAATTGTTGGGTCTAATGAGCAAACATTTAATTTTGCCATGGGTTAAAAAACACAAATGCAAGCAACAATATGGATTTTTGAGTGCTGAGTCTGTTTCTATTCCGTCACAAAATCCATGTCAATTTTGTGAAGAATATGTTCTATGGTTCTCGTTTGCCAAAGAAATTCTCACTCATATATCACCCAAAAATGAAATTGAATTGAATGAAGTTAATTTTTTTCATTTATTAGAAACAGTTAGTACATATAAAAATTTTCAAATGGAAGATGAATTTAAGCCAAAAAGTTTGACATCAACTCCAAAAAAATCCGAATCAAAAACAGATCCTGAGGTCGGCATTTGGGTTACTTCATATGGAGTTTATTATTTTAAATTTGCACAGCTTTCTTCTCATTTACAGCTATTGCATTCAATGCTCAAAGAGCTCTTTCGTGTACCAGATGTCGATGCATTCTACAATTTGCTTGTATGTCTCAAAAAGTTAATTATTCACGGTGAATGCTTTGAACTGGCATACAAGGAGCAAAAAGGTTTTCTTATCTATTGTTTGGAGAAATTATTGATACCCAACTTGTGGAGATTGTTTAGTGCGGACTACTGTCATTTGAATGACATTGCTGTTCCTTTGTTAGTCTATTCGCTTGCGTACGAGCCTGGCAGAAATACATTTTGGAATTTGGTTGAACGCGATTATAAGGACTCAAATTGGAAAATAAGACTACAAGCAGGTAAAATCAACATAAAAAAAAGAAAAAAAATTTTCTTTGCTTATATTTTAAAAATTTTTTTTTGTCTTTTTTCAAGTTTCGAAAAGTATAGCCATTGCACAAAACTTAAAACCAAAGCAAATAAAGTCAAATTGTAACATATACTCAAGTTTGTGTTTTCTATTTGGCAATTTGATAAATAGTATAAACGATATTGATCCGAATGTGTCTCAAAAGTCAATCACAATGATTGAAACACTGGGTGATCAAGCAGCTAAATCGGTTCTTGTTGTTTTTGAGCTTCAATTTGACTCAGTCATTCAAGATAGACCACTAATTTTAAAATTGTTGTCCAAATTTTACTCGTGTTTTGCTAACACGTTCAAAAATCAACCTATTCTTTCATGGGAATTTTTCATGAGCCGTTTTAATAGTCTTTTTATCGAACAACAACTAAATCAAGAGTCTGTCTCACCTGTTGACATATCTGGACAAGCTAATAATAGCAGCAATTTTCAAAGAAAAGTAACTCTTGCTAGATTTGCTCTCAAAAGATGTGACATGGTCAAACCGATTACCAATGACATAAACGATATTCAATTGTCGTCTATTGCATTAAATGATAGATTAAGTAAAATAAATGAGACTTTAAGCCTTTTTTTTTTCTTATTTATTTAAAATTTATTTAGATATAGAATTTTTAGCTAGAGAAATTAGTTCCAAAAGAGAGAATTCTAAATTTAACGAGAAAAAAGTCAAAAGTGAAAATGTTGAAAAAGATTATGAATCTTTGGACAAAATTGTTCATCATATGCTTATTAGTTTATTAATGAAAGTAAAAATTAAATTAATTTTTTTGTACAATTTTTTCCTTCTATAATTATTTACTATTATCATAAAGTTTTGTATTCATGATGACCAGACATTGGTAAGCGAAGATCGAATAGTATTAAAACAACAAAAAATTGTGTTAAAACATCTGTATACATTAATCAAATTTAATAATCAAGACAATATATTTGTCGTTTCACCAAATGTGCTCCGCAAAACGACCAACGTAAATGCTTTTTTGTCTGGACTGGCAATTTTGCTCGACAAAAACTTTGCTTTCGGGAATACAATATTGCCAATAGTGCTCAAGTTACTTCGCTATTTGCCCCAACCATCTATTAACGAAAACGTTTCTATTCGAGTCAGTCAAATACAAGCTGAAAATTTTGCACCCAACTACACAATTGGATTACTTTCTTGTCAAGCTAGACATGCTTGGATAAATACATTGACAATTATTCTTTATAAATACCAATACAACAACGACACAAATAATTTTCAACATATTGTTAAACACCTAGTCCAAATAGTAATAAATACGCTCAAGTTTCAGTTTCACAAATGTGACTTAACAAGCTTTGATCCAATTAATTTAGACTTGAGATCTAAACATTTGAATGATTCATCTCTGGAGTCGACAGCCAATACTGCGACTAATGTAAATGTTGGCACTGAAAATAAGACACAGAACTCTTTGGTCTATTCTTCGAATAGGAATATTAATTTGGAAGACAATTTGTCCGTTAAGAGCTCAGAAAAATCAACTAGAAAAATTCAAGTGATTGAAAATAAAAGCAAAAAACTATTTAAAATAAAGTAATTTTTTAAATAAAAATAATATTTATTTATTTACTTATTTATTCATTGTAATTTAGTATTAGATCTAAATCGAACTCGTCCTCGCTAGCTAATCAGGTTGATCAAAAAATTAAAGCTAAAGAAAACCAATTCAAAGAGACCAATAAAGTGCTTAGTTCATCTCAAAATAGACTTGATTTAATTGTAATGCAAAAAAATGTCAAACAAAAAGAGTCAAATGCTTTTGAAACTATTTTAATGGATGAAAATTCTTCTGAAACAAAATGTTCATTTAGTATTAGCAAATTTTTCAATAATCCAAAATCTCACTTTTTCGGGTAATTTTTAGTTTAAGGTAAAATTTTTTAAATTTTCATTTATCTAATTAAATAAAGAAAAAAATCAAATAAATCAATTCAAAATATGGCTATGATAAATATGGGCGCTGCTGATGGAGCCAATGTTTACAGAGTAGGCTCTTCAGCTATGTCAGCTCAAGGACTACACTTGACTAAGCTAAGTCAAATTGGACGACGTAGTGCAGTCACTAAATGCAGCATGGATGATGAGAACACAAATGAATCAGAAAGTGAAACCATGTTTATGAGCAATCATCAGCTAATAATGAATTCAAGTGAATTACTAAATGGTGAATATGGCCTTTGTTACATTAAATGTACGAGATGTAATTTGCGATTAGAGTACTACAATGAAGAATCATTGGGAGGCTTGATTATTATTTGTTCAACTTTCGTTCATATTGAAAGTGCTCTAGCGGCTCCGTTAATTCTTGACATGCTTAACGCTATCATGAGGTAATTTTTTATTTAAATCATTAATATCTACAGATAAAATTGAAGAAAAAATAATTTTTGAAAAAAAAAAAAAAATACTACAAAATTTTTTTCTAACAGTAAAAAATAATCAACAATAATTGCAGGATAGTGCAATTGGTATATTAGTATTGCGTCACCTTCACGCTTGATCCTTTACATGGATGTTTACAGTTTATTTACATTTATATATTTACAGTCTGCATATGTTGCTATACATAGCAATTGAAGTGAATTTCAACTTCACACATTTTTTAAAATTTCTCTTATTTATTTACACGATTCACCGTCTTCTAATTCACAGAAAAGTGGTGCTACTTTTTTCTTAATCTATTCACCAATTACACAACTATACTTTTAGTCTCTCATTCTCAATTTATTAATTAGCTTTAAAATACTAACTAATAAACAAAAAAGCAAAAAAAAAAAAATTTTAATTAATAATTTTGATAAAAATATTTTATACTTTTAATGCTATTAATCTTTTAAATTTTGAAGAATTGCTGCAAAAAAAATGTATTATTGGCAAGCAAATAACAACAATTTTTATTTACCTGGAAATTATAGCAGCATAGCTAAACAGTTTATCAGATGTTTACTTCATCATTTAGTTACCAACAGAATTTTATATCAATTGTTTCAACTTGACTTTGATGGTAAATTAGCTTTAATAAATAATAGCGGGAAGGCGAAGCTTGGAGCAATGTTTGCTGATGACCAAAATGATTAGAATTTCCATAATTTTCAAAATTTAAAAATTATTATTAAATTCTCTACTCTAGAAAAAATTGCTCTATATTTCTCTTTAGCCTTCCTAATATTAAATACAAAAAATTAATGAGAAATTTATTTTCTTTTTGCAATTAGATGCTGAACTATTGGAAATTTTAGCCATTTCTCTGAACGATTTTAACGAATTAACATCTGTGGCAGCTTTAAAACAAGTTATAAGCGTAATTTTAGTTTATTTTAAATTTAAGACTTAAAAAAAATAAATTAGAAGAAAATTTTTTTTTCAAGGATATAAATGTTCATAAAACAATTAACTTTGATACATGTATGAGAATATTAAACAATGTTTCAATTTATATAGAATATTTGGCATTAGAAACACACCATGGTCAATGGATGCTGGTCATACAAGAATTTGAAACACTTTTTCGTCGATTAGAATCTCAATTGTCAAAATCTTATGATTACACATGTTTTTTTGTCATTATGAGCTATATTCTAAAAGTACCCGGCATTAGCGCCAATAAGACTATAATTGAATCGTTTGCTAAACTTCTTAGTCATATTCTTCAATTTTCCAAATTTAAATTGGAAAATTTGATTGATATTTGTTGTTTGTCAAATAGAGCATTTGCCCGAGATAGAGACAAATTATTTCTACCAAGAGTTATAATAAATGAACTTGTTCAAAGTATTTCTTTTAAAGTAAGATGTACAGATCGCAATTTGCTTCTAATACTACAAGTATATTTATTTAAAGATAGTTAAACAAAAAAACGAAAATTTTTTTAAAATTAATTTTATTAAAGCTTGCAGTACTTGATGCTGGTGGCAACATCTATAAGTCATCCATAATTGAACATGAGACAGATCTTTATGATCCACATTTTTATGTAAACAAAAATCGAATGAAATTCAATTTTTTCAATTTTTTTTAAAGGTTCTCACAAATGCAGCTGATTGTCTTAAGCAACATTTGAGCGAAATGATTTCATTTTTGGCCGATATTCATTCATTAACACGTATTAAACAAAATCTTCGATCTGAAAAGCATTTGCAGACAGATTTGAGCGAAGACACCCTAGGCGCTCAGCTCAAAGGTGGACTGGCTCAATTTCTAGCTCTTGAATTTACTGAACTAAACAAAAACAAAGACAAAGATTTGCGCCCTATTCAAAAATATATGCCTTGGCTAAGCAATTTACCATCAAATGCTCAACAAGGGTATAGTTGATTTTTTAATAGATTTAAAATAAAATTTTATTTTTAATTTTTTTTTTTTTTAAATTTAGAGCCAAAGAATTCGTTGATTGTATCGATCACATACGATTTTTGTCTTGGATTTTAATTGGCTCACTAACTCATTCAGCATTGACTCGGAACAAAGGAACAGTAATTAGTTATCCTATACCTATTACGTGTGGCAATTACATTGGAGAGCATATATTTTACATTTTAAATGGTTTTGCTGAACATTCAAAGACCTCTGCCATTCATATGTCGTCACTTTTTCATTCATTTATTCTTTGTCAGTTATGGACAATGTACTGCGAGCAAATTCATTACGCATATGACACCGAAAACGATTCGAGTGCACTAAATTCTATTATGGAATTTTGGACTCGCATTACTCCAGGTATACTGCAGCTTTTATCGCAAACAAAAGTGGTAAGTGATGTTATTTATTCTCTTATCTTTATTTTTTTTCTAATTAAAAACTATAAACTTGAATATCTCTTTGAAAAATAATCCTATTTAATTCTGTAATTTAAATTCCTTTCTAAATTATATTTAAATTAACAGGATAACGATAAATACTTTAAAGAAGTAATTTTTTTTTTTTTTTATTATTAAATGTTGTTTAATTATGTTGTAATAACTGTTAATTAATTTAAAAAAATAATTTTGATATTTATTATTTTATTCAGTATTTAATATACTAGATGTAAAATTAATTAATTTATTATTTTCATCAAAATCTAACTTTTGCTTTTTAAGCTTGCTGACATGGTGATATTGCATTTCTTAAGTCTGATCGAAGGACTTCAAGAGTACAATTCAATTGTTTTGGCAAAATTGTTTCCCATATGGATCCAAGTATTGTTCATGTCACCACTCCAAGGTGATCAATTAAAACGAGTAAAACAATGCTTAAATCATCAAACTTCGACTGAAATTCAACTAAACACAAATGCTAATTATAATATATTGATCAAATGCTTACAAAGGTTACAGTATAAAGTGGCTATGATTGAAATGCAGTCGTCGAATGCTGCACAGCTTTACAATTCTTAATTAGAGTGTACAAAACAAAAATTTTGAATATTTTTTATTTTATTTGTTTCTTAATAATAAATTAATTTATTTTTGCCATTTTTTTTTACCCTATTCTATTCTAGTGGATAATGGGGAGGAGCTCATCTCCTTTTCAAGTACCTTTTTGAGCAACAGC
>PJRA01000016.1:0-60497 GCA_016987375.1 Brachionus koreanus | reverse complement strand
GATTTTTTTTTTAAATTTTTTTCATATTTCTTATTTCGACTTAAAAAAAAAAGAAAAAATCAAATGTATGCCAAGAAATCATCACACTTTTTTACACTGCTTGTTCTAATCGCAAAGCGTTTGGTCAAAGCAACAGATTTTTCTGGTAATAAGAAATTTAAATGAAGCACATAGAATAAATATTTGAATTAATCTTTTATTTCAAGCTACTTTTGACGAGTGTCCATCAAACTATCAACGCATAAACAACGGATGCTATTTTTTCATGAATGCAACTGGTTTCAATTGGAAAGAAGCTTATGATGCGTGCATGTTTGAGCATAATGCTACGGATGCATTTACTCATTTGATTGCATTCGAATCACTAGCTGAGACAATTGCGTTTTCGTTTTGGTTCAAAGGCAACAAGTATACTAGTAATTTTTGGACCGATTTAAACCTTGATGCTGAAAACAAAAGAATTTGGTCGTGGAGCAGTCATATTTATCATTCATTTGGATACATGAAAGAAAATTTCACAAGTTATAAGAAAAAAAAATCTTTTCTGCGCAATAACAATTCGGCAACTTTTGAATATGAAATAAATGATGACTTTGGCACCACTAACATGGGCTATATATGCGAAGCTCAATGTAACAAATAAATTTTTTTATTTAGAAATGAAAAAAAAAAATATTTGTAATTTTTTTTTCTAAAGTAAAATGTAACAAAGCTGATAATCAATGTAGAAATAATGGAACTTGTTATATTAACAGTGGAAGAGTTTTGTGCACTTGTGAGCCAGGCTTTCAAGGATCTTTGTGTGAAATAATGGTAGATAATTGCAACAGTGTGCCTTGTTTACATGGAGCTACATGTAACAATAAAGTGAATAATTATACATGTGATTGCACTCCATTCTATAAAGGAAGAAATTGTGAAATCGGTTAATTCAATTAATTTAATTTTCTTTGTTTGTATTTAAAAAAAAAATTTAGAAATTCCAAACGCTCTTGAAGAAGGCAGAAAAAGTGCCTTGGCAATATCAGTAAGTGTTCTTGGTCTTATTTTGCTAGTTCTATGCTTAATGGATTTACCATGGACTCCTGTGAAAAAAATACTGTGTGCCAATTCTGATAATAAAAAGAAAAAAGACAATGATAATGCCAAATATGGCCAAAATAAAAAAGAAAGCTATGTTGAAGAAAAAAAGCCAACTAAAGCACAATTGATTGCAACTGATGAAGAAATATTGAAAAAATTTAAGCTTATCATGTTACAGAATAATGCCAGAAAAAGTGCAAATTCTGTAAGTCCATCATTTGAGTAAAAATTAATTAAAATAGAAATTAAATTTCAAATAAAACTTGAATATTTGAAAAAAAATAAAACAAAATTTATTTTTAAATTCTTTTTGAAATAAATATAATTAATAAAAATCAGTTTAATTGTTGTAAGCACATATAAATAAAATTAAGAAATTAAAGATGTTTAATAATGTTTAAAGTTTTCTAAAAAGACCAAATAATTCAATTTATATTTTTGAATTTTTTTTGTTTAAACAAAATAAAAGGAATTTTTAATATAAAAAAAAATAAATAAAAATTAAATGAATTTTTTTAAAAGTTTTATTTAATTTAAAACAAGTCTTAAAAACAAAATATACAATTTTTATCTTTTTATTACTGTTTATTTCATTTTAAATACTAAGTTTGATTGATTTCAATTCTACACGTCCCTTATTTGAAAAAAAAATTAAATATCAAAACATTTTTATAAAAATGTTAAGTGATGTTAAGTGATGAAACTAAAATAAAATCAAAGAACTTGAATTGTTCTTTTATTCTTAAATAAAGAAAATCATATTTTCTTTAAATAAATAAATAAATTTTAAATATTTTTAATTTGATCAACAAATCCTAAATATGACTCGTTCAATGCACTTAATGACTCATTTAATGCTTCTTTACTTAGCTCATAGATTTCATCACAATGACTTTTATTGCGTAAACAATACTGTACGCTAATAAAATACATACATATACAACTAAAGGCAAATAGACTTAGGATAAATCGACTAGCTGACTTCCAATATTTGCTTTTTTTCAAATTTTCATTCATTCTTATTGAATTTAGTCCAAACAACTCTTTATCTAGTCGATTTTTAGATTCACACAATACCCACTCACCAAGCTCATTGCTTAGTCTATCTCTTTTGGCCAAATGATTTAGTGCTGCTATTTTAAACGAATCAATAAACATTTCAGTTACCATGTTATCAGCTTTTGACGAACACAAATAATGACGTTTTGCATTCACATTTTGTACAAACCTTTCATCAAATCCAAATTCTAAATCGCAACAACACGAAACCAAAATTTTAGGAACATTTGGCCACTTTGAATTCACAATTGTTAATACATTTTTCAATAAAAAATCCTTGCTCTCTTGCGAGTCGAGACGATAGCACAAAATCACTACATCGACATTGTTAAATTCATTTTCTGTTGAACACTCTGGATTGTATTCAAATATTTTAAAATTGAAAATTTTGTTCTCTTCTGTTTCGGATATGTTGGCTTTGAAGCCGAATTGTTTAAGATCGTTTTTGATCGAATCTATTTTGTAGATCATGTTTACATTGTATGTGGTCAGAACATTAGAATACTTATTTTCGAATGTTCCACTCATAAATCGGTTGATAAGTGAAGTTTTGCCTGAGAATGGCGAGCCCACTAGAACGCATTTTAAATAATTCATTTTTAAATTTTTTTTTAAATTACATAAAAAAAAATTCTAGCCAATTTATCTAAGGAAAAAAGTGATATTTTAGAATATTGATAAGATATCTTAAATTATTTCATTATCTAAAAAGTTCTATGTATCATTTCATTTAGCTTTAAATTTATCTAAAATTATAAAAATATACAAAATAAAATATATTTAAAGTAAAAAAATATCAGACTTTTTTTTATTCTAATATTTTTAACCATGTAAATAAATGTTTAAATTAAAAAACGATCATTTGATCTAATAAAATAATAATTTTAAATTGAAAAAATTTGATTGAATTTTCTTTATTGCCTAAAAAAACTGCATAAATGATTAAAGAGAACGACAAGTAATGTTACTTTGAATATATTTATTTCTTGATATATTTTTTTTTTGACTTGAGACTAATGTCTTTTTTACGATTTGAATAAACAGTCTTCTAAAGCAAATTGCTTAATCTAATTAATTACAAATAAACTCTAGTATTTAAAAAAAATCTGATTAATTGTAATCGTGAGTGGCTCAAATTACGGGCGTCTTTATGTGTCAAAAGCTAAATTCGTATTAAATTTAATAAAATTTAAGGTATTAGCTTTTTTTTGTTGTTGTTGTTGTTGTTCAAATTTTAGGCCATGATTTCAAAACAATATTTTATTAAACAATTGAAATTTAATTATAGAAGATACAAGCAAAAGGCTTAACAATTGTTAATTAAAATAGTACAAATAGCAACTGAAATAATCTAAGAAATGCTTGATCTATATTTAGCAATTTCTGTAATATGAAATAAATGTTAAACAAAAATTGCCAAAATAAATTCTTATTTTGAACTGGTGGTAATCAAATTTGAAAAATTTCTTATTCAAATAAAATTAACTTGCAACATTTGCGATACTATTAATATGTTTCATTTGAATTTTGAATTTAATGCGATTTCAACATTTTTTTTTCGTCTACTGCCATAATTGAAATAAAAAAATATGATTAATTTCGTTCAATTCAACAGTCTCCTAAGTAATTCAAAAGGGTTAGTTTGAGATTTTTGATTTCTCAATTTCCTGATTTTTTTTCTTCTTTGATTTGTAATTAGTTTTAGGTGGGTCAAGAGGAAAATAATTTTTTCTTAATTAAGTGCAAAATAACGCGATTTTTTTTCTCAATAAAAAATATATCAAATTTAATATTTTCAAGTTGGATTAATAGTTATGTGTAATATATTTGTACAACTGAAAAAAAAATACGTAATTTTGATGAATAATTTTTATGATCTAAAGAGATAAGATTTCTATTAGAAAATGTTTTGAAACAAGTCTTCTTTTCTATCTTATCATATTTAGTAAATTGTTATTTGATTTAGCTTAAATATTTTAAAAGAGTCTAAGCTTTGAGAACAAACTTTTGCCAGGCTTCAATTAGCACAAACAAATGATTCAAATACTTTTCCTTTTTTGCTTTATTTAGGAAAATCTTACAGAGTCACCATTTATTGATCAATTTATTTGATTAAAATTATTTTTTCAGGCATTTTTTTGTATAAAATAAAAAAAAATATTATTTTTGTAAAATTTTATTTATTTTTTACTTAAAATTAAAATTTAATCTAAAAAAAAAATTCGCAGTGAGCAGGATTTGAACCTGCGCGGGAAAATCCCATCTGATCACTGTGCTCTATTTTTGAAATAGATTAGAAATTGAATTCTAGTCAGACGCCTTAACCACTCGGCCATCACTGCTTCTAAAATTGAAAATCTAAAAATTTAATTTATTTATTTTTTTTCAAATGCAAATTTTATTATTCAAATTTAACTAAAATAGTTTCAACTAAAGTTTCACAAACAAAAAAAAAATTTTTTTTAATTAAAAAATATAAATATATTCATTAGCAGTACCATTAAAAACATCAACTGCTGAATCTAATTTTTTAAAAATAGAATTAGTTGATTTTTAGAAAAAAAATATTCTTATGTTTACCTCTAATTTTATTTTACAAGCAGAGCTCGATATTCCATCTATATTGTCGTTACCATTGCTATCCAGACCATTCTCATCAACAACACTTAGAACTTTAACGTCAACACTTTGATCATTAAGAGTCGCTTCTACTAAATTAATTCCATCGACTAAAACAAATCCATTGTTCAGCTCGGTAACCAACGAAGTTGGATCTGTGTCCAATGAAAAGGCCAAATTAGCCATATTGTTATCATAAATCGATATTTCTCTTGTTAATGTCAAATTATATTTAGCTATTAAGCTATTGTAGATTATTGCTTTGTAGACTTCTATCATATCAGTATTTTGAGTTATGTTTTTATCAAATTTAAGATACAAATTCGGAGGTTCCAATTCACTTAAAACTATTGCTTGTGATGACTGTTTGACCAAAATCAAATTTGATTTTTTCATCAAAAAGTATTCGTTTCCAGTGGAAAAAATTATAATCTCTATTATATACATGCCTGGTGAATTGAAAAATAAATCGATGAATTTTATGCTGTTGGTTTCCATATTGACCTCGACTGAATCCGAGCTAGAAGCCAAATCACCGTCTGGTTGATTTTTTGGCAAGTTGTAAATTCTAGCTGAAGCTTTCCATACATGATTCTAAATTTAAATAAGAAAAAAAAATTGTTATTGTTGCTGTCTATGTCAAGCAATTCTTACTCTCCATGAAATATTGTGAACCACTTGTCGTGAGTATTTATCAATTATAGAAACTGTTAAATTAAATTCTTCATCAGTATCTACAATTAACTTTTCGTCCATGTTTTGCAAATCTAGAACAGCTTGGCTACAAGATATAGCGCTTTGTTGTACTGAAGGTACATTCAAACTTAAATAAATTTTAAAAATAAAATTGAGAAACTAATTTTTTAATTTATTAAATCAAGACATACTTAGAGACTCCTTCAGGTGCAATTAATTCAAATTCAAACTTAAAACTATTTGTAACTTGAGACATGCCAAGTCTGCTAAATTGAACAAAACCATCGTCTCTTAAATTTGCTTCGCTTTCAAATATAATTTCTGAATTTAAGTTAGTGCTCGATACAACTTTGACTTTTATTCTCCAAGGATTAGTTAGTGACTCTAGGCCAGTAACTGTTCTATTCTATACAATAAAAATGAAATTTAAATTTAAATCTTAAAATGAAAAAAAAAAAAAAAAAAATTCTATTTTACAGATTCGTCCAAAACAACTAGAATTGGCTGAGTTTGACATGGTGATTGTTCTCTACAATTAGCAGCCTCTTGAATAATTTTTATCTTGTCCAATTTTCTAATTTCGTTGGTTGAGTTTGATAGTGGCTTTTCGGCTTGTAGTGATGAAAGTGTTACATTCAATTTGGTAGCAGCCATTTGTTGCAATTCGCCAGTTGTGTACAAACTAGTAATATTTGCATACAATTGATTCAAACTAGCTTCAGATTGTTCATCTTCGGTTGATATTGAAGATGAATTAGACGGATTATCATAGATAACAAGTTCAATGAATTTTGTGCCTCCAACTTGTCTTTTGCGTCTACTTTCACCAATAATGTTTACTCTTCTAATTCGGCTCGGATCTATTCCAAAAAGATCAGCAAAATTTTGAACCAAGTTATTAGGTTCGAAAAACGCATCCTCAGTGATGGCTGGAACACCAAACTTAAGAAACAAAACAGCAGTCATTTTAAAATCAAGATAATCCGAACCTGCCATAGTTGCATAAACTTTTCTATGCTCTCTTACGGCTAAATTTGTGCCCGATTCATTTGATATTTTTGGCATAAATGAGTCCAAATTGCCTGTATAATCTTGTGTTTTATAAATACCATTGTTGTCATACGCACCATTTGTAGGCAAAACAAATTTTCCATTTTTATAAACATCAATTCTATTTGAACCAAAGTAGTAAACCGACAGTCTTATTTTAAAATTTTGATCAGCATTTAAAATTCTAAATCTAAGTTGTTTTGGTGGTGTGCTTGATAGATAAATGTCAAAACTTTTTTGACCAGCAACAATGGCCATAAATGATGACACTCTTTTCTGACATGTGTATCCGAAACACCAACCATGATCTTGTGGTCCATTTATTAAATCTAAATATTTATTTTCCGAAATGATTGCCACTGGTGAAAGTCTTCTTGATTCTGTATCATGATCCATACTTTCTATAGTCAATACTTTATGATCTAATCCATGACATTTATAAGCTTGCCATTCAGATACATAATTGCATTTGTCTTCTTCTCTAACAATGCCCAGATGCGAATAAACTTCACTAATTGGTAGCATTGAGCCATTATCTGCCGCTAATGCTTCTTTGGGTATTCTAAAATCGCCAAGACCTCTTCTTTGACTTCCCCAATCGAATTCAGATTGGGAAACAACAGTTCCCAATTGACCCAAAAACGATCCATCTAAATCTGTTAGAAGATTTTTTTTCAAACCATCACAATCCATATCAACACAATCGGAAGGATTGATTTTTCCAATATTTGGTCTATGTATCCAGACTTTTGATGTATCATCTACATCGTACAGTTTAATGTTACTCAATCTAATTGGATGTTGTCCATCATCGTTTTTCTTATTTGATGAAATAGCATAATCACGATTGACACTGCATTGAGTGGTAAAATGTGCAAATGTCACATTATCTACGATCATTAGACCATCTAAAGCATTGTATGCCATTATTCCTGCCCAAGGTTTAAAAGGAGCACCATTTGATCCAGACAAAAACTGTGCCCACGTAATTCCTACTTTAGATTTTGAATTTGGACCAGCATTATATGATTTCATTGATCCTGCTTCTGCGTAATAAAATTGGGATTCAATGCTTTCAGCATTGCAATCATAACTGGGGGACTGTCCTATGATCAAATTATTATTGACCATTATTTTTTTCGAAGAGATTTGATGGCCTAAAATACTTGGTTCGATTACTTGGGTAAATAAATTTATTTTATTGTCAACAAGTATATTTGAATCAATTTGTACAGTTTGCTTGGCTTGATAATAAATGCCCCAATATGCTGATTTAAAAATTGTAAATCCACTTATTCTAACACAATCCAAAGATTCGTAAATAAATCCTGGAAATATATTTACTGCAGACAAAGCCGAATATATTCTGTTATTTTTGATTGAATGATTTTTACCAGATGTAAATTGTTCACCAAGACATACATCTCCTTTAAAGTAAATTCCAATTCGCTCTGATCCAGCTATTAGATTATCTTCGACCACTGCTGATTCAGCATCACGAATAAAGACAGATGCGTAAAACTCTTTTTCAGAAAGTAAAGCCCATGGTCTTAAAGAAGCTACCCAAATATTTGATACAAACATATTGTTGCGTATGATGTTTGAGTGTCCAGTGGTATAAATGCCAAAATCAATTGTCTTATAGATTACATTTGCTGTTATGGGAATACTAGCAGAACCAAGAATGCCTACTGCAGCCGAATATCCATCACTAAAAGCACAATTTGAAACGTAAGAAGGCCTTGAATAATTGTATTCTCCCAAATTAGAGAATAATACTCCATATCTATATTCTTCACCACCATATCTGCTAAATTGACCACCATGAACAAATTGAACATCAGATAATCGGGCATATCCTTTGTAATAAACTGGTCCATCAGCTCCCATGGTTGAATAGTCCGAAACAATTATTCTAAATCCATACAAATCTGAATCTTGATTAGCATACTCAGCTCCAATAACTTTAACATTTCGGCTAAGTAATCCAACACCAGCTGCTATTGTATAAGATTCAGAGCCACTAAATGTTTCACTAAATGCCAAATGTTCATATTGTAAAGAAGTTGTAAATGTAAGTGTTCTATTATCAGATGATTTGGCCGAAATAGTTAATACTTCTGAATGATTTACAGTATAAGATGTTGTTGTTATAACAATTTTATCACCTTAATGATTTTAATTCAAAATTATTTTCAATTAATTTATTTATTTAATTATTAATTTGAAAAATAATTACCTATTTCCCAATCAACTGGTTCTTTGAGACTAATTCTATTGGTGCCTTTAGCAACTGTTGAATTCAAGCTAGTCCATGATGGTTGTCTTGGTCTTCCGTGAATGTCCAGACCACCATATACTCCAATTCCTTTACCACCAATTGAATCAATTCGATTAGGCAATTTGTAATCCAAAGAATCTTTTACACCATTTAGTGTTATTTCAACATTGGTAAGAATGGGATCATTTTCCCAACCAGCAATCAATTGACCACCATTAATAAAAATTATATCAGCCTCTATTTTGTGATCTATACTATTGTCCAATTCTAAAATACCTTCAATTTGTAGGTATCTCATTACTGGCATTGAAGAATCGACGACCACATATCTTCCATCTGGTATTCTAATACTTGGTTTATTTTCTAGTGAACGTCGTCGTCGTCGTCTTGCTATATCTTCTTGTACTGTCCATTCAGGATCATTTAAAATAGATGAACCTATTTGCGACCAAAATAGAGCATTTTCAGGTCTTTGAGTTACGGGAAGTTTGGCAGATGGAGAAATTGGTGGTTCACAATTTAAATAACGACATCGATACGCATTAAAATTTATATTTGTATCCAAAAATGGTTGTCTGCCTTCTTTATTTGTAACAATATATGTTAGAGTTGATGTTGAATTATCCCAGTGCCAATCTCCTTTATTACTACTAGCGTCAATTGGTCTAAGCGATTCACTTGATGACATACCGCCATATTCAACTCGATCTGGTTTTTTCAATAATTTGTGCTTTATAATTACATATTGATTTGGATACAAATTATAAATTACTCCAGAGTATGTTAAATTAATAGGATAAAGAGCATTGGTGAACTCGATTAAATATTGCTGATTTGCTTCAAGTGCAACTGTGTAACCTTTCTTATGAGTTAATCGTTTAGCAAAATATTCAATTGAAGCTGTTGAATTTTTAACATTAGTCACATTAATTGGTGATTGATAATTTGGATTTATGACGCCATTAAAAGAAAATCTAACCCAATCCAAACTACTACAAACAGAGCCAGATAGAAAAAAATCTTTTTGTACACATTGTGAATTAGAAGAAGTTATATTTGTAGTTGAAACAACATAACCATTTGATACACCAGACAATGATCCATCTAAATCTTGTCCAACAAAATCCCAATTCCATCTATGCAAAGTTCTGTATTTGACATTGTCAAATGACAAACCACTAAATTTAGTTGTCCATCCACCACATCCTACTCTTAAAATATAAATAAATAAATTATTTTTCTGTTGATTTGAGTTAAATTTTATTTAAAAAAATTACGAGCATCTTCCAGTTATTTCAGTTGCTCTAATAGCATGACTTGATGTATCAGGAAAGTTATAGAAAGAAACATTTTTAACTAAAAGACCTCTTTCCCAAGCAATAACAAGACCTGAGGACGTTTTTGAAACTGTTTGAGCAGAATCAGAATTTCCGACTATAACCGAATTGAGAATAGCTGTACCAGTTTGTTCATTATAAAACGTGTTGGCTAAATAACTATTGAAAGACTCATGTGATACTATAGTTTTAGTCTCAATGCCAACAGATTTATGATCGAATGAAATAAAATTTCTAAATTGAAGACTATTTGACATTACCCATTCGGCACCTTTATCACAACTGTATGCAGTTAAATGATCGAATTTAGCCAATGATGGATTTCTAGCATTGCATTCACCAGTAACTGTCGGTGTGTAGCCGGGGAAAATCCATAAACCAAAACGTCCAACTCCGTGAACTGTATTATTGAAAAATTTTCCAAGTGGAATTTTTTTCGGACAATAGTCTGGTCTATATGAAGGTCCATCTGGTCGATCAAGTATTCTATACCACCATCCAAAATGAGTTCCACCGGCAACTGAATTGTGTAAATAAGTATTGTTCGGATTTGTTACCCAAAAAGCAGCTGGTGTTACATCTTCATTCAATAGACTTGAGCTTGTTTTGACAAATATAGCCAAATTATATTTGAATACATTTCCGATTTCGATACCGTCTTCTAAGAAATAGGCTCCACCAAGAATATTATAGATAAAATTACGCTCCACTGTTACATAATTTGTTCCATGTATGTTAACAGCTCTATTAAATGATTCGTGAATGGCACACTCTTTTACATATGAACTTGGCATGTCGTAATTCAAATGAAAATGAACTGGATAACGACCTAGTCTAAATGCTTGGCCAACATGAAATAGTTCAACATTGGACAATTTAACAAAAACTGTTTCACTAAATTTTTGTTTTAATGGGTCACCATGAACCATTATTGTTGCACCAAATTCATCGGTTCCAATTTCATCACCATATCTGCCCAAGAAACATGTTTGAACAGCAAATTCACCTGGATTAAATCCGTCTGGACAAGCTTTGGCACTCTTCCATGGTGTCCATGTTTCATCATTATTTCCTTGATAGACAACATTTCTTGTCAAAAGACCTACTTCAGCTCTTATCTCTAGTTGGCGTGTGCTAGTTCCACTACCAACTGTTTTTATTTCAGACAAGTGACTAAAATCAAGAGCTCTGTCCAAATCAAGTGTTCTTTTATCAGCTGAAATGCCTATAATTTTTCTAACTTCATTTTGACCTTGACTCAAATAATTTCCTGTAGACGCTATGGCTATTTCACTTCCAACTTCCCAAATAACTGGTTCTTTCAAAGTTATTTGTGTCGAGCCAGCTGATGCAGTTGAACCCAATTGAGTCCAAGTTACGCCAACAGGTTTGCCATGCATTTCGATGCTTCCTTCTCTAAGTGCAATAACTTTAGATCCAAAAATTGGCAATTCCAATGATTTTACTGAACCAAACATAGTTATTGTGGCTTTGTGGCTAAATGGCTTCTGTTCTGTTCCTATTTGTAATTTACCATTTCCAGCTATTATTATGTATTCGGCTCTCAAGTGAACATCTTGATTATCGTCAAATATCAATGCACCGCCAATAATTATAATTCCTTTCAAAATTGGAGTTTCTGTATCAAAATAGACTATTTGAGATTCACCAATAACAACAAGTTCTCCTTCAGCTGGAGGTTCATCACCACCCCATGTAAATCTTGATGACCACAAATCAATATATTCAAAATAAACATTATCCTAAAATATTTCAAAAGAAAATGATTTATGTTTTTTTTTTTCTATTTTTAATTTTATATTTGTATTACATTTAAAGCTAGTCCAACTCCATCTACATATACCTCAATGAGAGTTTTAATTGAAGATCGTGGAAAGCTTCCTGTGTAGCATTTTATTTGTGTTGAAGTTTTTTCTTTAATTAAACATTCCGTGCCATTTATGGTGACTTGGACACCAGTGTTTCTTTAATGATAATAAAAAAAATTATTTTATCTCTATTCTAAAACATTTTCTCTTATTAATTACGGAAAATTTGATCCTTCTATTGTTATAACAGTTCCTCCACCGGTTCCACCTCTCAAAGGTGAAACACTTGTCAAAGATGGTGTTGACGATTTAACATAATTAAAATTTTTCGAAACTTCAAGATTATTTTCAGAAATAACAAGTTGACAACTTGAATCACTAGCAGTGTCATCACTTCTAGGTACCTTTTTAAGAAAAAAGAAAGAAAAAAATCATCATTTTTTTGCCAAAATTTAATATTTTTAAAATTTAATTACAATGCATTTTAGTTGAGTATGTGTCCAGCTTTGAATCGGACACAATTTATTACAAATTTTAACTTGAGTTCTATTCGAAAAACCAAAACCATCAATTGTAAGCAAAAGGCCTCCTGCTACACCGCCTTTTAAAAAATATTTTTATTCATTCAAATTAAATAAGACATTAAAAAAAAATGTACTCTGAGTTGAAGATAATGTAGGCGCAACAAGTTCATAAGTTACAAGGGTTGATTTATCAGCTGAGCCTTTTGAATCGATAATTAAACTAATCGGATACGAACCAGCGCTATTCATTCCCAGATTACACTTAATCTCTGTATCTGAAGCTATTACATTTGAGCATTCAGATGTGCCAACAAAAACATGAACTGTATCTTTAAATTTTTTAAAATTTGTTTTTTATTTAGAATAAAATTTTTTTAATTTATTGTTACTAAACTTACTTGAATCAGATGAAAAGCCAGTTCCTGCAATGGTAATTTCAATGTTTTCAGTTGACACTGTTGTTGGTGTCACTGATGTTATAACAGGAGTTTGAGCTGCTTGATAAGAAAACATTGCATTATTGGTGTTTGAATGAACAGCACTATTTGTTCTTGAATATTCAATAATTTAATAGAATATTAAACAAAATCATATAAACAATTTTTACTCAATGTTTAATAAAATTGAATCTTGGGCCGCATGTGATGAAGTAATACAAGTTATTTCATTGATTTTAACTTTATCAATCAAGCATAACGAACCACCAATATTAACCACAGTTTGATTTGTAAAACCATTTCCCAATATAGTAACTTTTGTTCCACCATGAATACTTCCACTAGTTGGTGATATTGAATCAATAACAGCTTCTCCACTTATTTGAATGCTTGGTTTATCTGAGTTTCCCATAGCTTTAAAGCAACAAAATTAGTAATATTATTTAGTAATATTGTATAATGAGTTTATACTTTCAATATTTATGTTGATGTCTTGAGCTCCTATTTCCAAACCATCAAGAGTACATACTATTTCACTAGTGGTTGAGCTGTTCACATGACAATTTTGATTTCCAACTTTTACCTTAATTAAAGATATGTCACTGACAAAATTTTGTCCATTTATAGTCAAAGTTGCTGCTTGGCTTATTGTAGTTTGTGAGACCGAATCAATTACAGGTGTACTGTCAGATTTATATTCAAAATTACAAATGCCATTGCAAATTGCAGGCTCATTATTTGAATAAACAGAAATATCCTGAACGCCTTGGCCTGATTGAGTTGTAAAAGTAATTGAATTATAATCAATTAAAGCGTTATTTCTATTAAAAACTCTTTGTCCCATGACAACAAACGTGTCTTGAGTAAAACCATCGCCATCAATAGTCACTTTTGTGCCTCCTGTAGTGGATCCACTTTGAGGAGTGATTGATTTTATAATGGATTGAAAATTTATTTCATAAAAGCTATTGTGCAAAGCAAATCCAACATTTTTCTTCATTATTTCGATGTCATATTGTCTATTTGATACAAGAGTTGAATTGGCACCTAAACGACATGTAATTGAAGTAGATGAAGACGATTGAATTAAACACTGTTTTCCTCCAATGTAAATTTCGTTTTCACATTGATTAGTACTAAAATCAGTACCAGTAATTATGATATCCGTTTCAAAATTTACATTCAATGGAGAAACATTCGAAATGGTCGGAACTTGACAGTTGGTAAATTTCAAAGAATTCTTATCCAAATTGTTTACACCACCACAAGTGGGATTAAATTCTTGTGAACATGGATCAATAGCTGTGTTATCTATGCATTCAAGCTTTTGACCATTAAATACAGAAGTTGGTGAGCACCATTTTAAATTTCCTTCCGTAATACAATCATTATAATCATTACCATTATAGGTAAAAGGAAATGAGCATTTTTGAGCTAAAATTTTTGTTAGATTAAAATTAAAAATCTAAAAATCTAGATATAAAAAATAAACCTGATTTTTCATTCAGCTTTAAGTCAATCTCAAAATCCTTTTCAAGATTTGTTTGATCAAGAACTTCTACAACACCTCTAAAAAAAATTTGCTGGTTTATGTCTACAAATCCGGACCAATAGTAATAAACTCCAGGAGTGTGAAATTGATATTTAAATGTTCCATATTCAACAGAATCTCCACTTGAAAATCCAATCGGCTCAATTGAATTGGCACTCTGGACTTGTTCTACTTTGAATTTAAGACCAGAAACAGTAACTGGTGGTTGCCATGACCATGTTACCCAATCACTTTTGTTCACAGTCAAATAAGTACGATCCCATTCGTATCTGTAACCAAATTCTAAATAAATTTAATTTTTATTGAGTAAATAGGTAATCAATAAATGTCTTTTACTATTATGATATCCGTTGTTAGTTATTTTGTGATTTGTTTGTGCATTTCTAGTTAAGCATTTTATTTCGTTATTATCACATGATTTAACATCACATTCAAATATGCTAAATGAAACTTTATTCTTTGAGCAATCCGAACTTAAATTATAAATTAATTATATTTGTTTTAATAATAGAATATTTGTTTTAAAATAGGATTCGATTTAAATTTAAATTTAAAAAAAATGATTATTCACCTAAATCCGTCTCCTTTAATTGTGACCAAAGTTCCACCTCTAATTGATCCAAAATTTGGTTTTATCGATGAAATATAAAGTCTATACTCAAGTTGATCAGATACCCTTTTCAAGATAAAACATTTAAAATTTTTCTTTTCTATTAAAAAATTTTTTATTTTAAAATTAATTCTATTACAGAACGTTTCCTAGATTTCCCGATGAAATTATCAAGTCATACAATCCTGGATTTAATGAAGGTGACAAAATTCTAATTTCAGTTGATGAACTTGATAAAACTTTAACTCGATTTGTACCAATTCTAATTGTGTACAAAGGTTCTGGCAAATTAGTTCCAGTTATTGTGATATTTTCATTTCCTTTTAGGAAAATGGGAAAATTTTTTTTTTTTTGGTTGTTTAAAATAAAAATTACCTAGAACACTTAACACTTTAGGAGTTATATTGGTCACTATTGAACTAGCGCTATATTCATATGTAAATTTTGTTGCTAAAGTTTCAGTCTGACCTGATTCAGTCACAGTTATACTAACATCGACATTCTGTGTTGCTGTTGGCTAATTAAGAGAATTAATTTAGAAAAAAATTAATTTGTTGCTTAATTAAAATATTTAAAATTTACATTCGATGGAACAATACAGGATAATGAATTGTAATTATGGGAAACATATTTGCATGTTCTTGAATCAATTTGTACCTGGGATTGACTAGTAAATCCTGAGCCAGTTATGTTAATTGTAATACCACCTTAATGAAAAAATTATATTTATAAATGATATTTGAAAATGATATTTATTTGAAGTAAAAATTGATTGAAATAATAAAACTGCTTACCTCCGATACCGGAACTTTTCGGGTTAAAATCAGTTGCAGTCAATTGAAATTCAAAGTTAGCATTTGCATTCATTACTGCCAATCCTTTACCAACAACATTTACCGAAAAATTGTAAACTCCAACTGGACCATTTTCTAAATTTTAAATAAATATTTTTAAAAATTAATTCACTTTTAATTCACACATTCAATTTTTTTTCTAACCTGGTTCGCATGTTAATTGAGTCTCTGTAGCTGCTGTTACAATACATTTTGTTTGACCAATTAATACAACGTTATTAGAAGCTAATTGATCAAAACCTGATCCCGTTATTACAATTGATGCTAAATTAGCTTTAAAAAAATAAATAAATAAATTTTAAAATTTATTCAAGACTAAATTTTTCAAATTAATTGCTATTTACTTTTATCTATTGTATCGACTTGTGGTGTGGCTGAATTTTGCCATTCAAAAGTACAATCATTCAAGCATTGAGAAGCAATTCCATTAATTGAAACAGATACCTTTATTATTTTAAATACTTATGGTTAGATATTAATTTTTTCATTCTATTGTTAGAATACTTGAGGTTTAGAATGATGTGTTCTTAAAATATCATCTAACAATGGATAGAACTTGGCTCCACCATCTTGTATTTTTTCAGCGCTAATTTGGGCATTTGTTCCAGCCAAATTAGGATTTGACTATATTTTATGATATTTTTGTTTAATTAAATTGATTATATTAACAAATTATAAACCAAAATAAAATTACAATGCTTAAATCAGGCTTGTCTCCTCCGTTTAGCCATTTTATTCTCCATTTATAGCCAGCACAGTCTTTTGATCGTTCAATCGATGCTGATCCAAAATCTTTCAAAGACTCAAGATAGTTTTTCAATGTTTCTTCATTTGCATCTACTGGTATATCTGAAATAAAAAAAGAAAAAAAAAGAATAAAATTTATTCAATTTTTCTAGCCTTTATTTTGTTTTAAATATGTAACATACTTGATAAACTTTGGCCATTCCAAGATAAACCAAAATCACCAGTAACTGGAGGACTTGCGTCACTAATTTTGGAAACAGACGTTACCTGAAGAAAACAATTAATTTTTTTCAATTTTACTACAATAAAAATCAGTTAAATTACTGAAGGATTTAATTGTTCTCTTATAGAGATTGGATCAAAATTGTGTGAACAATTGTTGGCTCGATAGGAAACTGCAATTGTGTCATTGTTTATTTTTTCTACATTCAATGTTGAAGAATAAATTTGTAAAGATGGAAAGACTCTTCTTTTAACTGACAATGCTGGATCATCGAATCCAGTTGGAACATTTCTTCTAATTGATACTGCATCGATTAGTACGTTACCCACTGAAACGAATGATACCTTTTTTTTTTTTAATATTTATTAATTAAAAATAACATTTTAATAGGATTAAATACTGTTTTAAGTGTAGCTCTTGACATTGATATCGAAGAAAAACCTGATACATGTAGATCAATACAAGTATAGTGCCATTGTGAATCTGCTATGCTATTTACATTTCCATATGAAAAATATTCTTCAAAATTAGATTCAATTCGGATAGAAACTCGACTGAACGATCTGCTAGTCAAATAAGCAAAGCATACCTATTAAGAAATTGAAAGAAAAAAAATTAATTCAATTATTTAATTAATTAGGACTTAAATGCTTACATAACGATATGTCATCAATGAATTGGCATTTTGAACTATTGTTGTTGTACTTTTGGCACATCGTCCACAAAATGCTGTTTCGTTTACAGGTCTAGTGTCATCATCGCATTCATTTTCAAAATCATAACTAGAATGAACATCACTACTCTTCTTTAGTATGGACGAAGGGCATCTGATTCCGAAAAATTCGTCAAAAGCTTTAAAAATCTGGATTTTTTTTTTAAATTAATTAATAATAAATAATAAAATTCTAATTTAAAACAAGTTTTACATTTTGTTCTGAATCTTGTACATCAATATAAGGCGTATGAGCATTTTCTATCACTAGTTGAATGTGTCTTCCATTTGATGTTCCTTTTTGAATTTCAGTTACTTCCAAAGAGTCATATGCTACACCTTTTTCAATCAACGGTACGTCACCTTAATTTTTTATTCAAAATCAATTAGTTTTACATTTATTTAATTTATTAAATTATTTAATTAATACCCAAGAATGGAGCAAATATTACTGTAAAAATTCTCGTATTAGGATCAAGTGAATTTTCTTCAGTTACATTCAAATACTGATCACCTAATGTTGGCAAATCATTTAAAACCATTTCGATTAATTGTACAGGTGAATCAAAATCAATAGGGCCTAAATTGATAAAAGTTAAATTAAAATTTATTTTAATAAAATTAAAATAACTAACTTGTAAGAGCTCCGCCAAATGATAACAAAAAAGGTGCTCTAAATGAAGAATTGACGACAATTTCTTGTATTTCGCTTATTCCTTCACTCAAAAATTCAGGATCATATGTGATTTCAAATTTTTCTGGAGTAACAGTTGATGTAATATCTATTTCGTGAATTTCGTTTGAGACCAAATTTGAAACTGAATCAGTCAAAAATGTATCCATCATTACTGCATTAATTGATAGGTCGACTTTTCCACCTTGTTTAGAACTCACAGCTTCTATGTAATATTTTTTACCAGCTTCTAATTGTTTAGTGTTTACATTTGACCCAGCTGTTAAATCATAATTAATTAAAACCTTAAAATAAAAATTAGAAAAAAAAAATTTTTATTTTATTTTAAAATAGATGAATTACGCTTTTGGATTGAGAATTTTGATCATCACTGATAAAAAGAACAGCATTTGAATTAGATTTTAAATCAAATTTATATGTAGATGATTTGGCTGGACTGAAATAGCCTTTTAACCAAATAGTAACATCACTGTTTCCACTGTCTGTAAAGCTTGCTTTGTCTAAAAATGATATTGACGCAGTATTAGATGGACTCACTGATTGCAAGTTTGCTGAATTGGTGAATACATTTTCCTTAATTAAAGTAATTCCTCTTCCGCCAATTTGATCATCATTCACAACATTTGGCTTTGATGAAGTTTTACAAGTCAATTTAGTATCTAGTTTATTTTTTCCATCATAGCTAATCACGTCACAAGGAGTACCTATAAATAACCATTTATAATCATATAAACTTAGAAATTAAAATGATAGTGAAAAATTTAAACGTATCATTTCTTTGTTAAATCTTGAGACAAAGTTTCCTTTTTATATTGCTTTAGAGCAAAATCAATTATTTAAATTAATAAAATAGATTAAAGCTTAAAATTAAGATTGTTCGTTTTGAATGAACAAAGCGTCAAAATTTTTCTCTAAAAATATAGTATTTATAAAATAGTTAATTACCACCAATTTCTATTTGAGCGGGAAATGATGCTTCATGGAAGAAAAATGATCCATTAATGGTAACCAAAGTTCCTCCTAATTCACTTCCTACTATAGGCGATACACCTGTTATTTGAGGAAAGCTCCTAAAATTGTAAAATTTCTCATCTGGACTTATCAAATATGCGTCTCGCGATGTTAGCGATCTTCCGAATTGTTCTGAAACCAAAATTGAACCATTGAAGACATTAACTTCATAGCCCGATAGTTTACAGTTCATTTCGTTTTTAGTTAATTGACTGTAAAAATCAGTTGTTTCTGGGTTTATCAAATTACATAATTGGCCACCAAAATAGACTCTTAATTTAATTTTTTTTAAATTAATGAATAATTTCAAGTCATTATTTATTTTAATTACCTTGTTATTCTTGAACCTGAGTCGTCCGAACATTCTTCTAAATCTCTTGTATAACACGAGGTCTATTTGTGTTTAAAAAATTATTTGCTTTAAATTAGAAAATTTAGTCAGATTACTTTGAAATCTCCTTTTATTGTTATTATTGTTTCAGGCAAACCACTCATAGGACTTATCGAATAGATCTTTGGAGTATTTGAATCCGATGCCTTAAAAAAAAAAACAACAACTTATATTTAAATTTATTTTGAATATTTTTTTGATAATACAATAATGTCAGCATTGTTAATATTCTCATATTGATACAATGGAATCAATTCTCCTCTCACTTTAACTCTGATTAGATAAGTTCCAGCAGGGAGAGCACTATTTAAAAATTAGTTGAAAATTATAAAAAATAACAAAAATAAATAAAATTAATAATTACGGTGAATAGCATGTTATTTGAGTAGATGTTACTTTATCTGTATGAATTTCACATGAATATGATGAAGTTTTTGATGTGATAAATACTTCATTGCTTGTTTCGGCACTGGGTGTTACAGAAAACGAATTGATTGCAAATCCTTTTCAGAAAGAGTTTCAATTTCTTAATTTTTTTTCAATTTTCTATTTTTAAGTTTTCACTTACTAAGACCACTTATCCAAATCATAGTTCCACCATTCAAACTTACGCCATTGATATTTGGTGTCCCACTTTTTCTTGTAGTAACTTGTGTGACTACGGCATCAGTTGGGACAATACAGTTGGCTATTTTTCCAGACTGTGTTACACACTGTGGATACTTTTGAGAGTTACCAGACAAATTAATTACACAAGATCGGTATTGATTGTTATTATATGTAAATGGAAATGTACATAATTCACCGCTGTCAGTAGATACTAGAAAAGATAAAAAAATTTACTCCTCTTTATCTTAATAGTTATTAATTTTTGTGTACCTGGGCAAATTTGAATGTCCAGATTTTCTAAATCAGCATTCCAAGGATTCACGCATGATTCTTGAAATGAAACTAAAAAAATTTATTTTATTCTTATAAAATAAAAATTCGATAAAAATTTTAGATTACATTTTAACAGTTCCAGCAGGATAAACTGTATTAAAAATTTGTTTCTATTTTTCATTATTTTTATTAGCTAAATTAAATGAAATAAAAGTATTTGGAAGTATTTATACATTATTCTTCGAGTATCTAGAGGTAATAAATGTTACGAAATAAATACATTAAGGCTTTAATTAACACGAATCGGCGACTGAGTTATGCAAGTTTTATTTTTTCATTTAGAAATAATAAATTAAACAAAACAATGTCTCTAGGGTTTTATTTCATCAAAAATCAAGAAAAAATTTAAAGGTAATTTTTATTGGACTTTTTAACTTTTTTTTATTATTGAAAAAAACAGACGACAGTAAAATTTTCAATTTAAAATATGAATAAATTTAGTTTTTAATTAAGAAATTTTTGAGAAAAGCTTTTATTGACCTTGAAAAGGCTTTTATTAAAATTTTATTTGCATGTTTGATTTTTTTTTTAGTTTTTTTTTTTAGATTATTTTAAAAAATTGATTTTTTTGCATCAAAATTTCAAAAATAAAGTTCAATTTCTTTGAATATTAAATGCATTTTCTCACAATATTTTTGCAAAATAAAACATTTCACAAAAAAGAGAAATAATTCATTAATAAAACAAAATAAAACAATACGTTTATTTCTAAATGATTTTTTTTAAATCCATCATTAAAAAATTGAATTAAGAAAAATATCATTTATTTAATTAATTGGTCAAAAAGTTATTTTATCCTATTTAAAAAATTTTGCTTTAACTTTTTTCATTATTCAACAAAAATATAAATAATTAAAAATTCGATTTAATAAATCTGGGCAAAGCCTGATTTTTAAAAACATTTCAAATAAATGTGATTTATTGAACGATTTCCTAAGGGAGTTTATTTTCTGCTTTAGGTATATTAAATTTAAAAAAAATTCAAGGTAAATATGGAAAACTTAATGTTTTGTTTTATCTTAATAATAAAAAGGTTTTAAACATTCAAAATAATTCGGGGCTTTTTTATTTTTTCTAATGATGGTCAAAGAGTTTTTCAGATGTAAGTCAAGTTTAGAAAAACAACTTTAAAATTTAATATAATTTCAGTCTAGCTTTTTCCTGAAAAATTAAAAAAAAATATATATGAATTTTTTAGAGCGCTTGCTTAGTTTATTTTTTTAAAACAAAAATATTTCCTAAATAAATTTAAAATTTAAATTTCAAGTGGAAATTTTCGATTAAAAATATTTATTAGTTTGAATAAGAAATTTGGCATTCAGAATTTTTTAAATAAAAAAAAAATATACATAATTCAATGTAAATGATTTTAAATATTTGAAGCAAGCTTACGAGTTTTTTTTTTTTGTTTTCAAAAATCAATCACACTACAACTTCAAGTATAAAAACCGAATAAATCTTTACATAGGCTTTACATTTGCATTAGCCCCAAACAAAAAACTACTATTGAGTAGAAATATTTTTATCCTCTTCTATTCAAGGATTCAAATTTTTTATTTAAGCTTAACTAAAATACAAAGAAATTTTGAATCTTAAAACCCAAAAATGAGTTGAATCTTTTTAAAAAAAAAATAGACAAACAATAATAAAATTCAGAATGTCTTTTTTCAAAAACTTTAATCCCTTGATAAGCTAACATTATTTTTGGTTCATTAGTTAAAATGTCATTAAAATATGTATTTTTTAAAAATTGATTTTTTTTTCAAAATTTCAAAACTACTCTAATCAAATAAATTGTTAACATTATTTTTTGATATTTTAATTAATTCAAATTGTAACAAATTGAATTAAAATAAAAAAAAAATTCTGAATTGAGAATAAGATGGTACTACGGTTATTTGTGAGAAATAATCTGATTTTAAACAGACTTATTAATAAAAAAACTATTCAAAAGAATGTGCCGCTCTTGCAAGTTACTCGTTGTCTCAAGTATAAAGCGATAGAGACGTCTAATGTTATCCGAGTGGGACACAAGATGACTCAAGTTATAGAAAAAAAGCGGCAAAATTATCTAGAGAAAAAAATTCAAGACGAAAAATACTCGAATAGTTTAAAGCAATCAAGACGCTTGTTAATTGCATGCTCAAATCCCAATTTCAATCACTACACCGGGCAAGCATATAAATCTTTTTCCGAACGAAACTTTGCCTCATATGGTTGGAGAAATAGACGCAGTGCTGGCCAATATTTTACCATTAATGCCATTTCATCTCATCCATCGCTAATTGACAGCACCAAACTAAGAAACGAGCGCGGAGAAATGATAGAATTCCAGGACACTTTTTTAAATTCACTTTTAATTCAAAATATCGAAAAAAATTTTCAAATTTATCAGCCAACTTTAATTCAATATTTGAGCATAAATCGAATTTTATGCCGAAAGTCTCACCATTTGATTGTTGCCGAAACAGGCGGTGGAAAAACACTGGCATACGCACTTCCTTTGATCGAATCCTCAATTAGTATTAAAAATTATTTGAATCAAATTGGCATTAGAAGAACTCATGATCAGCCAATTTGTATTATTTTAGTTCCTACTAGAGAATTAGCATTTCAAGTATACAAAACTTTTAATCAATTAGTTAATGGAGAAAATTTGTGCATGCAAAATGAATTGGATGAACAATATTTTACTAATTTAAAAAGTCTCAATGTAATTATTGATTTACATGAAGCTCAAATAAAAGCTAAAGAACAAATAGCAGGAATTGAATTAAATAGTTTGATCAAGAGTGAAAATAAGCCGATTGATGTGCTAATAACAATGCCTGGTCAACTCGAAGATCGTTTAGCTAAAAAAACATTTAATTCAGCTTATTTAAGACACGTTGTATTGGATGAAGCGGATACTTTGTTGGACGATAGTTTTAATAAAACAACTATGAAGTGCTTAAATTTGTTAAGAATGAATTTAGAGCTGGCTAAATTGAAATCGGAATCGGATGAAGTTGAAATTAGCTCAGCAAAAGAAGAAGAAATTGACCCAAGTGAACAACAAGAAACGCTTAGACGCAAAAAATTTTATTCTAAAATGGAAGAAAATTTAAAAGATCCTAGTGTTCAACTCTTGTTTGTGTCAGCAACAATTCCTAGAGGTCTAAAAAATATTTTAAATGATTTAATTGATTGTGAAAGCAGTCTTGATACAATAAGTACAAATAAAATAAATCGTTTGATGTTGCATGTGCCACAAAAATTTATTAGAACTAATGGAACAAAGAGACCACAGCAATTACTTGAAATAATTCAAAAAGATTTGAGCAAAACAAATTCTCAAAGAACCATGATGATATTTACTTATCGAACTAAGACGGCAATCTATGTTCACAAATATTTAGAAGAGAATAAAATTGAATGTGAACTGCTTACTAAACGTTTAAGCAATGAACAGCGAGAAAAAGTTGTAGATAATTTTTTTAATCGAAAGGTCAGAATTTTGGTTTGTACTGACATTGCATCGAGAGGTTGGGATACAATTCATGTTAATCATGTAATTAATTTTGAAATGCCACAATATATTGCCGATTATTTGCATCGAGTTGGAAGAGTTGGACGCATAAATTCTCATAAACAAACTGGTAATGCTGGATTGGTTACAAACTTTATCATTAATCGTTTTGAAGTAGATCTAGTTTGGAATATAGAGAGATCGCTAAGGCTCGAAACAGAATTGCACAATGTAAATGCCAATATAAAACGTTTGTATAAATATTCATATTTGAATGAGGAAAATGAAATTGATTAAAATCATATCATGTAGAAAAAAAAAATCAAAAATAAATATTGATTTCTCTCTCATTTGTTTTTATTAATATTGATAATTAATTGTTCCTCTCCTTAAAACTATTTAAATTATATTTATATTAGAAATTTTAATTTTGAAAGAATTATTTTAATTATAAATAAATAAATCTTAAAAACGACCGTTGCTAAAACTTGTTGTTATTAATGATAAGTTTGAAAAAAAATAAATACTTGCCAAAAGGACAAATATGCTTCTTCACAAAATTTTAACTAATTTTTATTTAAAATTTAAGTATCAAAATGTTTGCATATGATAAAACAATAAGTATCTCTGATAATGACCTAGAATCAGCTTTTATATATTTAAATGTTATAACAAAAAGCTAAAAAAATGGTCTTTATCTAACTAAATTGGTATAAACTGGTCTAAAACTTTTTAAATGAATAAACCCAAAATTAATTTTTTGCCTCCTTTCGTAATAAATTCATTTACCCAAAAGCAGTGCAGTGAATTATTCTCTTGTACCTCAAGAGAACAAGCTTAAGTTCTATTAAAAATATAAAGAAAATTTTTTTATTTTTTAAGCTAACGAATAAAAGGTGCCATTAAAGAAGCAATTAAATTCAATAAGAAAATATTTCCAGGTTAGAAAATTTTATTAATTGTTAATTTAAAAAAAATAAAATCAGTGCGTGATTTCCTAATATAATGGGAAAAATTATCTTTTAATCAATTTGAAAATTTTGTTAAGTTAAATTTTAAAAAGATTTAAAAAAAAATTGCTTTAAATACGAAGCATATTTTTTTTATATAAATTTTTTGAAACAAAAAATTAATTTTAAATTCAATATTCGGTTTCAACTGTACTAACATTTTCATTTAAAAAAAAAAATTTAATTATTTATTTTACACAAATGATTTAAAATAAGCCTAGACTTTTTTTAGTATTTAACTGAAAAATATGAATATTTGTCAATGTTTGACTCTTGAAGTTCAATATCTTATGTTTTTTGCAAACAAAGTCAAAGATATTACAACGAATGAGAACTGTCTGGTTAAATTAGACCATGATGAAAAAATTATGTCATTCAAGGGTTTGAAGATTTTTTTTTATTAAAAAATTATGATTTAAATTAAAATAGATAAAGCAGGAATAAATAGAATTTTGGAATTGAATCAGTTGTTGACAATCACTGATGCTTTTTGCAATATATCTATTAAACTAGAAATCGGAGTTCTAAACATTATTTTTAAAACTGAAGATGGTAATTTTTTAACAAAAAAATTTAAGTAAAATGTTAACATTTTTAAGTATTAAGTTAATTTTTAATTTAAAGTTTAAATTTCTTTAAGTCTAACATACTTTTACAATTTTGGATTATGATAAACTTGATCATAGTTGAATAAAATTTGACAGAATTATCCATGTATTCTTACAAGCGAAGTTGTTTCAAGTCTATATGCTCTTCAACCAATTAAGAAAATTTAGAAAGTTTAATTTTTTCAGGCTTTAAATAATTGATTTAAATAGCTAATTAAATAATTTTAGATAATTATTATGTTTTAATCTAAAAATTTAAAGAAAACCTGTTTTTACTTTTTTTTCGTTTTAAATATTTAATTAGTTGAATTTTTAGATTGCTTAAGACTTAGGAAATGGATGAAAAGTAGCAAAATTAATAAACAAGAAGAAATCGTACAAGAGCTGATAAAAGAATCATTTAAAATCGAGATTAGAAAGAATCTTGAACTAGAGTTTAGCTCAGAACAGTATTTAGCTGAAAAAGTTAGAATATTAATTAGCAAATTCGATTCAAAATATTATGGACCATTTACCACTCTGTGTCAGTCAAGCGGATATGGGAAATCAAGAGCATGCGAGGCCCTGGTCAATCAGAATTTCTATGTGGTCAGTCCTTTGGCCAATTATTTAAATTCACAAGATGTTACTAAAACAAGAATAAAATTTATAAAAGCTATTTAAACTTATTCATTGATTTAGTGAAAAATTCAAAAATTAATTGTGATGATTTTTTGAGAAATCAATCTCAAGACAACGAAGATGAGCTTAAAAAAATAATGGAAGACAAACTAAAGAAAACATGCCATGAGTCCAAAATTTCTGTATACACAGGTTGTAACCCTTTTGTTTTTATTTTTGACGAGAGTTCATCACTTTTAGGTGTTAAAAAGAATGATTATGATAGTAATTATTTTGTTTTGAGACGTGTTTTATCTGAGCTTCAAGGAAATGTATTTGTGCTTTTCCTAGACACATTCACAAACTTATCTGAATTTCAGCCTACAGAATTTTCAGATCCGTCTGAAAGAATTTACAACTTGGAAATGATTTTGTTTGAACAAATTTACCTTTTGCCCAATTGGGATTTATTTGCAGAATATAACTCTATCAAAAACATTTTTGATACATTTAGAATTTGAAAATATTTGCCGTTTTGGAAGAGTTCTATGGGGATCATGGATGTTTACTAGACAAAATTCACATGGACGATTTAAAGATGTATCAGACGAAAAAATTTTTAATCTGGCCATACCTAAATTGATTGGTGGTAGAGCGTTCGCCGATCTTAATCTCAGTGATCATGAATGTGTTGCTGTTCTAAGCTGTCGAATTGGAACCATAAGACTTAGACAAATTTCTTCGAATCAAAATTTGGTTACAAATAATATGGCTGTTTGCACTTATGTAGATACAAGAAGGGAAATTTTCGAGATTGAGTATCCTTCTGAGCCAATTTTAGCTATGGCAGCTGCTTCTTTGATGCATGAATTTGGTTGTGATAGAATTATTGATTCATTAATAAAAAGTGTAGAATCTTCTTTAATAGCCAAAGGTGAGAGAGGTGAAGCTATTGCAAAACTAATATTAATACAAACAATTGATCAAATAACAAGAGCAAAACAATTAGAAAGTGTAAAAAAGTATTTGAACTTGACTACAGTTGGTGAGTTTATTCAAGAACTTTATGGTAGATGTCAAAATAATTGTGGAAGCATTCAAAATGGATGGAAATGTCAGAATACTGATGATAATTTTGTTTGTCCAATTAAATTAATCAATGAACAATTGTTTGATTCAACTGAGTTTTTAAATGCGTTTTTAAATTTTAATCATTTTACCAGACCAAATTGTTGGCTTAAAAAAGCAAGTTTACAGGTTTCGCTTAAACGATGCGCTGGTATCCATTGTAAATCAATGCAACCGGCTATTGATTTTGTTATTCCTGTGTGTTTAGATTCAAATAATTTCGATTCACTGAGTGCAATAATTATTCAATTTAAGTTAACAAGTGAGCCATGGATCCTGACTATACTACAGCATTTGATAGTATTAGTTCAAAAATGTTTTATGATCTAGATGCAAAAAATCATTATATTATGTTTTTTATGCAGTTTGGCGAACCAAAGATTACTTGAAAATCTATCGAAAACATCAAAATGGAATCACAACGAGGTGCCGAACATTCAAAAAGAGCTATTTTATACTCAGAAGGAATTTCAAGGAACATTTTTCCAAATCTTAGTGAAAGTATTATTCAAAAGCTTAAAAATTTTTCTTGTTCAAGTGAAAAACTATTCGAGGACAAAGCTGAAGCTAAAATACATGAAATTATTCGCTTTGCAATTAGGAAATAATCTTTTTTAGTTAATTAAAAATATTTCTTTTATTCTAAAGTATATTAGCACAATTACAAAATCATTTATATAACAAAAAATAAATTTTTTATTTAGTATATTTTTATAAAAACAAAAAAGCATATATAAATTAAAAATTCTTTTTAAATAAAAACTTAAACAATCTTATATCGATGATAGTCAAAAGAATCAAGTCAAAATCGAGTCAAAAGTTAATTGTTGAATTGAGACTTTCTTGAACAGTTTAATTTTAAGCTTTAAATTAAATTTTTCTGATAAATAATCTCAATTTTTAAGAAAATTTGTTTATCGGGTTTAATAATTGATCAAGGTCTTAGCTTTAAAAAACTTGCAACTAATTTATCACTTCAAGTTAATGGGAAATTATTTTCAATAAAAAGAATTTTCTATCTTCCTACTTCAATAAAGGTTAGACCTTTATCCTACCGTATATTATCACAATATATAAATTGGCTAAGAGTATATTATTTTTGAAAGGATGTCTTTTTTACAATTTTCCCCTTAATTTAAAAAGGAAAATAAAGAAAAATGACTCGAGAAAAATGAATTGGAATTATAGTCTAAGTAACATCAATAACCAAATTCAAGAAGGGAAGAAAAAACTTTTGAATATTTTTATTCTTTGAGAAAAATTCCTGTATGATCAAGAGATCAATATTAAAGTCTTCGACATTTAAGAATTCAATTTTCAATAGTAAAAATTAAATTAACGTAGATTTTGTTTCAAAATTTAAATTATTTAACTTAAAAAACATGTTGTTAAATTTATTCTAATAAAAATTAAATCAAAAATATTTTATAATTTTTTATTCATAAATTACTATTTTTATATTGATTTTAATAAATGAAGTGTTAATCAATCCCTAGAGACATGGTCACTAGTCTGTTGATTAACCTTGAAATTGAAATTTAAAATGAATTGCACAGTTTTTGCAAAACTTTGAATGATAATTTGGCAAGAAAATGTTTATTCGTTAGCAATATCGTTAATTTTAGTAAGAATAAATTCGTAAAAATAAATTCAATATTTATTTTAAATTAATTTATATTTTTGTAGATTTTATATATAGACATTATATAGACAAGTGATAATAAAGGAAAAAAAAAGAAACCATAATTATGAATTTTATTCTGTAATGGTAACATGCAAAAAAGTATGGTGTAGGCGAAAACGAATTCTACAATGTCATTAGAAACAAACTTTGAAAAGTCTACTATAGTGGGACTAAATTAGTTATCTTGCTTTGTCAATTTAGTTAAACTATGTTGATCGTAGAATATCACTAATATTATTATTATTATTATTATTTGACATAGTTATTATTTATGGGTCGAATCTATCAAGCATATCGACAGTGATATTGATACAAAAAATATCTAATTTAGTTTTAGTTTTTTTTTGTTTTTACATGGTTAAATGATAAAAAATGTTTAGTTTAAAAATCAGAATTTTAAAAAATATTATTTTATTTGTATTTACAATTTATTTTTTGATCGAACTAAATAAATTTGTATACTCGTTGATTATTCAATATAGAAACAAGGCCTATTTGTCTAGTAATTCACATAAATTCATTAGCAATTTAGATTTTATTCAATTTGATATCAATGATCCATTGCAAAAATTTGTGTCTAACCATGAAAATATCATTAAGTCTATGTCAATTAACAAAAAAATCGTATTTCACAAAAGATTAAACAGTGGGGGATATGGCAATTCTATGTATTCAATGCTCAGTGCTCTATTGTTTGCAATTTTAACCGATAGTGCTTTGATATCCGAATGGCATTATATTGATTATTTTGTTATTCCACCATTAAAAAATGTTTTCCATGAATTTGATTCAAAATCTGAGCTCAATATTAATTATAAGCCAAATTATTTGGTCAAACCAAGTGAAAATGCTTGGCTTTATGAGAAAAAATTAAGTATTTATCTTGAGACTAAAATGCCTCTTAATCAAAATAGAATTCAAATCGAATCATTGACAGCTTATTTTTTCGATTTGTGCACAATGCCAGAGAATTATGGCAAATTACTTGAATATAGTTTGGTTTCAAATAAAACAATTCGCCAAGCTTTGAATTCCTTGTCATTTAGAAATAGTAGCAAGTATTCACAAGAGCAAATAGTAGAAGATTTACTTTTAGTTGGATTTGAGGTTGGATCAAATTTAATAAATAAGTTTTGGAAGCCTCAAAAATTTTTAACTGATGAAATAAATTCATTTTATGATAGAGAATTTCGCGGTAAATTTGTCATTGGAATGCAATTGAGATTTCTTTACATGAATAAACATGCTGTTGATAATTTTTTCAAATGTGCTTTTTATATTGAAAAAATAAACGGAATCAAAAATGCTAAGTGGTTTTTGACTGGTGATGATAACCATAGAATAAATGTACTATATAAGCAATATCCAGATAAATTCATCATAGGCCATGGCAAAATTGCTCACTCTTCATTTTCAAGCATTGGCTCTTATGAGCGAACTATATTCGATAACGAAATGTTGGCACTTTCTAACGAAATACTTTTTACTGGAGGTAGTACGTATGGACTTGTGGCTGCCCTAAGACAAAATAAAATGCCGTATTGTATAGAGGGAATATCAAAAACACTTGAAGATGATAACCAGCCTTGCAAACGAATGACTTTAAATCGAGGTCCAAAAAGAACTTATGATTTTACTGTAATATGAATATTCAAAAATTAAATCTTAATTTTTCTCTACAGAAAAAAAAATTAAGTTTTTATTTTAATTAATTAATTTGATCTAAAGAAGATAGCTTAAAAGATTAAAGCATACATAATAAATTTTGATTAGTTTTTTTTTTTTGTTTAAATAAAATCGATTCATTTCTCAATTTATTTGGTTTCATTTAAAGATCAAAAATAATTTTTTTTTACTAGTCAAGTTAATATTTGGAGTTTAAGTTGATTTTTTCAAGAAAATAAACAAGCTTAAATTTTTGCTAAAATGTACATTCACTATCGTCTGTTGTCATGTTTACCAGACAACAAATATATTTTAATATTTCTCAGACTAGTAATAGAACTAAATAGCCTAGAAGCTATGATAATACAAAAATATATTCATTGCTCGAATTTTTTTTTTAAATAAATTTTTTTTTAAAAAATGAGTAAAAAACCGAAATACGAATAATTAATTTTGTTATTTATAAACCACTTTTTCTTCTTAATTCATTTTATATTTATTATAATAAAAATACTCAATAAATAAAATAAAACACTTTTTATTTTTTATTCATATTAGTATTTTTTTTATAAACTGTTTTTTTTTCGGTCATGTGAATTTGATTCTATGTTATCAAAAAGCAAAAATTAGTTTTTTCTTTATGTATATTTAATCATTGTATTAATAGTAATTCTAAAGGATTTAATTATATCTCTGAAAAAGCATTTTTAATTAAAAAATTTTGAAGAATGCTTAAATAATATAGGCTTGTTTGTGTCAAATGATAAAATTTGATCTCATCATTTTCATTTCACTTGTTTTTTTTACATTAATAATTATATTTCAAGTTGAACTTAGAAAATTCTTATATATCACTCTCCAAAGAATTACACTTTTTAATTTTTTTTAGTCTCTTCTGATTTTCTCTCAATTTAAAGCTTAATTTTACATTTCTATATATTGCGATTAGAGTTAAAATTTACGCAAAAATTATTTCATTTGTCAAGGTTATTTAATTAAGGATTTATTCTTAATAATTATTCGCATTTTTAGACTAGAATAAATTAAGTTAACTATTTCAGCTAGGAATTTGCAAAAAATAAAATCATGTTAGGAATAATAATCATTGGTTTCATTAAGATAATAAAATTACTAATTTAAATTGTGCTTAAAGATTTTTCCAATTTGATTTGAATTAAATAATCTATTAAGCTGAATTGTAAAACAATTATTACTGTGTGAAATTTAATAAAACTGGCAATAGATTAATTTTGGTCAAAAAAAATGAGCAACAAAATGTTTTTAGTATCAATTAGGGTTTCTATTTGCATATTTAATTGAAATCTAGTCTAAATTTTTGGTAATTAAAAATCAATATTTTTAAAAATTGGTTTCAAATTCAGCGAAAAAAAGAAAGAGAGGATAAAAAAACTAAAGAATTTTGAATTATTATTTTTTTTATTAATTCCGTTTTTTTGGGTTCGTAAATTGAAAGGAATTAGAAACTAATGAACTAAAATGAATGTAAAAATAATTAATTTATGCTGGCATTAAAATTGTATAGACACAGTCATTTTCTATAACTAATCCATAAAAATGTCAAATTATTTTTTTGTCAAAATCGAAAAAAAAAAAGAAAAAATTTCAAGTGGAATTTCAGATTTAATTTGGCTTCTATTTGTTTCGATTTTCGAAGTCCATAGAAAAGATTGACCAGTTTTATGCTATTTAGTTCTGTTTTTTCCTAGATCGAAGAAAATTTAAAATTCATATTTTTCTGAATTAGTCTCAACTTACACTTCCTATCCGCTCTAATTAAACATTTTGAATTATTTTTCGATTTTAAATTGTATTCCTATGTGCTTCAGCTTTGATGAATAATTCATTAGTTTTATTTTAGACACCAACACACAAACATATGTGACCAAATATACCACTTTAAACTTGGCTCGTTTTTAGCTTCTATTTAATTTCAGATAAGTTTTTATTTTATTAAAAGTACACTTAGCCAAAAGCTATTTTAAAAAAATTAATAACTAAATCATGAATTCTTGATTCCGTTTCCTATATTTACTAGGCCTGTACCTGACTATTAGTTTTATTTTATTATTGAAATTCAATATATAAGAAAAAATAAATATAAAAAAGTCAGACTATTCGCAAACTTGTCATCAATGCGCAAGTTTTCAAATATATTAGATTTTTTTACTATTGAAATAGTATTTTTTTGTTTTAAATTATCAAATCCACATTTTCTCTAAATAATATGTAATAACATGTATTTTATTTCACTCGACTAGAATTAATTTCTAAATTAGATTAAATTTTTTTTTCAAATTAACACTTATCACGTTTACCAGCACAATCTGCATTCATATAGAGCTAGCCTATCTATTGATGCAGTAATTAACGAATTTTACATAGAATAAATTTTAAATTTTACAACCGTATTTCAAATTTATTAGACAAGTTGAAGTTGATAAGAAAATTTGTGTTATTAAAAGACAAATTTTCAAAATGTCTATGGACTTATACTAGCATGCTTCCAATCATGATCTGGCATGTATTTCTCTTAATTAAATTTCCTCTTTTATTATAAAAATCTAATATAAATAAATTGGTTTCTTTCCAAAAAAAAAAATATTCATATTTTCAAATATTTAAAGTCAAGTTATTATTCGGTTATTTTATTAGTAATTAAATGCAATGATGAAGGAAAAAGGAAAATTTGTTCAAAGTTTGGTTTGTATTAGAGTTATTGTTTTCAATCAAGAGAATCAAATTCGATAGAATTCATTAGTCGAGTGCGTAATAAATAAAATGTTTTTTCTTAAAATTAATTCTGAATGATTAACAATTCAAATTGAATAGAACTGCATTCGAACTATTGCGCACACAAAAACAGATACAAATAATAATTTATTATCTATTCCCTTGAAACGTCTAAAACGATGACACCTATAAACCATTATGCTCATCATATAGATTAATCATTTTGGTTTTATTTTTTTAAATTTAATTTTTCATTTTTAATCTTTATTTTTCTCTTTTTACTTTTCTAGTTTAGTTTAAGATTAAATAAAAAGAGTCTTTCTAATATTTGATCAAATATAAATAGGACTTAAGTCAATAATAGATAGATAAATAGAAAGAAATAATTATAAAATCAATGAATATAATTTAAAGTCAATTTTCGTTTGATAAATAAAATTAAAATTTTCATCAGTAATTAAGGATTTAATTTAAAGCGTATTAGCACCCAAGTATAATCCATAAATAATGGCATTTTTTTGTTTCTTTAGATTTTCATTTTTTTGTATTAATCAGCCTTATTTGGATATAAGCTTAGTAAAAATTTCATACCAGATTAAAGCTTTTTTATTTTTCAGTGAAATAAATAACACGAAAGTGCCTTATTACAAAATTGAATGAGGCAAAAAAATCGATTAAAAATTAATTATTACTAAGCCAAGCACTCTGGCCTTTATTCTAGACAAAAATCAATAATTCCGCAAACTACTAAACATTGACTAAGATAAGATAAATAATTAACTAACTTATTTTTCAACACTGCTCTAACAAAAAAATTCATCTGATTCAAATTGTTTATATTATTTAAGTAAAAATTGTTTACAATCAAATATGTTTACTTTAAATCGAATTTACTTTTCCTTTATATTACATAAGATTTTATTTTGTTAATATTCACTTAGCCTTTAAATCCTATTTAGTTGAGAAGAAAAAGACATTTTATTTTTTTTAATTTAAATATCTGTTTTATGTCAGTTAATTAGATTTTAGTGTTTTTTTCCCTATGTTTAAAGGAAATTATTCTTATTCCTTTCAAAATGAGCCTCGTTAATCTAAACATAATAAAATGAATTATTTTAAAAAATTATTCAATCTAATTCACAAAAGTCTTTTCTAAATATTATTTCCCTTACCTCAACCCACAACATTTTCTCCATTTTCCAGTTTTTCAATTTTTTTCAATTGAATTTTAATCCATGTGTTGAAAGTAGTAAAAATAAGAAAAAAAAATTCGATTAAAACAAAAAGAAGTGTGCATTTTAAAATTGATTTAAGAAAATAATTTAATATTAGGGATAATTTTTTTTGTTTCGATGCTGTTTGCTTTTTAGACTAAGTCTAAACAAAATTAAGAGTTATCGATTTTTGCTTTCAAATAGCCACTTGAAATAGCTAGCAGCGCTTCTAGACTTGCTTTTTTTTTTCTTTTTTTTTTATTATCTATATATTCTGTATGTACATATTTGAACTACTGGTTGTCTATATATATTTTATAATTATATGAATAATGGTTCAGACTATTTTGCTCAATTGATTGCTTCATTGTGTGCGTGTGCGTTTGCTTTTTTAATTAAGCCATTCGAAACAAATGCCTGTGTCAAGTGTGTTAATGCTGCTAGTGGCAAAAGAAATAATATATATTTGGTGTTTACTTAATATAGTTTAGAGCAAATATTTACACGTTAAGATAGCTATAGTTAATTAAATTTTATAACATTAGATTCAGTTAGGAATTTATTAAATTGAATTTATTTTTTACTTTTTTTCAGTCGATTTTCAATTAATTCAACTTTATAGACTACTAATTATTTTTATTATTATTTAAACAATTAGAAATGGATTAGATAAAAGTTAATCTTTGGATCGAGTCTACTACTCTTTTTTTTTTAATTATCTTATTGTTAAAATGATGTTTTTGATCGAATATGTCATTGCACAACATTCTCATGAATCAAAAATAAAAAAAAAAATTAATTAGAAAATAAAAGTGCTTAATGTTAACCATTAATCATAGGCTTATGCTAAATATATAGCATTAATATTTATTTATTTGTTTTGAATATAAATCTTGATAATAATTATCGGCTAATTGTGTAGCCTCGATTCAAATCGCCAATATTTTTTACATAAATCATTAGTTTTTATCTTTGATAATAATTGAAATAAGATCAATCTTTGATAAAAAAATTAATTGTAAAAAAAAAGTTTATTTTATTTTATGAGAGATGTCCAATTTCGAAATTCGCACGCAATATTTTATTCTAGATTCATTTTGCCTGGAGATACATGAAGCTCAATATTATTATCTAATAACTGAATCTTTTTTTTTAAGAAATAGAAAAAAATATTTTTACATTGTCATTTATTTAGATCAATTGAAATGATATTTAAATATTAATAAATAAATAGTTTGGTATAATGCAATATCTAGTCATCTAAATGGGCAACTCTGCATCATCGTCAGATTCTAGTAGCGAGCTAGACTTGCACTACAGATCAAATCTAGTCAATCAAAACTACGGCAGTATGTACATACCAAATAGATTAACATCGATCAAAACAATAGCTGCAAAAACAACAGCAGTATCATCGTCATCATCTTCGTCAAAATATCATTCCAATTTATGTTTAAATCAAAATACTAAAAAATCTAAAATAAATAAAATTTTGAAATTTATATCATCTGCATCAAACAATTCGCTCAAAGTAGAAAAACGCAATGAAAACAAGGTTAGGAATAGACATACTAAAAATTTCATAACAAAATCATTGATTTTTTTTCGTACACCATCACAAAAAGAAAAATCACCAAATAATTCACTTGAATGTTCGACGCCAATTGATTTAAATAACATTGGATCCAAATCAATGTCCATGTATGTAGAACATGACGATTTAAATGCTAAATTTAAAACCCAATTGAGTTTAAAATCAGACAAATCGTCTTATCAATTAAATAGTTCCACAGATTCTAAAAATGACTCGGGCATTATAAGCGATTACAAAACAATCAAAAATTCTATGAGCACATTTAGTATTAGTGAAAAAAAAGAAAAGTTAAATCAAATTGGGTCAATATCAATCAATAATTCTTCCAATACTAATAGACGTCTTTCGATCAATTCAACTAATGAAACCAACATAGATAGTCAATTTAAAAGTGCAAATATACGTCGAACAACCACATTTCACTCAACAATTAAACAAGATTCAAATAAACCTTGTATGACAAATGGCAAACAAAAACCAATTAGTTTAAACATTCCACACACACCATTATTAACATCTAAATCTAAAGAAAATTTAAAATCTAAAAAAATAGTGGTTCAAGCATCAACTAGTGAATTATTGCGTTGTCTAACATGTTTTTTAATTAAAAAATATCCTTATCTAATTAAATATGACAACGAACCATTGACAAGTTCAAATCGGCTAAAAGCTGATAGTCGTGAAATAATCAATTGGTTTAGATCGGCTGATCGAGCTCTTTTGCTGCAGGGATGGCAGGAAATAGCATTTATGAATCCAGTTAATGTTGTATTTGTATATTTGTTAATCAGGGATTCGCTTGAACAACCAAAAACTGTTTTTGAACTACAATGTCATGTGATGTCATGTTTGTATTTGGCCTTTTCGTACATGGGAAATGAGATAAGCTATCCACTTAAACCGTTTATTGTCGAAGATGAAAGAGAAATTTTTTGGCAACGAATTGTCTCGTTAATGAATTTGCTTAGTTCGAGTATGCTGCGCATAAATCAAGATGCTAGATTTTTTACTGAGCTATTTTATGAACTAAAATCGTATGCAAATCAAAATCAATATGAACAAACAATTCAAAAATCCATCACAATAAATTCGTTTAAAACCTATGATAAAAATTCACAAACAAAAACTGGCCCAATTTCGACCAAACCTCTAGTCTATTCAAAAAGTTCTAGAAAAATGCTCAATAGCCCAATTCATTTTAGAAATACTCACAGGGAATCGTGTTTATATCCAGTCAACGATGCTCCATTTTATAAACCATTAGCTTATTGTATTTGATAAGAGATTATTTTTGCATTTTTTTTCTGTTTTCTAAAAATAATAAATGTTTTTTAAATTGGTTATTTATTTTAATTAATTGAATAAAAATATATACATATACATTTATTATTTTTTACTTCAAACAAGAACAATTATTAGACTGATATTTATCAATTTAGGAAAATAAAATTTTTAAACAATTAGGCAATTTGATTTGATTTTTTTTAATTTAATTTGTTCGAAATGAATTTGAAAATTTAGGATTTAATTTAGGATGTTAGGAAATGAATACTTTAATTTTAAATTTTTTTCGTTTTTACCATGAATGTCTCAATAGACTAACAAACATACATATGCTCCAAATTACATATAATTTTAATGTTTTTGGGAACACAAATTTTTAGATGTTATTTTAACATTTTTATTTTAAAAATTAACCCTGAACCAAAACAATTTTTTTTGTATCCACTACTGATCATAGAGCATTTTTACATAAACTAAATGTTTAAAATGAAAAAAATCATTAAAATCTAATTATAAATCTGAAGAGTTTTGCTTAATTTGTTTTCTATTTAAAATTTTCTCAATTAAATTCTACATTAATCGAGCTTATGAAACTATAACAAAAAATCTTATTAAAAACAATTTTTTACAGATTAAAATTAAAATTTTATTTTTTTTTACATATTTTTATGTTGAAAAAAAATCTATTTATTTTCGGCTAATACGAATAGTTTTAAAAAGTTATCAAAAATAACCAGGATTATTTTGGTAATTTGATAGAAATTTCTTATCTCCGGTTTCATTTAATTTCATTTCGTACAGGGCTTTCTACTGATGAATCAAATTTTCAACTTTTTAATTTGAAACCTAGTGTTGTAATTAAATTTTTTAAAAACGAGAAATATGAGAAATAGAAATATATAATAAGTTGTGTTAAATGGTAGATAAACAATTGCAATATAGGAATGTATTACTACTAAAGTTACTTTACTTGACTTTTTATTATAGGAGGAGAAATTTTTGTGATTCGAAAGGTCATGGAACATTTAATGCGTTTTAAAGCGATTTATTTAATTTTTGTTATTTAAAATAAATAGGTTTTTTTTCTTTTTATGTTGATTATTATTTTAAAAGTGATTTTTTGTCGCCATTAGAATGTTTAATATAAAAAGATAACAATTACAATATTTTAAAAGAAACACCAAAAATTTTTATGGGTTTAAGAGTCAAAATATTTTTTAAGTTTTAGAATAAATTATTCTCAAGTTAGAAATATTTATTTTGATTGTTTCAAAAAATATAATTGCTCTAATAAAATATTTTTACAATTGTGAAACCAAGGTATTTGGTTTAGAATTCAGAAAGCTATTTTATTTTATTGCCTCAATTTTATTTGATTAATTTGTAATATTTATTTTTATATTTATGTTAAATAAATAAAAAAATAAATTTTACAATAAAATTATTTGACCCATTTCTGAGTGAAATGAAAATAAAATTTTCTGCCCGATTTAAAACTAAATTTTTTAAATCTATTAAAGAAACTTTGATTACCAAATAGGTAAAGAATGGTGAATGGGCGTTTCGTGGAGGTAAACCACTAACCCTTTTTTTTTTTTCTAATAAAATAAAAATCTAAAAAAATAATTTATTAAAAATATAAAATATTTTATTCAATATATTTTAGATTAAATGATACAACAAAATTAATGATTTAAAAAAAAAAATTCTTGGGAAAAGAAAATTTCTATTTTCTTTTTATTCTTTTTTAATAAAAAATAACACAAAATTTGAACAGTAAAATTTGACATTTAGTAAAATAAATAGAATTTCTTTTCTAAATTAAGTAAAAAAGTTGATTTAATAAAAATAAGCATTATTCAGTCTAGATTGGTTGAATTGCTTGCAAAACAGTTTGCTTTTTCCTCTTTCCATATTTGTTTTAGAAATTTGAAATTTGCCATTTTTATTACATTTTTGGTGTCGATTAATTTTGTTATAGTTAATGAACCGGTGCCCCAATTGTTAACATCTTTTATTTCCATAATATCCGTATCGCCATTCCGCTTAACCATTAGTTTACAAGCACAGCAAGCACACTTAAGCTGAGTTAATTTAGGCAATGAATTCAATGACAAACTAGAACAAGTTTCATCATCAATATCTAAATTTAAACTAGTTGAGCACACAAAATTGACTTTTTTTCGTCTTTTTAACTTGAAATTCTTTGGCAATTTGTATTCAATTGTTTTGTTGGGTTGATTGTCATCAATTGAAGAATATATTTCGCGCTTAATCATCCATCTAGACAAATCAATGTCCAATATTTTGTGCTCATTCTCCATTGACAAGCAGTGACCATCCATCGAATCGTCTAGTTTTAGACTGTTTAAAATAGATCTATTTTTTCCCGATACACTATTTTGAATGAAATCAAATTTAACAATTAAATACGAATATAGATTTGATTTTGTATTTTCAATTTGAGCAGTATATGGCTTTAAATTAAATTGACTTTGACTAAAACCAAATATGTTCTTTTGACTCAAATCAACTTTTAGTTGATTAAGTTGTTTGCGCAAATCTTTTACTTGTTCACGTCTATATTCAACGTCTTTGGCTAAACACTTAACCGAATAGTTAACTATCATTTTTGTTTGCATTGACTCGTCCATTTGGTTAAAATCGAGCAGCTTTTGGCTCAGTTCTATCATTCGATTATTCAATTGAGTGTTTTGTGTTCTTAATTGTTGGTATTCGTCAAAATCGCGAAGCAAAATTTCGTTTAAATCAGACAATTCGCTTAATAAAGCAGTCGATTCGGCTTCTACTCGATCATATTCTTGCTCGTATTCGAGTTGAATTTTGTCTATTTGTTTTAGAATTTTTTCTTGCAAGTTTGTTTCAAACAATTCCAAGTCTTGTCTAAGACTGTTCTCAAATTCTTGTCGAATTTCTTTTTTCAACAAATCAAGCTCATTTATGTACCACTTTTGACTACTAGTATTAAATAAATTTGAAACAATAATTGAATTAGCACAATCATTATTTAGATTGTTATTAAAATTTTTATAAAAATTAATTTCTTTTTTTAAACGTTTAATATTTTGATTTAGAGTTGTGTTGTCAAGTCTGACAGTGTCCAAATTATTGTTTAAATTGTACAATTTTTCATTTAATTCAGTGCACTGTTTTTTCAATCGTTGACATTCGCCATATTTAGATTCATATTCTTTATTTAAATGAGATCGATTCTGGTTCAAAGTATTCAAATAGGTTTCTAGCGAAAATAGCGAAGGACTAGATGGTAGAGCTGAATCAGTAGAAGTGCTATCGGTCGTCGAATAAGATGATGATGATGAACTAGAACAGCTTGAGCTTGACACGGGTATTGATTGGGAAGAACACGAGGATAACAAAGAGGACTGTGAAGTTGATAAAGCACAACTTAGTCTGTCGCAGTGTTCACTTTCGTTAATGAAATACTCACAACAATGATCGCTTACTATACTTGGCTCTAATTGACATAAGAATTGAATAAAATAACGACTATTTCGCTCTCTAATCACGCAAGCATTTAATTCAAGACACAGCCGATTTAGTTCTTCTTTTGTCACATTTAATTCACTGTCATATTTTAGCCTAGTTTCAACATTACACGAAAATACTTCCTTTTTCAGCTCATTTATTGTATTTGTCAATGTTTCGCATTTTATTTGCTCAGACTTGACTAAATTGATAAAATTTACAAATCGGCTATTAAGTTCGTTGAGCTCTTTTTTGTCTGATTCTGTTTGGCGCAAATTGTTCCAACTATAGCTGTATTTTATTTTCGACATTGTCAAATTCACTCAATCATTTCATTTTATTCATATGATGTTTTTTGTTGAATTTTTTGCTTTTTCTTTCAAATATTTTTTATTTTTGGCTATATGATCAAATCAAAAATTTAAAACCAAACAAAAAAAATATCTAAAGAAAATTAACAGAAAAATTAAACTTTGATTTTTAGAAATAGAGCTTAACTAATTGAATAAAATAAACAAATTAAAATTAAAGTTTTATCAATATTATAAGTTAACGATAACAACTAGTATTTTGAAATAATAATTGAAAAATTTATTTAAATTTCGATGATAGCTAGATTGTATATTTTTGTTTATATAAAAAAATTCTTAGTTACAACCATGAATTTATTTTTTTAGTGCCTTTAATTTTTAAACTATCTAGTCTGCATTGTTAGAATTCCATCAAAATGTAATTAGACCAAAGATGATATTTTTGAATCAAAAAACAAAAAAATTAAACGCTCAACTATTTTTCAAACTTCTGAATACTAAGCAATAATTTTAAATCAAGTTCTAGTTTACAAATTCTATTTATGGAAAATTTTCAGTCCCCAAATAAAACTACAACAAATTCAAAAATTAAATTTATCTAATTAAATTTTAGAAAAAAATTATAATCTTAAATTTTTAGTTGTATATTTTGGCTTTTAAGATTTTAAAAACATACTAAATAAAAACAAAAATTAAAAAAAAAACAACATAAAATATGTCATATTTTAAAAAGTTTTAGAAAAAATTTATTAAATGGTTTCGATTTTCCAAATAGATTAAAAAAAAAAATTATAAATGGGGAAGAAATTAGTTTAAATAAAAAGATGATTGCTATTAAAAGTACATGTAGTTAAGTATTAATCGGTAAGATTAAATTGACTAATTAGTTATTTTATCCTTTGGCATTTTACAAATCATTTATTTTATTTTAAAATCAATTTTAATTCTGGACTTAGAAGAATGTATTGACCTAGAAGGGGCTGCTACCATGATATTTGACTAATGGACACTTAAGTAAATTTATGTGTCAAACGTATATGGAGTAGTGTTTTTCTTTTTTTCTATATTTTTACTTTTATTTATTTGAATCGTATGAAAAATTTGTAAATGCACTTTAAAATAAAATATCCCATTATAAAAGAAACAATCAACCAACAAGGTGCTCAAAGGTGATTATGAATAAACATTTAGATTACAAAGACAAACTTGGTAGTGCACTAATCTAGAGAATTTTCAAATCCGTGGATATTTATAAAACAAAAAAAAAAACCTTAGAAAAAAGATTAGAGAGTCGAATTTATACACTGGCAACCAAATTTAACACTCTTAACAATCATTTAAATAAATTTAAAAATTTAATTACACCTCGATTACCAATAACCGGTTTATTTACTTAGGGACAAAAATGAAAAAAAAAGTTATATAATTCGATTAATGTTTTTACATTCAAAAGCTCACTTGATCAAATACTTCTGAAATAAGATTTATGTTTGCTTAATTTAAGTTGAGAAAAAAAGTATACACACAAACAAAATATATGTATAAAAATATTTTTCACCACTAATAATTTCTCTAATCAATTCAAATTACAAGTTTAATTTGATTTAATTTGTAAACACATTTTTTAAACAAAATTGGATTTTAATATTTTTGTTTTAATTAAAAAACACAAATGTTTTTATAAATTGATAGTTTCTATTTTGAATTACATAATTGTATAAAATTTATTAACAAAAAATCCCTAATAAATAAAAAAAAAACAACTAAAATCTAATATTTTTTAAATTCTATTTGCTGAATTAGTTTTAAATTTAACAAATAAACCCTTAACAATGCTCAAAGCCCATCATGTTGTCCGAGCTTCAAAATTTCACCTATCATGAATCATTCTAAAAAGTTTTTATTTTTATTCTAATTTTGAATAATATTTAATCATAATACGATATTGTAAAATTTCAAAGTTTCGATGGTTTTATCAAATTTTGTTGTACTTAAATTACCTTATGACTTACTAATTTGGCAAAAAATTTTACTTTTTGAATTAATAAAATTGTCCGTATTCTTTTTCTTTAAATATTTTGAACTTATGATATTTTTTAAATTAGAAATTCAAAATTTAAACCCTTTTAACTTTTTTTTTAGCTTAGTTATGGTTTGATTGAAAAATTAAATTAATGGAATTTTTCCATTTTCTTTCTGAATGTAAATATATCAAAGCTCTTAAAGCATAACTAGAACGCATTAAAACGATAGATTATTTAATTAGATTAATGCTAGTTATGAATTAATTACAAGTAGTAGACTGTGCACACGTTCTAAATCAATAATCAAGTGAAATCTGGTTAAAATCGTGCTCTTTAATTTTTTTTTTTTAATTTTTTTAATAGATATCTTGTCAACCAAATGAGAAAAAATAAAAAATTATAGTTTGAAAACTTATACATGATACGAACGTTTTATACAATTTTCAATTAAAACTAAATTTTAATTAATCAAATAATCCATTTTGATCCATGTTTCAAAAGAAAAAAGTGTGAGAGAGAGAGAGAGAGAGAAAAGGAGAAAAATTTTAATTCAAAAGTTAACATTATTAAATCAAAATGCCAAAGTCTAAATAATTTATTAAAAATAAAAAATAATCATGTAACACATGTACTAAATGCCTTTTCGACTAGAAATTAATGAAAAAATTACATATTATCTTTGCTTATTTAAATGCTATTATGTATTAATAATATTGGACTTGCATAGAACCACTTTAATAACCAAGTTTATAGCAACATAGCTTTTTTTTTTATTTTTTCAATTAATTGTTTTATTATTTGCACTTATTCGACAAAATCTAGTTTTCTAATAATAATGGAACAATGACCAACGAATTATTTAAACAAAAAAAAAAAGGATTTTTGTTTTTGTTGATTAGAAAAGAGAATTAGAAAGACGACAAATTAGGATAGACCGAATGAGAAATAGAGGAATGGATAAAATAGTATTGGCAGTTTTGTGGCAATAAATGCATAGATTATCCCCTAGTTGTTATTTTGCGTAACAATTATGTCGAACAATTGCGTCCAATACAATAATATAACTTATAATTAAAATATAAAATAAAGAAAACTAAGGTTAATACATTTTATGAGGCTATTTGATAATTATTATTTTTTCTATATAAAAGTAAATAACACTGTAAAATAAAAATTATATGTCTTTAACGATTATCCATTTATCCTTGTAAGTTTTAAATTTATCTTATTTGGCAAATAAAATTTGGAAACTTTACAACTTTATTCTAAAAACTCTGTATTATATAATATTTTCTCTACTTTTCGTACAAGACCAACAAGCTAAGGTTGATAATTTGCAAGTTAAAATAAAATAGCAACAAAAATAAAATTTTAAATTACATTTTTTTTTACTAAGGTAAATAAATAAACATAAATAAACAAATAAAAAATTGTGGGCCTTCAGTTTTGTTAGGGATTAGCTTTGTTCTTTTAAGTTGTTTGTAGCCAATTCGTTATTTTTTCTACGTGGTGTATTTTAGCTGTGCAAAATGTCATTTCTATTTATAACTAGTAACTATAAACTAGTTATGTAATTATGTCAAATAATTCTAAATATTCACAAGTTAAACATTTGGCCTTTATATTATTTAAATTTAAATTAATCAGTCATTTTAACTATTTGTATTAAATATGAATAAATTAAAATATTTCAATATTTTCTTTTCTTAAATTTTTTTGTTTCAAAAGTCTTATCATTTAAATTGCTTGATTTGAATTTTTTTCCACTAATTTTAGTTAAAATAAAATCTTAATAGAATAAAAAAATGATCTAGTTTTTTTTTTAATTTTTATTTTATTCAAAGAGAAAATTAATGAAAATAATTGTACGTAATATTTAAATTTATTATTTATTCTTTCAAGAGAATTGTAATAATTCATACTATTCACCAGTAAATTCGAAAAAAAAATTCTCTTAATGGATAGATTTGAATATTTTTTAGTTATGTCAAAAAAGCATGAAATTTAACTAAATGTCCTTTAAATTATAATATTTTTCTCTCTTTAAAAAATAATTTCGCGGTATCAATTCGAAAATAGATTAATAGAGAAAAAATGATAATTTCCCGAATTAAAGGTCAATTGCGCTAAATTATAAATTATTAAAGAAAATATTTTTAAAATATTTTGCAAAACGTTAAAAATTAATTAAAAGAATAATTTTAAAATCAATAAAAAATTAATTTTATATTTTATTAGTTTTATTTATTATTCGAAAAAATAATATAAGTTTCATAGCACTTGATTTTTAAATTTTCAAATTTTTTTATCTAAAACTATTTTATATGGAGAATTTTATGCATTGTAAAATTCGCGTAAAATTTCATCCAATCTTGATTTAATTGATTTTATATATAAAAAAAAAAACTTGAAAAAATTTCAATTTATTGCTCTAGTTGCTGTTGTATAATAATATAAATAAAGATTTAAATAATCAAAGATCAATTTTAAATTAAATAATCGAGCAATTAATCACTAAAATTACTAGAAATAATTTATTTTTATTTTTATTTAAAAAATAAATAATGAAATATTGTTTAAAAGAACTCTGACCATTTAGTAAACAAAACAAAAAAAAAATGAGATAAAAAATAATTAAGACTAATTAATTTCCATACAATTTTTTCGAAGCTTTTTGACTTTTGTTATTTAGAGCTGAAAAAAAACGTATATCTGCTTTATTATTTGGGTTATGATTAGAGAAACAACCATTGGTTTTTGTTTTCGATTTAAAATAAGTTTGAACTGGATTATTAATTTTCATAGCATTCATCAAGCTCGAATTATTATTTTTGCTCATGCCTGGATTAGATTGTCTGTCTTGACTTAAATTTAAATATTGAATATTTGTTAGAGTTTCAACTGGATTGTGCAATTCAGGATTTTCATTTTGTATTCTAATCCAATGATCGTAATATTTAGATGCATTGAAATAAGACAAAACAGTGCCAACAAAACATATATTTGGATACATTATATTCAACTCTTTCCAATTTCTAGGTAATTTTTTAGATTCGGGCATAGTTGAACGTGTAAGCAGAAAATCTAATGTATATCGTTTTTTAATTTCTTTATTTTCAATTTTTTCTTTAGTTTCACTCAATGGGCATACTTTAGTTTGATTGTTAGACAAATTCATTTCTCTGCTTTGGATTCTAGAATCAATTTTAATCTCTTCCGCAAATGGCATTAGAATTGAACTAAATGGATTTAAATTAACATTTGATGCTATCGAATTTTCCGTACATGACCTAATCAATGTTTTTTTCCTTTTGATTGAACTAGATTTTTCTTCCATTTTAGGCAAAACAATCTTAATTTGAAAAATTTATTCTTTTCCAAAAACTACCCGAAATATATTACCTCTTTAATAGAATTGTTTGCATATGAATTGATTAATAGAATGGCAAAGCGTCTCAAGTCGGGACATGAATTTTTTATACGGATCCAAACAATACCATTTTGATTTTCTATTCCATGTAAAGTAACCTGGCATTTTGTTTCTGATTCAATGTCCTTTGTTTTTGAGCATAAAAAAGTAACATTGTCTATATTTTTTTTTTCCACATAGCATATACTTGTAGTATTGACGTCCAAATCTTTGTACCTTTTTATTTATTTATTTTTTTTTTTAAAAAAATATTATTAAATTAGCGAATAAAGTTAATTTTTACTGCCAAATGTGGTTAGTTGGCTGGTCCGTCATCACAAAATCTAAATTCAAAATTAATTAATTCGTTTATGCATTTATCCAAGTGCAATTCAAGGGGTAACTTGAATTAAAACAAAGCTTTTAAGCTATCAGTTTTGCGGGAAGCGATTTTTTTTTCTTAAAACCAGAAAGATATTTTAAACCGTTTTAAAATAAATTGTTTAATTTGTTATTTTTGGCTTTTTTTAGCAGCTATCTTTCTCCCCTCTTTGTAAGATAGAATAATAATTTTAAGCTCATCTATCTTATATTTAAAAGAATTTATTTCAAAATAATAATAATAATAATCAAATAGAACAACAACTTGAAGCATTGCAACCTAATGAGAAAGAAAAAACTCAGATAAGAAGATAATGGAATCGATTAATTAATTTTAGCGATTGCTTGGCTAAACTTCATACAATTAGTACCAATTTAAAAAGAAAGAACTTGATAAAAATAGACTAAACATAATAAAAATGAATGAAAAAAATTGAACTAAATTTTCAAAAAATTTTTTTGTTGGATCTATTTTTTTAATCGATAATGAACAAACGAAGAAGAAAACAATTTACTTTAACAAGACTTTTGATCAAATGTTAAAAGCATTTGTAATTTCTGATTTAATAAAGTAGATTATGCAACTAAATGCTGATCAATTCTTTTGAATTTAGATAATCCACTATATATATATATATATATATATATGTATAAATAATCTTTTTTTTTTCCTTTTTTTTTCTGTTTACATTTTATTTCTATCAAATACTTAGCATACTAAAAACTAATTCTAATAAATAAATTCTAATAAATAATGTTTTTAACATATTTTAAAAGCGTTTTAAACACTTTGTAGCTTATACATAATCGGTTGTATATTATTTATTTTTTTTTGTATTTATGAATAAAAATGCGTTTATGGAATACCATTGATATTTTAAAATCAATTTACATATATTTGTTTCTACATAGATCGAATAGAAACTAGTCACAATCTTTTAGCAAGAACTAGAATAAAACTCTGAAAAAACCAGAAACGAAAACTATTCGAACAGTCAGATATATATGATATGAGTAAACAAAAACTTTCTATTTATTTGACAAGACAAAAAATTATCGAGCAGTTTAAAAAAGTTACTTAAATGTTTTATTTTTTTATTAGTTAATAAATAGTGATTAAATAAATTAATTAGTTAAAATAAAATGATTTATTTAAGTATTTTAAGTTTATAAATTGATTGATCATTTTTTAGTTTTAAATACAAAGAATTAGATTACAAATTACAAGATAAATAAATTTTTTTTTAAAGAAGATAAAAATAAAATTACACACACAATTTGAAAAAAAAAAAAAGATAAAAGATTTTCCTTAAATTTTTTGTATAATAATAAAAAAGTCTTAAAAATTCGACCTGTTTTAATTTTGTTAAAAAATTTATGAACTCAAACACTTGCCTAAATTTACAATTATCATAGCTATGTTTTTAAAAATGTCTATAAAATAAAAAAAAATAGATTAAGCTGTAAAATAAAGTCATTAAAGTTTAATTCAATGAATTTCGCCCGTTAAAATAAAATCGTTGTAGATTTTTGCTATAACTTATTTTTTGTAATGAATGTTATTTAATTAACTGGCATTTATTTGACGTTCGTCTTGTTTTTTGCTTTTAATGTGCAACTTTAAAATATTCCAACTAAAGTTTAAAAAAATTTTGTTAAAAATTTCAACCTTAATTTAGGTTCTTTTGCTTTGCTTTATTATTCTAGGTTACAATTTTTGTTTTTCTTTTTTTTTCATTATTTTCTAATGCCTATTTTTCTTCTCGTTTTCTCATCAAAGGTTTATGATTGCCTAATTGTTGATTGTACGAATGCTGTTTGTCCCAGCATGCACCACAATAGTAATTGAAGCATTGAAAATCACGGCAAAAATATATTCCTTTGTCATTGTAGCACAAACAACACTGCACATCTTCTAAATAGGGATCAATTTGAATTCTCTTGGAAAATTTTGAAGATTGAATGTCAACAAACGCTGCTCGTACAGCACGCATAAAATTTTGCTGATGTGAAAAAGTAACACGTCCAGAACCAATCGGATATTTTAATTTATCAATGTCAATGCCAGCATATACAACACATCCGAAAAGTTCGTTCATAATGTGAGCCAAATCACGAGCAGTCATTGTTCCGTGCAAATTTCCCACAAATACAGTTTTTTTCGGATCCAATTCTTTTGGTGTACATAAAGCAAAATTGTTATCAGCCAAAATCCATGGAATTATTTGCACTTCTTTGTTTCTTACTCGTCTAGTCGAAATTTTAAAATAGTATTCGACTCTATCTCGTCCATGTTGATAGTCTTCAATACAATTTCCAACCAAAGAGCGCACTGAATATTCCGAATCGTAAATAACATAAGCAAAGCCAGGACTTGAACGCTGTTTTTGTTCGTTGTTTTTACTTTGAGAGCCTAATGATCTTCTATTATAGTTGGTCGACGTTTGAGTTTCTGAATCTGTTTGATGAGCTGCCGATGTTCCCAACAAATTATATTTTTCTTTGTTTGTCCATTCTACTCGACATGGTCCAAAAAGACCAAATTCTTTTATTAAATCATCCTCGGTTATGTCCCAAGGCAGTCCACCAACAAACACTTTAGTCGAGTATACTATTGGTGTTTTGTATTGTTTGGCAGGCAATTTACCTTTCCAGCAACATGTAGCCTCACTTATTTGAGCAGCTGATCTATACTTTTTAGCTGCTGTTTCAATAGCTGAATTTATGGAACCATTAGATATTAATGTTGTAGTTGTTAATAGACCATTTGTATTCGATGATGCTTGTGGTGTATAAAAATTAAACTGTCCAAATGATGTTGTTTGTTCGGGTGATTTTTTAATTAACAAATCAAGAACAGATGCTTTTTGAGCATTTGAATTCTGATTGCAGTGGCAATCGTTTCTTGCATTCGCATTAGGTGAAGTGCATGCTGACGATCCGTTGCACGAGTTACAGCTAGAATTTGATAGGCCAGAAGACGACGATGTCGATGATGAAGACGAGAGAGCTGCTACTGTGCTTTCGGTTGGTATCACTGTGAGTTGATTGCTTGTTGTGTTAGAGTTTGATGAATGATTTATTAATGGAGAATCGTCCATGAAAGCAAGAGTGTTTTTTAAGTCATCAAAAGTAAACGAACAATTAGCATCTTTTGGGGTTGTTGCACCATTTATTGGTGTCGTTGGATTTGTCGGTGTTGTTTGAGTGTGCGTTTGTGGTGCCATTTGATAGCTTCTTTTATGTGTATGATGATGATTTGAACTTGAACAATCTTTGTTATTGCAATTGTTACAAAAATTGTTGTTAAAATTTGATTGTTTGTTATGGTGAGAGCTTGATATTGGTGGATGTGGTGCATAGCTGAGCAACGACGTAGATGCTGACTTGGACAAGCTACATGTTTGATGTGAATGATTAGATGCTAAATTTTGATAGGAATTGTGATATGTGTGATAGTGATTGTATTGGTTTCGGTGGACATTTTGTCGGTTATTATACATATTCTGATGACCTTGATTGTGCTGATGTGATTGATGATGATGGTGATGATGATTAATATTAGACATTGTGCATTGTTGTTGTTGTTGTTGTTGCTGATTTGAATGGTTCAGTGATGAAGATTTGGGTGGGAACGAGAAATCATAGCGAACAGCAGATTCCATTATTTTTATTGTTAAAATAAAAACTTTAATTTAATTAACTTAAAAATTCTTTTTTTTTTTTTGGCTGATAAAATTTAATTAATTATCTTTAAAAAAGAGTTAAAATATAGTAATTTTGATTTTAATGTGTTTTTTGATTATGGAAGAAATATGAAATGAAAAGGTCTTAAAGCCCAGAGAGAGAGAACAATTTTTCTTATTCATTTAAGAACAAAAAATGAAAAAGAAAACAAAAACTTAAATCCATGCTTTTATTCATAAAGCTTAGAGCTTTAAAAATCAAAGTGAGAGAAATTAGAGAAACAGTGAGAAGGAAAGAGTGAAAATTTTATATTCTAACTTTAAATTTTAAAATCAATATGTTTATGTATAAAAGCGCATCAATGTTAAGAAAATGTGTTTAGTCTTTTGGTTTTTGAATAATAAAAAGTCTCTCTTTAGATTGGTTTTCAATATTTGACTGATCCCATCTTTTTCAATTTTTTTAGTTAGTTTTAAATGTCTAAAAAATTTCAATTAAAATTAAATAAATTTTTTCTTAGTTTATCACATACAAGAAAATAAAATTGTCATAACTTTCAATTCCTAAGTTATATTTTTTAAAAACATGAATGATTACTAATATATAATCTAACATTTAGTGTATTAAATTTATTTTATTCAAATTTTATAAATTTTATTTATCACTTTTTAAAAAAAGTGCTTATGATGGCATTAGTCGTTTAACTTATTTCAATTTTTACGCCAGACTTGATAATAATATTAATTAAAGCTGCTTATACTTTATTAATTTTACTTAGAACAGACTTTTTGGTTTTGTTAAATTTTGTACAAAAGAATAGTAAAAAATTTTAAAAATTAACCTTTTTTTTAAAAATATATTTTGCTTTAAATGATTTTTAAGTAGATTCAAGATTGGAAAACAGTCTTAGTTGTATTATTAGTTAACATTCTGGTTAAACTCTGCAAATTTAGCATTATTTAAATTTGTAAAAAATTATTTATAAGATTTTTAGCATTAGTTTCTGTTCTATTTTTTATTTTTTACCAAATTTCACAAAATAAGACTTTATAAAAACGATCAAATTATTTAAATAAAAATTAACAGATTTTAATTGTGTTAAGTTCGTTTCAATTCGATATTTTCAATTCAGAAAAACTTGAATAAACTTTTTTACTAAAATAGATAATTAAGTTCTGTTAAATGCTCAATGCTTAAACAAATTCGCTTAATGCAGTAGAATAAGTATGCAAAGTACTGTGCAATTTGCTGCATTTTGCAGCAAATTAAAAAGAAGCAAAAGACTTATTCTACTGCATTAAGCAAATTTGCTTAAACATTAAGTAATTATCCATTTTAGTAAAAAAGTTTATTCAAGTTTTTCTGAATTGAAAATATCGAATTGAAACGAACTCCTCCAGTTAATTTAATCCCCTAAAAGATTAAATTAACTACTAATTAATATATTGTGCTTTTACTGAATGAAGACTTTTTTTATGTTAAAAAAAAATAATTTTATGAAATAAAAAAATATCAAATTTTATTCATTTTTTTAACCAAAAAATAATAACGAAAATAAATAGTAAATAGTGAATAATATAATCGAATTGTGTTCCAATGCAAAGAATAATGCGACATTAGGGAACTTAATAAAAGTAAATGAACCAAACAACTAAACAGAGCAAAATGCTTTAGAAAAAAAAAGAAAATATTAACTAAAAACAGTGACTCTTAAAAAAAATATATATTTTAATAACTAAAAAAATTAATTAGTCTTTTGTGTATTAGCTCAAAAAAATCGAATACGAAAGACTCTTTGCCAGTACTTTAAGCTGATGAAGCGGCTAAAACCGGTTGAGAAGAAGAAACTGAAGGTGATTGAGCTTGCTGTTGATGTTGCTGTTCATTGTTTGAATTATTCATCTGCTGCTGTTGTTGATAGTGTTGTTTTTTAGAATTAACATTCTGTCTTCTATAAGAATTTGAATTACAATAATTGTTTCCATTAGTCATTCTCATTTGAGGATGAACAACATGTCCTTGTTGTTGAGCTAAAAATTGACTTGGATGATGAGACATATAATCTCGATGATTCATTTGAGCACCGTAATGCATTGGTGCTGCATGCAAATAATGATTAATCGACATTGGCATTGGAGGTAATTGATGAAGAGCAAAATTGTAAGCTGATGCACCTCGAGTTGACTGATTGACTAATGAGAATATGCGTCGTTGTGCGCATTGACTAGCTTGAAATGATCCGTATATTCGGACAGTTACTGAATTATCTAATTGATCACCGGTGGTTTGTCTTTCTTCATTAAGAGTAGTACTTGAAGCTGTTGATTCAACACTAACTCCAATTTGTGTATTTTCAACATTTTCACTGTTGCCTTCTTTTTCTTCGTCATTCTCTTTAATCTCTTGATTTTGATGCATTTGAGTTAGATCTTCGGGAAGTTTGATTGTTGCGCCTGTGGTTCGTTGCAATTCTCGAACATTTTTTCCCATTTTTCCAATTATTCGACCAACAATACTCGATGGCACATTTATTTCGGCTCTTAATTTAACATTATCGTCAGAAGCAAATCTTTCTTGTCTTATTTTGTCATAGATATAATATTGAGCTTTCCATTGACTCTCTGGTGAACCTTGTATGACCACTTGACGTTCCACAGCTGTTTTACTTTCTTCTGCCGACATGGGTGTTATTTTAACCGATGCACCAGAAAGTTTTATAATATTTTTAATATATGAGCCTTTGGTACCAATAATTGCGCCCACTGCTATATTTGGTATATATAAATAAACTGTTTCTGTTTCAGACGATTGTTGACCTATGTCATTTGCTGATTGTGCATGAGGTAGTTGATACATACTTGAATTAGTTTGTGGCATGCCTGCATAAAAGTTGCCATATGATATGTTTTGATTCGATTGACTTGACTGAGAATTTGATTGAGATGATGTTGTAGATGATTGATTAGTAGTTGATGAAGATGCTGCGGCTGCCGCTGCAGCAGCAGTAGCAGCGGCAACAACTGACGCTGAATGTGGTCCTATTTGTGTTGCTTGAGATTGATGATGATGATGATGGTGTTGTTGTTGCTGTTGTTGTTGTTGTTGTTGTTGGTGATGCTGTTGGTGGTTTTGTTGGTGGTGTTGATGATGATGATGTGAAATATTTTGGTTTTGAGATTGACTATTGTGAGAAGAATGTTGATGATGTTGCTGCTGTTGGGCTGCAGCTGCAGCAGCTGCAGCGGCGGCGGCTGCAGCGGCAAAACGAGCAGCCGAATTTGGTGGCGCAGCGTTGAATGCAGCTGCTGCAGCAGCAGCTGCCGCAGCCGATGAAGCAGCCGCTGCAAAAGCTGGTGGAGCCAACGGCAATGGTGGTATACCTCCCATCATGATCGCTTGAGCTCCATATGTCTTTGTATCATTCTCAAAGGCTGACTTTATTTTCGAATGAATTATTTCCAAAGCTTTAATCATGTTTTCTAGTTCGCCTTTAACAGTTATTACACGTTCAACATTCATGCTAATGTCGTTTATACTTGACACAGTAACTGTTGTTTCTGTTTCTTTTTTAATTGTGTTTATTGTATTTCCTTGTTTTCCAATAATTCTGCCAATATAGTCATTGTGAGCCAAAACTTTAAGTGGTATATCAGTTGGCTTTTGCTTTGATTCAGCATCTATTTTCATTACTTTGAGTATTTCTCGACATGCGTTAATACAATTTTCTGGCTGACCACGAATTGTTATAACTTTTTCCTGTAAGGCATTACTAGGTGCCATCGGATCACCTCTATACACATCTACTTTGGCTCTTGTTTGTTGTGTAAGCTGACGTATTGTTTGACCACCTTTTCCAATAATTGCACCAACCGATTCACTTGGTACTAAAATTCTTACAGGCACATCTATATTACTTGTACGATTTTGTTGCATTGGTTGTTGTTGAATTTGTGATTGTTGCACTTGTTGATTCGATTGCTGTAATTGAACATGATGTTCTTGTGTTTGAGATTGAATTTGTTCGTCTTGAGTTTGCTGCATTTTTTTTATCTTTAACTAATTGACCAGATTGCCTCTCCTTGCAATTTCAGAACTATCTTTGTTAAATGAAAGCTATCAATCCAATTTGGTTTAACTGTTAACTGATAAAGTCGTTTGTGTTTACTTTTATTCTTGTGTAAATGGGTTTGGGTATGTGTGTATGTATATATTTATGAGTGAATTAAATAAAGATCTGTGGATGAATTGAAAACGGATAGAGAGAGAGAGAGAGAGTGAAAAACTAAACCGAAAGTTGAAACGGAAAAATTGTTATTATCTAAAATAAAATTAAATAATTAAAAAAAAATTATTTTCATATTAAAAATTCAAAAAATGAAATAGTAAGCTTAGCGATTTAAATCAACATGATTTTATTTAGTCATGTTGATTTGTTCATATTGATGACGACGGCTACGACAGTGATGAACCTCTTTGTTTTTTTATAAATTATGCTAAAGAAACTGATCAGCATTTTTTAGAGCCAAATTATGCTAAATGCAATTTCAGTTAATGTACTTTATTCATATATTTATTATTAAGCGCATGTTGCTTATATCAAATACATACTTACAGCATATTTCTTTTTGCTGTTTTTTTTTCTTTTAATAAGAATACGCTTATAAATTAATTTTATTAAATTTTTGTTCATTTACAAACAGCATTTTTATTTTAATATGAAAAATAAAAATTAATATAATACTAAAAGCACGTGAACAAAATATAATAACAGTCAAAATAAACTTGCTTTTTTATCTCGATTGTTTATTTTGACAAATATGTCTTAACATAACTGTTAAAATTAAACCCTTAACCCTTAAAAAACTGAATTAATACTGAAGTAGCAAGATAGAAAGTTCTCTATATAAAAAATAATTTCATTTTAACTTGAATAAATAAATAAATTAGATTCAAGTTTTCTAAAGTTAAGATTTTGATCAATTATGAAGCCTAATAAACACATTTCCATAACAACTAAGATGTGTTCATCATCTCCTTTAATTTTTTTCGGGATACAAATTTTTGCTATTTTCAAATTTTCTAATTATTTTTGTATCACTTGCAAGCATTTTGATACTTAAATTTTAAATAAAAATTAGTGCTGTGTACCGTCAGTGATGATGACTTCACCGGCAAAACTTTGTGTGTACAAAAAAAAAATTTAAAAATTTTCAAACATAGGAAAACGATAGATTTTCACTGCCAATTCTAACTATTATAGGTGCTTTTCAAAAAAGTTTGAACGAAGAATTAACAATAATGGAATAGATTTAATAAACTTGTATCAATAATATCAAATGCCTTTCTAAAGTCAATAAACAAAGAGTCACTTGTCAGTTTCTTTTCTGTTGCTTAATTTTTCATATCAAATTTTATAGATATTGACATGTCATGACAGTTAAAACAATATGCAACATTTATTGCCACAATTTTTAATTTAAAATTTTTGATATTAAGACTCAAAAACCGGAGGGGTTTTTTGAACCCCTTTTGTAACTTCTTTTATTTGTTTTTTATTCAATAAATTTGATCATTTTTTTATAATTTTTCTTTCAATCATATTTTAAATGAAAAATATTATAAAATTNATTTAATTTTTTCTATAAAATAATTTTATTTTCATTGAAAAAAAGTATCAAAAAAGATTTAAATAAAAAGTTCAAAAAATTCATCCGGTTTTTGAGTGTTAAATCAAGTTGGAAAGAAGAATACTTAAACATATTCTAATGTATAATTTTTATTTTCAAAAATTATACTAATTTCCTTTAAAAAATTATTCTTAAATATTTTTACAAACCAATTTTTAAATAACAGGAAAAATTAATGAGATTTGACAAAAATTAGTTAAAGAACATAAGTTTTATTGACTAAGTATTTAAAAAATTACAAAATAAGTTTGATGATAAAATCAAAGATTATTTGGACAACATTTGAACAAATTTATTTGAAAAAGAATATTCCATAGATCTTTTCAAATATTTACTAGAAAAAATATGCATATTTGAATTTACAAATTCGTAAAGTAGACTTTATAATCTACAAAAAATAAATAAAAATAATATTATCTCGTGAAATTTTTAATTTAGTTTTATTGCTATAATTTTTTGTATTTTTAATTCGATTAAAAAAACAAAATAAATAAAAAACTAGATAATTAAAATTCAAATTTCTTTAATTTAATAAAAGTATTTTATATCAAAATAATTTTCAATTATTTTTTTAAATTTTGAACATAAAATCTTAATTTTGGCATCAAATCAGAGTTGTTTAAAAGTCTAAAATTAAAGTTCAAGATTTGGAGTTTTTTTAAAATTTTTTTTCTCAAAAGTCTAAAGCCGTAAAAGTTTCATTTCGCCTTTGTGTATGGCGGCCCCAATTCTAAAAGTGCTCTTCCTAACTCACATGCTTGTCGGAATCATGCTTTTTTTGCCCATTCTAAAAGTGTAAATATCAAGTCAAAATCAAAATAATTTATTCCGAAATTTTCGATGATTTTAGTTTTTATAATATTAAGTCTAAGTCCAGACTTAAGATACTTATAAGCTCTAATTTAAAACTATATTTTGAAATGCTTTAATACATGTTTTTTCGTACGAGTTTAAGACTTAAATTTTCTAATTTTTATTCTTTAACCGATTAATTAAAAGAAAAAAATTTACTTTAATTTTATTAATAAAAATTTCTTTTGTTAAAAAAAATAAAAAAGTTTTTTGTTCAATTTAGACTCTGATTAACTCCATGTTACTGAACAATAAAGTTGTGTCTTGTAGGTTTTTAGCAGTTAATCTTGACCGATGCGGTCTGTTAACATAACCAGATTTAGAAAAAAGCCGTTATACTGGTCCTGAAGAAGCTGGAATCGAGTCAACTGTCAGTCTCCGGAATAATAAAACTGATAAGAAAATCTTTATCAGTTCTTTATTATTCCATATTATTCCATAATTTTTTTTAAATAGTATTATAAAATAGAATGAATTTTTTTAGAGCCAAATAATAATAAATTTTAAACAAAGGAATAATATATATATTTTTTTGCTAATTTACACAATATTTTATTTAAAAAATTTAATTTTAATCAACAGAACTGTGTCCATGTCAGCTATTCATATTATTAGTAAATTATGAACAGAACGTAAGGGGTTTAACCCAAATAAACTATCAGCTCTTATTCATTTATTTATTCATTTAATCATTTTTTTCAATTTTAATATTTACATAAAGAAATACACAGACATTGAACTGTAAATGATGGTTATCATTTTGTATCTTTAAATTTATTCAATAAAAAAAGCTAAACCAATTAATGCCTGCTTAAAAACCAGGACATTGTTTTATTTCTAAAGGAATAATTTTGTATACTAAATTTTACTTTTTCTAGTGTATTTTCTGACAAAAAATTCCGGGTTTAGGTAAGGTTGACTAAGTTTTAATATAAACAATAGAAGAAAAATATCAAGGTTATAAATTTAAATAAAACAAGAGTTAAAATTTCAAATACTGAACCTAGTTTTAGGAAAATTTTGGCAAAAAAAATTTTTTTAGAAAAAATTCCACTTCCAAAATCAAATTCTATTTATGAGTGTTAATTAATATAGTTGTTTTGTTTAAAAAAATAAGGGAAAAAAATTTTTTTTTTACAATTTTATTTATTTTAAAAATAATATTTAAAAAAAAATACAAAAGTATAAAATAAAATATAGTCAAAAATTAATAAAAATTAAAAATTATTCTCAGTGAATAAAGCCAATGGTCACTGAACAATTTAGGATATCTTAAAGTTGATATTCTTTCAAATTGTAATTGACTTGTTTTACAAAACATCATAAAATTGAGATTTGTTATTAAATGTTTAAATAATTACTAGTTTCAGACTTAAAATATTGAGTTGAATATTTTCCTAGAATAATATTGATTGATTGAAGAAGGCAAAAAAGTGTCAGTCTCCGGAATAATAAAACTGATAAAAAAATCTACATCATTCGTCAATTTCATAATTTTTTTTTCAAAAAGGATTATAAAATAGAATAAATTTAATGGTAAGGGTTGTCTAGATTTTACTATCAAAAAAAAGTAAGAAAAAATTTATGAATTTTATTTGTCATGTCTGTCCGTACATATTTTATTTGACTGAAAATAATTGACAAATCGAAAACCCTAGTTTAACACTCAAAAACCTGATTTTTTTATATACGTTAATTAATGAAGGGGTCCAAAAAACCCCTTAAATAATTTATGACTTTATATAAGCATAAATTACCATAATTTTACAAAATATGTAATAAAAAATATTTATTGAATGTAAAAAGATATGTCATATTTAATTTTGTTTTGATATTTAAAAAAATTATGTCTATTTTTAAAAATAAACGTGAAATTAACGGGTGGCAAAAATGGCAAAAAAGACCCAAATTTATTAGATTTTGGAAGAATGGTCATTTTTTAGTGTTTTTAAATCATATCTTCTTGAAAACTAAACAGAAAGAAACAATCTTTGGCTCATTTTTATCAGAAAAAAATTCTCTACAAAATGGTGAATTAAACTAGCAATACATTAATGTCGTCATATGAGGACAATTTCGGACGTAGCAAGTGATCAACTCAGAGGCCAGAGTGATAAATTTTGAAAATAAATTTCAGAAAAAATATCAATTTTAGAAACTAGAAAAAAAAATGCTTTTAATCCTCTTAATTTTCAATTTTATATCATATTTGGTTCATCATTTTTTTTTAAAATGAATATTAGGACAACCAATTTTGCCACCCGTTATTTGATACTTTTTTAAGAAATCTTACTTTTCTAGAAAAATTTTTGAAATAAATTTAATCACTTTTTTAAGAAAAAAGAATAAACATTTAATTAAGTTTTAAATTTTTTTTTAGACTTAAGGGTTAGAAGTTAGAAGTTTAAAAGTTGAATATAGTTTTTATTTTTTAAAAAATATTTGAAATAATATATTTTATTTTTATTTTGTTTAGTTATGTTAATATATATAAAATAAATATTTATAAAATCTTGAATCAAATTTCAATTTTTTATATAATTTATTTTTATTCAATAGTCAAGTTTTATAAATAATTAAGATAATAATTAAAACTTTATTAAAACATCTTGCTTTACTCTAAGAATTACTTTGTAATTAAAATATTCAGTTTTTTATAAAAAAAGTAAAGCCTTATTTAATTTTCGATTTTATTAATTTTTAAAAAAAAATTTAATTTATAAATTTTATTAAGTTATGTTTATATATTCATAAAATTATTGAAATAAATTTTCAAGTCTTTCTTTTTTTTCCTCAAGATTAGATATTTCATATCGAGTTGATATCAAATGCTTTAAGATACTTCTTTGCTTCAAGGGTTAGGGTTAGGGTTAGGGTTAGGGTTTAGGGTTAGGGTTAGGGTTAGGGTTTAGGGTTAAGGGTTTAGGGTTAGGGTTAGGGTT
>PJRA01000353.1:1079530-1105542 GCA_016987375.1 Brachionus koreanus | reverse complement strand
TTGGGTGATAAAAGCCTTGTATCAGCTGATACATTTTGCAGAACGGTTTTTAGACCCTTAGAAAAAAAGTTATTTTAATTTAAAATTTTTGTTTTTGTTTTTTGTTCCAAAATTCACAATGCCTATTTCTAGAAAGAATTAATTGAATTATGTGAATTGTGTGAAATTGATTTGATTAAACTTAGTAGACTACATCCTAATGGTTGCAAATAGTGCTTAAAGTAATAGCAAAGAAAAATACAGCATATTTCTTAAAACTTTTTTTCTAGGATAATAATCGTTGCTAAATTTTTAACAATTTTAGCTAAATTATTCGATTTTTAAGACATGTCTTTTTATATCGAACACTAGTTTGAAATTTTTAACCTATGACATTAACTAAAAGACGAAAATGCACCTAAATATGCTCAAAAAATGTGGATTATCGAAATTAAGAACATGTCTTAAATCTAATTTGTAATTGTTTTTCTAAAAGAATAATTTCATTATTGTAGATTATGCCATAAAATGAAATGTGTTAAAAATCGAGCAATTATGTTATAACTTAATTTTTAACACACCATATTAAATATAATGAATTAATTTTTTATTAATTATTTTTCTTTTTAAAAAAATACCATTCAATTAACAATTATTGTATTTTTTTTAAATTGGGAATATTTTTAATCTACTTTTAGATAAGAAAAATATCTTTAAACTATTAATTCATTAATATAAGAACAACTATAAAAAATGAGAACATTCTTTTGTGAATCGTTTTTTGATAGCCTTCTTTTCATCGATTTTTATAACTGTTTCTATAGAAACAAGAGTTTTTGTAAATCAAATATTTTCAGAATTTTCCTAAGTAATTCGACTATTTCTTTCTAAAATTAAAAAACAAGCTTAAATTCAAATATTAGCAATATACGTTTAAAATTTTTATTTTTTACTATAATATTATTTAATCTTTATGTTTATAAGAAATATATAAATTGATGTTTAATATTCAACTAGTAAGGTAAAAAATTTTTCAATTATATAATCTTTTTTCTTTTATTTATCAAACTTGTTATAAAGTTTTGGCAAAGTTTTTTTTTTTCTAATCATTCTCAATCAGTACGAAAATTCTTTTTTTATTTTTAAAAATTATTCAAGTTAGCTTTAGGCAGAAATAAAACTTAAACTTTAGATAATAATCAAATATTTGAGATAATTTAGATTTATAAAATTATGATAAAAACTCAGCAATATATTTTAATCGTTTTTTTACTCATCTATCAATTATGTTTAGCCAGTAATTGTATTGATCGTGAAATTTCTTATTTGAATTCGTCAACGTCTCGGAAAGAGCTGTTCGTTTTTAATTGTTTTAACAACACACCATTTAATCCACCATTTCCAGATTTATACACCTCAAAGTCAACAAAATATAATGAGATAAATCTATCTCCGAATTTTTATACTTTAATACCAAAGAATCAGTTGTGTCCATTTAAGAATTTGATTAGCATTGATCTAAGTTTTAATATTTTAAAATCTGCCGATTTTAGGGATTTTTCATGTTTAACTAGTTTAATTTCAATTAATTTGGCAGATAATCTAATAAATTCGTCAATTTTGGCAGAAAATTTTGAAGACGGATTTTCTTCTAAATTAGAGACTGTAAACTTGACAAAAAACATGATAGAATACATTGAATCAAGAACTTTTATAAAAAATGATGGATCAACTCGTTTTCCGAGATTAAAATATTTAGGATTAGCATATAATAGACTAAAATCTTTGGATCTATTATGGCCATTAATTATTCCTAATGAAAATTTATTTATTGATTTAAAATACAATAACATTTCTATGTTTACCAATGAACTGAAAATTAGATTTGACGATCCAATTTTAAGATATCCTATGACTAATAATCGGAAACTGGATGCAACAACAAATAGCTTGCAAGGATTTGATGATCAAAATTTACTTCAATATGGATTGAATAATCAAGATGATCTAAAAGAATTCTTAAACAAAATATCAAATTATGATTTCAGACAAGCAAATTTAGTTCCAACTTTTATTTGTTTTTGTCCTTCAAATGGTCAATCAACTTTATTTTGGTTTAAATCAATATCGAGTTTGGTTGATCGTTCGAAACCAATTTTTCAATTATATTGCATCAATTCTCCTTCAATTTACGTTTTAGATTTTGAATGTGATGTTAGTTTAAAATAAAATAATTCTTTAATATCTTAGTTTTTAAAATTTTTTTTCTAGAAAGAAAATCAGAATATTGGTAATTCAACAAATAGATTTTCAACTTTTCAAACATTGGTTAGTAATACCAATTTTGATTTTGCAAACCAACTTGCTTCTACAACGATTCAACAGACTCAAAATATTGGTCAAGATTCAACTTCAAATCAAATTAATGCAGATTACTTTTATTTTTTTTTTTTGATTATTCCATTAATATTATTATTCGTAATTTTATTTTTATGCGGCATAGGTCGTTTTTTTCAAGTACGAACTTACGAGCTTTGCAAATTTGGATGTTGTTTCAGATATGAAGACGAATCAAAAAATCACAATTATGACGCAATAATCTGTTATACTAATTTTGATGAAAAATTTGTGCTAAAGCTTCAGTCAAAACTAAGCGATTATAAAGTATCTTTGTTAGATGTTACCCAGGAAAAATCACCCAAATATTACTTAAAAAAATTAAAAAATTCTTTGAGAATAATATTGATAGTTAGTCCAGAATTTTTTAAAAACGAATTTAAAAGTTTATCAGAGAAAAAAATTTTGAACATATTAAGGATTCTATGTGCAGAAAATAAAGATTTGGTGATAATATTACTAAATAAAGGAATTGAAAGAAAAAAATTTAACAAGATATATAAATATTTGGATTATCCATATGACTACGCATCCAAAAATGTATGTTATCTTTTTCTTTATAAATTAAAATCATTAATTAATTATAACTGCGGACTCAAAAGAATAGAGAGGATAGATTATAACGATTTAAGATTTTGGTCAAATTTTTTTTTCTTAATGCCATTTAAAAATAAAAAGAAGGCTGAAAAAGGAAATAATAATAATCAGATTTTAGAAAAAATACGATCAAGAGATTTTTTGCCACCAAAAGAATTATCTTATCCTAGCGAGTTTAGGGATGGCAAGAAATTAAATCATGTTATTATACCGATTCCTGATTTTATGAGAACTAGTCTTGGTTTTAACAAATCTAAAGGAAATGATTCGTCTTTAAAAAAAGTAGTTCAAATCGATAATGAAAGTATTTCTCGAGAAGAAAATCATCATAATTTGAAAATAAATCAACAGTATTTAAATTTACAAATACCATCAATATCTGAAGAGCAAAGTCCCGAAATCAATAATCATTCAAGAACGAATAAAAATACAAATAATTCAAATGAAATAGAGAGAGTTTTTAAAAAAGAACGGTCTGAATCTGCAGACATATTGGCTATGTTTGCACCGACTCAAAATTCGATTTTTCCAATCAATATTACAGACAAATCAAAAAGTTCAAAAGAAAAATATACAAATTCGAATTAATTTTCCCATAATTTTTATTGCTAAAAGAAATCTCTTCAGAGACTAAACATTTTTATTAGCTAGTTTGTTAATTGGTTAAAAATTGCCTTCATGAGTAGTGCACTTATTTAAATTTTTATCAAATTGTTTTAACTTTAAAATTTTAGCTTTAAGAAATAAAAAAATTCGAAGTTAATAATTAATTTTTATTAGCGTAAATTAATATAAAAAAATTATTTTTATTTCAAATAAAATTTTAAATCCATTTATATTGTTTGAATGTCTGGTTAAATATTTGAATCTCTTTTAAGTACAAAAATAGTCATGTGTTCAATTCAATGTTGTAGTAACTAAAAAAATCATATTCTGAATATCATGTTGCTATTCAAATATAAACAAATTCGTTCATACAAATTAACATCTTCAATATAATTCCAGAATTAGATCTTATTTGGGTTATTTTTATATATTCTAAATTTGATCTTATCAGACTTTTTTAGTATTTTGTTGAACTTTTATAAAATAAATTAATACGTTCTTATGTTTTTATACTTAAATTTCGAATTATACATATGATTTAATTCGATAATATTTAATTTTATTGAAATAAACTGCAAAAAAAAATAAACTGTCGTCTCACTTTGAATAGTTTCTTTTTTACAAAAAGATTTCAATCCACAAATATGATACTGCCAACTTTCTTATTTTTTTTGCATCTTCTATCAAGGAAACGCGCTAAAGTTTATGCTTTAATTTTTTTAAATATTTAGCTCAATAAATATATCCAGTTGATTGATAACAAAATAAACGATTATTCATTTTAATCAATTTGTTTTTTCAACGACCAGTCAGAATTTCATTTTATTTTATCAATGAAATTTGATACTATCCATCAAATCTATTCATAAATGATCGATTAATTTAAAGAATCAGAATGAAAAATCTTTTTCTAATATAGAATTATACTTAGCATAAGTTATTAAATATTTAACATCTGGTTTGCATTGATTAAATTTGAATTCCAATTTTTCTATATTCTTTTTAATCTGATTTCGCATAGTTAATTTATATTTGAGAATTTGGTTATCAATAACCCTAGAAAGCCTGTTCTTTTTCTAAGTTATTTTATAAAATTTTATTTCTATCAAAAAATATTTAAGTTTCTTTTTTTTTAAAAAGGGCTTTAAAAAAAACCATCGGGCTTTCTAGTGTTAAAAAAAATTTAAAAATGTTTAATCTTTTGGAAATTTTTTCTATTTAGATAATCAATGAAGCATTTAAATTTCTTAAGTGTTTTTTTTTTAAATTTTTCAATAGCCAGTCTGAATTCAATAAATGATAAAACGTGTCGGCTTAAAAGTGTTAAAAATTTTGATTACAAAACAGTAGGTTTTCTTTGGAAAATTCATTTTTAATTTTTGGTATAGTTAGAAGGTAATTGGTTTGACATTGCAAGAACAAATCTTGTTTTCAAAAACAAAACTTGGACAAATGGTGCTGCTCAAGTTAAAATTGAAAATGACACTCTACATATAAACTACTCAGGAAAGAATAAGTAGCTACATTTTTTTAAATAGTTTTAATTTATTTTCGAGTAAATTTTTTTCTTGTTAGTCATAAATTGGAATTTTTATTATTCCAATTACAATGATCTTAATTTTTTTTTTAGAGATGCTTTTAAGTATTTTATTATATTTTTTAAGACCTAATATTCAAAAAATTTATCATCATAATTACGAAAATTTTTGGATTCTTATGAAAGTTTTTGGAACAGATTAAGTTTGTTAGTTATCCAAATGCATTTTACATTTAAGAAAATACTTAAAACCGTATTTTACAAATAAAAATCTTTGATTTAATTTCGATAACCATTTTGTCATTTCAAAATTAAAATATTAATAAAAAACTTTTTGATTTTAGGTCAAAAAAATGTGTTTCAGCAAAAACAGTGAGAACAAATTATTTATCTGGAAATATGAGTACTATAGTTAATGAAAATTCATTTAATGAATTTTTGAAAGTAATAGAAATTCGAGACAATTTTGTCGTTATTGCTTTGTGTTATACCGAAAGAGAATTTATTAATTCTGATTTCTGTAAAATTGATGAATTAGATATATTCGTTTGGTCAAGGTCAAGAATTTTTCTCACTCCAACAATCAGACTTTCAATATTTGATATTCTGAATAAAAATTGCATTCAAAGTTATAGCCAAATAGTTTTTTCAAATTTTGACCAAGTCAATTGTTTAAAAACTAAAGATAATATCATTACCGCATATCTTAATTTGGAAATTAAGAAAAGTAGTAAAAATAAACTATCTAATATTAGTCCTATAAAAAAATTAATTTCAGGAATTGATGAAAAGACATACAACAATTCAAATAAAGATATTAAAGTATTGAATAAATTTAACAACTCATCAAACATTAGCAAATCTGATTTTTCAACTGTTGATTTAGAGATAAAGTTGAATTTGATTAACAAATCTTTGAACAAATTACAGATTGACCGAGAATATTCAAATCCTTCTATTTTAAATAATGACCAAAGCTATTTAAATAATAAAGTTGACCAAGAAATAAATTTGCCAAACGAAAAATCAAAATCAAAAAAAGATGATTTATTTCATGAGCATTTCATTAGAACTTCTAATCTTGGTAACAATAATGTGAGCAATAATAATTCATTTAATGACGATATTAAACGTTTGAAAAAAGACCAAGTAGATTTAAATGAAACTATTTTTCATAATGATAAAGAGTTTAATTGCACCAATAAATTTCCTATTCGTATGTCAACAACAATTAAACCATGTCCAAAAATAAATTGTCCAATAATTCAATGCTCGTTTGGAAGAAAAATAAATGATGTAGGATGTGAGACTTGCGACTGTTTAAAAAATCCTAATGTTACATGTACAATTCCATTTTGTCATCCTTGTTTTTATGGATCTTACACTGATGAAGATGGATGTGATTCATGTGCTTGCAAATCAAGACCCAAATCAAATAGCATTTATGAATGTCCAAAGTTGGATTGTCCATCGTGCAATTATGGGTCTATAAAAGATGAATATGGGTGTGAATCATGTATTTGTATCAGACCAAATTCACCTGAAATTATATTTAAATGTCCTCCTAAACCAAATTGCCCATTTGGCTCGTGCGAACACGGGTCAATTTTAGATGAATATGGTTGCGAGACCTGTAATTGTTTGAAATCTAATAATATGGATGCAAATCGATGCGAAAAATTACGTTGTACACAAAATTGTTTGCATGGATATTTTACAGACAAATATGGATGTGAAACATGTAAATGTAAGCCAGAATGGATGTCACCTTGTTATTCAACTAATAAAAGCTGTCAAATTAGCTGTAAATTTGGTTCATACTTAGATAGAAATGGTTGTCCGTCATGTGAGTGCCTTCCTGATCCAAATCTAAACATATCATGTCTTACATTCAAAAATATAAATCCAGAGACTGAATGTACTAAAGATGGAAAATTTAAGCCAATACAATGTAATCACCAAGAGTATAATATGTTTAATATTTTATACAATTTTTCGATATTAAATTTGTTTTAAAGATGCAGATGCGTTACTCAAGATGGGTTTCCAATATCGAATTTTAAAGCTAATATTTCTGACGCCAACCAAATGAATTGTGGTAAGAGATTAAATAAATATATATATATATTTATATATGAATATAATTTAAGAATGTGCTTTAGCGCTTTTTGAAGCTTCACGCTTCAAAGCAATTGGTTTTAAACTTTATTGTTTACCGAATGGAAACTATGAAATAATACAATGTGTTGGCGCTTCATGTGCATGTGTAAATCAGCACGGTGATCCTATAGGACCGTCTGTACCTATATATCAAAAACATTTACTTAGATGCGAGGGAGTTTATCAGCGTGTTTTATATTGTAAGAATTATGACTTTAATATACTTATTGGTTAATTACGATTTGTTTTTTAGCAAAACTTTTAACTAAAGTTGCCTCAATGACCTTAGTCCCTCCATTATGCGTGATACACAGAGAAAGAGCCCTTAAAATGGAAAGTATTGACAAACATATTTTAATACCTGAATGTGATTTGAGAGGTGAATACTTACCTATTCAATGTGACAGGCAAAGAAAATATTGTTGGTGTGTTAATGTTCATAATGGAATTGAAAAATATGGTAGTCGAAAAATTGCAGAAAAGCCAAATTGTGTGAATTAAAAAAGAACATTTTTTGTTTAATTTTTATTTTAAATTTTGATCAATAAAATCTATTTAATAGTCTTTTTTATTTTAAGTTGATCTTAATTTTAAATTTGATAAAATTTTAAAATTAGATAAGTATTTTCAATTGTGAAATTTCAAACATCTGTTATTCTAAAAGTTTGACACTCCCTGAATTAAAAGAATTAGCTTGGAAAAGTTTCGTTTGGAGATAGAGCCAACACAAAATTTAAGAATTTTGTAAATTTTACAGATGATTATATAAATTTTCTGTATGATAAATATAAAACGAAAAAAAGCTCTCAATTTAATAACAAAAAATTTTTTTTGAAAATGAAAACATTTATTGGAATAATAGCATTTTTTTGCTTAAGCTCAGCCATACATAGCGCTGTAATCAAGCAGAGTCCTGAAGACCTTCTTACAGATCCAGCTGCCCTTGCTTATATTGCGGTAAAATTTGAAAAATTTATTCCAAACATAATTGATCAAGAAATTATTTAAATAGCAAAAGCTTCAAGAAAATCCAGAAGCTCTTCAAGCAGTATTATTTTTTTTAGCTTCAAATGGCGTTGATTTACAAGCTCTTCTTGCTGGAGATAGTTCTCAACTCAATGATTCCTCTCTTGTTGATAAATTTAAAGTAAAAAAGCTTTAAACACTTAATCAAGCTTATAAATATTTGATTCCAGGAATTTATTCAACAAAATGAAACACTAAGAGCTTTTGTTATTGATATATTAAACCATTTTGGTATTCAAATACCAAGAATTGATTGGGGAGCTATTGGTTCTAGTATACTTGATGCGATTCCAACTGTTATTGATTATGTTCCAACTATAATATCTGTTATTTCTTTATTCGGTAAAAGAGATATTTCTTTGAAAGTAATGATATAATAAAAAATTAAAATATTTCCAATTACAATAATTTTTTTAGAATATTTTATTGCCAGACAGTGTTGTTCAAACTTTGATAGCCGCTTTTGAGGTATTAAAAATTCTTGAACTTTATTTTGATTATATTAAATGAAATTCTAGGGGCTTAAAACTTCCACTACTGATTTAGCAGCTAAAATTAGACAATTTTTGGCTGAAAATGGCGTTAGCGTTGACATTTTACTTGAATCATTGAGAAATGGTACTTATGGACAATATTTGACTGCTTCAGTAATTCAAAAAGTTAAAGTAATTAGAATAAAATTATTTTTGAATAAAATTTTAAAAAATATATTTTTTAAGGACTGGCTTGCAGTTAATCCAGATGCTTCTAATTATTTTTATCAAAATTTTGGTAACCTGATATCTTTATTACCACAATAAGTCTATTCCAAAATTTTTAACCGATCTTAATTCATTTGAATAAAAATATTTTATCTTAATTTTTTTTAAATTATTTTGGCTTGACTATTTTAACTTTTGACTATTGACTTTTTCTTTAATTGTTGATATTTTTCCCTAATTTCTATCCAAATTTGAAATAAATTAAAATTTCCATCCAATTTGTCGGTGGTAACCTTTTTAATTTAAATAAAACAAAATTTTGAATACTGGTCACTTAGCGATTTCCTTTTATAACTAAATTATGACCAGGGTTTGTCTGTATTTCAGCAAAGATTTTTTAAAATATTTCAGAGCAGCTTTTAAGAGTCAAGATATTTCATAATAAAGGCCTTTAGGTTATAACTTTGACTATTTTGACTCTTATAATAGCAATCAAATATGCACATTCTCTGATTTGCATTTTAATATAATTTAAATCAAATATACAATAGTATAAGTAATATGTATAAGCAATTTCCAATACAAATGTTAGGAATAACCTTTTCTATATTAATTAGTTCTAAATCATCAACTAAGTAAGAGCTTTCAATAAATTGAAAAATTCCTCTGAAATAATTTGCTAAATGGATCATACAACATAAAAATTTATATTATTTCTGATTTAATTCAATAATTTCGGGCAAAGAATCATAGTATATTTTTTCTTTGTACTTTGTTTCTACGAAGAATCATGGTGGAAATGTAAGAATAATTAGGGATTTTTTTAATGGATTTTTACATAAATTACATCTTTCAGTTCGTGTAAGACTAAACAATATTTGATTAATTTTTTTTTTCAAAGTAAAAATTGGATATAGAAAGGTAAGATTTGTATCCACACAAACCATTTGAACATTCTTTTATAACTTCAACTTTTTGAGTATGAATAAGATAATCAAAAAAAATTTATTTCTAAAAAGTTGATAAATATATTTTATTCCTATTTTAAATCTCAGGACTGAATTTTTTTGGAAATTTTAAAATTAGATAAATTATAAAAATCATTTCTACAAATATCTGTTAGCAACATTAAAAATCTTAAATATAATATGACTCTAATTTTACAAATAAGTTTTTTTTTTGGAACTTTTGTTCTTTTATTATTATTTCTAGATCGTTTATCTTATTGAGTCTGTTTTATTTATTTTCTACCATTTCAATTTAATAATCATTATCTGAAAAAAATCTTTTAAAAAACTTGTTTACTAAAGCACCAGCTATTCTGTATTCGCGTGAAAGTGTGATTTAGACTTTTATTTTTTACTTCTCCCAATGCTTTGAAGGACTTGTTTAAGAAAGCATTTAAGGCTTCTATAACCCATCTAGATTTAGAGACAAGTCTTAATTTATTTGCATCTAGAATACTTAATTCATTATTTTTATTTGTAAAAAAGTAGACATCCTTATGATTAGGAAAATGATCAGATGATCTAATATATATATATATTTATTTAAACTACTAAACATTAGCTATAATATTGGAAAAATTTATTTTTAAAATGGCACTTTCTGTGACTGAACGAGAGAATTTTCGAAAAGCAGTCAAAAATATGATTTCACAAATGAAAAAATCTGACCTTGTCGCGCACTTTACAAAGCAAGGAATTGCTCCAAGTACCATATATAATAAAATCAACCGTATTCAAAATGGAGGGCAGACAAAAGACAATAAGAGAACGGGTCGTCCGAGCACCTGGACAGCTGCAAGGAAGAAAAAACTGAAAAGATTGACCAATAACCGAACTTGAGTGAGTCAAAGACGTCTAGCTAAGAAATTTTTTGTCCACCAAAGAACAGTTGGTCGACAATTAAAAAAAATGGGTATATCATATCGAAAACGTGAAAAAACGCCAAAATATAGTTTCGTACAGTTGTTTCTCAAGCACGTCCGATTGAAAATTTTTGGGGTTGTTTAAGTCAGAAAGTATACGAGGAAGGTTGGCAAGCCTCAAATGAGCAGCAGCTGATTAGCCGAATTGAGTTGAAGTTGAAGGAATTCGACTTAAATTTTGTGAAATTGCTAATTGCGGGTGTCAAAGCAAAGCTCAGAAAAATCGGCAACGTTGGAGTTTTTTCTTTATTTAAAAATCGTAATTCTTTTAAAAAATAAATTCTTTACCTTATAAAAAAAACATAAATTAATATCATTTTTAATTTTTGTCCATTTACTTATGCCTCACCCGTTATAACGAAATTCCATGCATCCAGTTTGTTTTAATATATTAGAGAAAGCAATAGGAGTAAGAGAGGTAAAAATAGTGTTGGTGCCCGTGCAAACGAACAGTAAACGGGTCAAAATTTTTCAAAACTATGACCGTATTAAACGGACAATTTTTTCGGGCGGACTCTCTCCCGTTGTTTTTGGTGGGTTATATTTTGGCTCGTTAACTAAAATAAATTAACTAAATTTTTTAAAATCAATTATAGAAAATAATTTTTTATTAAAAATTCTAAATTTAAACGGTTGCTAAACGGGCCTAAGTCCGCTCGCTAAAATTTTGACGGTTACTTAGACCGCCCGTATAATATTAAACGGTTACTAAATTGGCCAAAAAATAGCCCGGTATAACAAACGGACCAACAAACGCGATTAAGCGTCCGACTTTTGAACCGATTAGCTCTGTCCGCATTCAACACTAGTAAAAAAGATAAGATTCATTTAGTAAAAAGAATAATTTAAGTTTCCTATTAAAGCTTAATCATTTTGAAATTGATAAAGACACTTTCTTTGTCTACGTATAAAAAAATGTTAATTTATTTCATTAATTCTAATGTAAAATCATAATAAATTTTGTTCACGTGTGTGTGTGTGTGAGAGCTGGATTGAAATTCAAAAAGGCTCCATTTTTTTCCTAAAAAGATTTTAAATTTGTCTGTTGCAAATTTCAGTGTTTTATTGTAATTAAATTTAATTAATATATATATTTAATTTTTATTCTTCTTGTACCTACATTCAGATTTTATTTAATTAGAATTTTTTTGTGAATAATTAAAATCATCATTAATAGTTAAATTAAAACTGATTTTCTTTTTATTTATTTTGACGAACACTTTCTTAATACGTATATATATTTATTTATAATCTTCTGTCTTTCTGCTTGCATCTGTAACTTATTAATCAAAATATAATTTCCAAATTAATTTTATGCCATCAATTGATAGAAAAGTATACATTTATTTGATTGTTGATTTGGGCGCCCAAATTGAAATTTTTTATCTAAAATGGACCAAATATCATTTGAAAATACATCAATACAACTAGATCAAAAAGAAATTGAACATGAAGCATCATCTGAAGACCAAGAGCCAATGATAGTCGAAAATGTTGAATCAAACTCAGATTTAATTAGATCTAATCAAAATGATCCAAGTACTGACATCCTGCTAGTTACAAATGAACTTGTAAACGCTGCCGAGCTCAATTCGTTAATGCAAAATGAACCAGGAAGCCACGATGATTCACAAATTAACGAAGAAACCAATTTAGAATCAGATCAAAATATCGATCAAAATCCTGGATCACTTAGTCTCAATGACGGGAATTTAGATCAATGTGATGATTCTAATTTACAAGATGAAAATGATGCCGAATTAAGTTTTAAACAAGATTTAGAGGATACATTAGCCATGTCGCCAAGCGGGGGACTATCTTCTGGTTCTTTCATTTTGAACGGCTCTAATGTTTCTACTCATACGTTCAGAAAAACAGAATGGGATGTGAAAAAGCTGGAAAATTATGTTAGACAGTCTTATGGTGACATGACTCCAATGGAAAATATGGAGCCAGCGCAAATGAATACTTATTTGAAAAGCTTTTTTGAATTGGCTAAAAAGTCCGATGGAATGGAATATGAACCGGAGAGTTTAATTGGTTTTATGAATTCATTTGAACGTTATCTTAAAACAAAAAATTATCCCGAAAGTTTATTAAGATCTGAGACTTTTAAAGAAGCCAGAACTATCCTCAAGAAAAAACGAGATTTGGTTAGATCAATTGGAAAACTTATCCGAACAAAAACTAAAGATACATGTTATTTGCTACAATTCCATAGAAATTTACTAAAAGAAAAAGGACTTCTAAATCGTGATAATCCAGATTGTTTATTAGCAGAAATTTATTTAAATAATATGATATATTTTGGTGAATTCTTGAAAGAAGACAAAGCATGGCGAGGAAATTTGAATTTAGTATGGGGTGATATGTTGTTAGAAAGAGACCCACATAACGGACTCGAATACTTGACTTTGGCCACATATGCAAAAAAAACAACCCGAAACCCTCCTACACAACCCGGCCAACCTCGTACCACACATAGAACTAAAACAGGCACACAAACAAGTAAATTAAGAGCAGCAGCTGCTGCTGCCGCGTCAAGCTCAACAGGTATTGAATTGAATTGTCCTAGAGTTTACACAAGACAACCTCCGCTTTATTGTCCAATTGAAGCATATAAGATTTATCGTTCTCGACGGCCGAATAATTGCTTAGATCGTGATTCACCATTCTATCTAGCTCCTTTATTTAAATCAAAAAATAATTCTAAAACATGGTACAAAGCCCTAGCTATGTCATGTCAAAGATTAGATGCTCTATTTTATTGTCTTTTTAAAAAAGCTGGCGTTGATTTAACTAGTTTAGCATCGATGAGTCAACAGCAACAGCAACAAGCAGTGGCAGCTGCAGCATCAATTATGGGTAATGAAGGTAACTCAATTTCTCCAGCTGGCTGGAAACCAGGCATGAAAGAGCCTAACCATATTACTGATGTTAATGAACTTGTAACAAATGGCTATGTTTCAAGTACAGTCCTATCAAGTAATGGGCTTGGAAACAGTCCTACTAATAATTCGCCTGCAACTACTAGTGTAGCTAACTCAAGTCAATTTTATTCCGCTAACAATAGTCAACATACTCAGCATATTGTTACTACTGTACCTGCTCAGGTTCAAGTTCAAGTTCAAATCCAAGTTCAATTAGTTTCTCAACAGCATCATCAGAATTCGAATCAGAGTTCTGCATTGACTTTACTAGCATGAATATAATAATTATTATTTACATTTTTTTTTGTTATATTCAATTACAGTTTAAATAAAATAATATTTGGTGATATTGTATAACTGATTATTTAGAATTTTGTTCTTGATGTGAAAATATGCCAAAAATTTTCAATGTAAAATAAAAGAGCAATTATATTAATCATTTGGTTTAAATTAGTTAAGTGTAAATTTAATTATTGTTGTTATTTATTTAGATTCCATTTGATTAAAAAAAACGAATTTTTATTTAAATTAAAATAAAGATTTAATAGCTTTAAAAATTTAAAAAAATTTCAATAATTATTTAGAATATAATTACACACATCAAAAATTAGCTATATTAAAATTTTTTTAGGCCTGAAAATAGCCTAATATGCTTGACTCATAATTCTCTAGACAAACAGATGATTGGTAATCTAGTAAATAATCAATCATATGAAAAAAAGGCAAAGTAAAATTTTTGATCTAATTTCATTTTTCATATATGATCAAACATATTAAATTTTATTTTCTATTTTTATGTAATAAAAATTAAAAATATTTTCGAGCATCGTTGAATTTTTAAAATTTGAATGACTCTCTCGGTTCCTATATTATGGAGTAGTAAGAGGAGCAAAGCATCGCATTTGCTTGCAGCTAACAAAACGTGAAGCAAGACGAAACTTTATATCAAACCGAGTAGTGAACAAATTGGATGTGCTGTCAACGTCTGTTGTCACAGCTAGTTCGATAAACCAGTTCAAAAACAGACTGGACAATGTCGGTAGAAACAAAAAAACGCAAAGTCTACTATAGCGGGATTAGGTTAGTCTTCCTGCTTTGTCAGTTTAGTTAAACTAAATTTGACCGTAGAATATTAACTATTATTATTATTATATAAAACAAATTAAAAATCAATATAAAAAGTTAAGCATTGAAATACACAAAATAGAGTAAAAAATTGAACTTTTAGAAAATCTCTTTTATTTAGGACATTGTGATATGCATATTTAATCAAGGAGTGTTAGACAAAAAATTTTTCACAAGCAATTTAAAACAATTTTTAAGTGGCATTGCAGGCCAAGAAAAACAAAGATCCTCTGTTATACTTTTCCTCGTCTTGACGACGACGTTTATCTCAATTAAACTAGAAAATTGTGCATACTAGTTATTTTATATAAAGATCTCGTATATGCCTAGTTTGGACGATTATTATGAATTTAATTTTATTTTTTAATTAGTAACAACATTGGTAAAACAACTATCAAATCCAGTCCAACGTAGCTTGGCTTCGCATGTCTTCTGCTTAGCTTATAGTACTATTATTATTATTAATATTAATCCTTTCAGCCTAAAAATAAAATTGAATATTTTGAAATATTCAGAATGAACGCATCTAGCTACTATTTTCATTTGATTAACCACAGTGAAGCTTTGTTTTTTATTGTATATCAAGACCTATGGTTGCCAATTATTTTCATTATTTATTTTAAAATATGTTTATCAAAATATTCTAAAGAGTCAGTTGTATGCTCATAAGCAAATATAAAATATATATTTTATTTTAAAATTATTTTTAATTTTTGGATTAAATTTTAAGAAATTTTTGGGATTAGGTCAAGTGAATTATACCTTCAAAGATGATTAATTAAATTTTTCCTTTAATTTATACTTAAAAAATTATTTTAAAAATTTTTACGCTTAAGTAACTATACACAAAAATATTTTTCATTATATAGCTTTTAGATTTAATTAATTTTTTTTTTTGCTTTTTTGTATATAAAATCTTTTCCTAATCTTAAAATACAAAATTCATATCATTTGAATTTAGAAAAACCCATTTTTTTTTAAAATTCGCTTGTTTACTACCATTTAATTTTTTTCTATTATTGCACATTTTAAATTCTCTAACTTCGGGATAAAGTCCTATTGGTCTTTAATAAAGAGAAATTTAAAGTTAATTCTGCATTTAGAATTTATAATAAGATTTCAATGCAATTTTGATTATAATGCAAATTTAAATTTTAATTAATTATAAGCCAAAATAAAATATATATGAACACAGAGAAAGAGAAAATTTAGAAAACCCAATTAAACTATTGTCTATTAAGCTTTTGAAACTTATATCCAAGATATAAATTAAATAAAAAAATTTGAATAAAAAATTTAATTTAGATTATGTCAGTGTCTTTCTAGAGAAATGGTATCCGCTTTATTATCAAGATGTCTAATGTAAATTTTTTCTATTAAAAATTATTTCTGATAAATTCTTAACTGTTTTTGCTTAGTCTAGTTCTCGGAACTCTATTTCCAGCTTACAGATCCTACAAAGCCATTAAAAACAAAGATATTCGCGAGCACATAAAATGGATGATGTATTGGATAGTTTTTGCATTATTTACAACACTTGAGACTTTTTCAGATATTTTTTTTTCTTGGTTTCCTTTTTATTATGAGATAAAAATTTTATTCATTCTTTGGATTCTATCGCCTGCAACACGCGGATCAAGTCTTTTGTATAAAAAAATTGTTCATCCATTGCTAAGTTCAAGAGAGAAAGAAATTGACGAGCTAATAGAAAAAACAAAACAACAAGGATATTCGACATTTTTACACTTGTTTTCCTCTGGATTTCAATATGCATCGAATATTTTTGTCAACTCAGCTATGAAAGGTCAATTTTTTTTAGGCAATCAATTAAAAAAGTCACTATCAATGAATGATGTTTACGATGAAAAAGTGAATTGCGTTGGAAATAGTAATCTTGAAAATAAACAGAATGGATATTTTAATAAAAAACATGAGCCGATTACAGAAGAAGAAAGTGATAATTCAGGTAATTTAAACTTGTAATTTGTAATATTTCATTTTAATTTTTAATTAAAGAGTTTGAAGGTGACATTCAGACGTATGTATCAAAACCTTCTAGAAGTAATCTTCCAAATAATGACAGTAAATTATTGACTAATAAATCAATATAGAATATAACTTTTCGAATTAATTTAGATCAATTTGGAAAATCAAGATCAAGATCAGTAAGAAAAAATGGTTCAAATATTCAAACCAGCATTAAAGATTATGAAGTAATCGATGCAGATATTCTTGATACAAAAAAAAATACTAACCGAAGACGTGCAAGCGCAAAAAATTTATCTGAAACTACAACTAATTATAAATCAAATGAAGTATGCATTTTATAAAAAGAATAGTATGAAAGATAATTAATAAAATTTTTAAAGTCAGCTCATTTCGGCACTATTACAAGAAACAAAAATCAACTAAAATTGAAAGCTACATCATCATCTACACTAGAATCGTAGTTTTCAGAACAAAAAAATTATTTCATTTAAATGATAAACATAAAACTTTGTAAAATATTTGTCAATAGATTTTTTTAAAGTTATTTATTATTTCGAAGCTCCTTTTATTTATATTAAAATGAAATTATTTTACTTTGATTGATTTTTAAATAAATATTTCTAACTGAATAAAAATATGCTCATTTTTTTGATTAAATTGAGAATTTCTAATAGTAAATGTTTTAACCAGAAGTGTTTGAAATTTTAAATTTAATTAGTATAAAAAAAAATAATGAAAATTATTATTTTTATTTATTTTATTTATGATAATTGAAATAAAAAAAAAAAATTCTGAATTTTATTAAAAAGACCATAAGGATATCAACATGATATAAAATATTTGACTCTATTGAATTGGATATTTAAATATAAAAAGAATTAGATACAAAAAATTTTGGATTTTCTCTATCTGTCAATTTTATATTACTTAATATTTTATGATAATAAACTTTTTTTAATTTTTTTAACTTTACATCCTTTTAAATTATGGTGATTACAGTGATAAAGAAAATATAAAAATTTTTATACATTTTTTAAACTAAAATATACATTCAATTAAATAATTGAAATTATTTTTTTTTTGTATCAAACATTGATTAATCCGTTTCGTCTTCATCAAATTTTATTCCCTTTGGTTTCTTTTTTTTTACTACACTATGGCTACTTTTTCGATTAAATGTTTTTTTTGTAATGCTGAATTTTTTTAAACCCATACCATTGGAACTATTCAATGACTGACTTAAATTCTGATTACAAGATTTGCTCTCTTCTTTCGAAATAAATCCTGTTTGTTTAATCAAATTTGCATTTTCACTCTTTAATTTCAAATTTGTTTCATATAGTTTAAAAATAAGATTCTTTAGTTCTATTGACGATGATTTTGTATGTTTAAGAATAATTCTAAAATTATTGTTTAATATTTTGAATTCAAGATCATAAGTCTCGTTTTCATTAACAAATCTATTAATTTCAAATTTTTCAAAATTTATTGATGAATTCAAATTACTCCAAAATTCATCATAACTTCTATCTTTATAAAAATTTTCATCAAATTCACATTCCCATACTTTCTCACCATTAGTTACAATCATTTTTAATTCATTTTTATCCGCCGTTTCTTGATTACTTTTATTTTTAAAGTAAATTAAATAATTACCATTTTCTTTAATATCATAGTAGGAAGTAATTCGGTCGGTTTGATTAAATGCCGTTTCACTATTCATTCTAAAAAATTTTGTATACCAATTTTTTTGAATATTGTTTTAAACTATAATTAAAATTTTGAAAATCCAAATAGAAAATATATTTGGTTATATCTATAATTCATTCTTATAATTTAAAATGATTTAAGAACAATATCAAGCAAATTCTAACTTAACTTTTCATATAATTGATTAATTTATTTTTGTTTTTTATACTTTAGAAAAGAATGAACTTAAAAGACACAAATTTGATGATAAAAAAAACCGCGGGGCTGTTTGCAACTATAATAATATTACAGAACTTTCAAGAATAAACTTGATTATGCAACTATGCATGCCATATCCTCTAAATGCACAATTCAAAGAACCAATTTTAAACATAATATTTATTAATGTTTTGTTTTGATCTTAACTCTTTTTCCCAATTTTAAATTTTATTTTTTCGTATTTAAACGTTTCTATATTATCATTGGATACAAGATGATATAGAAACAGGATTTTTTATTCGTCCATGCTTATTATTCCTTAAATAACTAATATTACTCTTTATTAAGCTGTTAAATAATTTTATAAGTGGTAAAATTTGTGGTAAACGTCTTTGGACCATGCACTAAAGTAGATCTCGCCCATGCTATAATGTTTCCGCATCGAACACTGAAAGCTTTAGTTTAATGCGTCATTACGCTATTAGAGCATGCGCTCCAATTTAACAACATTATAGCATGGGCGAGATCTTCTTTGGTGCATGGTCTAAAGACGTGTTTTAACTTGTGGTGCAGCATAATCGAACGAGGGAATACGGTATATATTTGATTCTTTTAAACACAAAAGCTAAAAAACCGTTCCACTCAATAACTAAAGATATTAATAAATTTTTCTATCTTTTTAAAAACCACAAGGCCATATGGACGTGGGACATCATATCGTTTATGACTTCCATTACTTGAGCTAAAAGTTTAAAATTTAAAATGACATTAATTATAAATAATTTAGTTTAGATTTAACGCTCAAAGGCCGAAGGGATTTTTTGACCCATTTTATTTGACTCGATTTTTTACTTTTTTTTCGATTATTTTTTACAAAAAATTAAATAATCTTATAATATGTTTGATTTAAGATATGATTGAAAAAAAATATAAAAAATGATTAAATTTATTGAATAAAAAATAAATCAAGGAAGTAACAAAATGAGTTCAAAAGACCCCTCCGTCCTTTGAGTGCTAACTAAATAATATAAATATATACATATATATAATATATATAACTTTTAATCTTAATTAGTTACTTATTTATTTGTTTATCTGTATCGAGAAGTGTTGTGTACCGTTAGTGACGACCACTGGACAACCAATTTTCTGTGTTCGCCGTTTTGATGGTCGTGCACAAAAATAAAATTGAAAAAATTTGATTGATAAAAGAATTGAGTATAAGAAAAAAAGTTAAAGTTCAGAAATTTTTTCCCTGCGGTCATCAAGACGCCCAACACTAAATAATGGTGGTCCAGTGGTCGTCATTGACAGTACCCAACACTAGGACTGAGCCAAAATATGAAAAAAAAAGATTAAAAAATACGATAAAGATACAAATCAAAATAGGAATTTAAATTAAAACTCAATTTCAATTAAACAACCTGATAAAAAGATAGAAAAAAAATAGCGTTACACTAGATGTTTATTTTTATATTTAATAAATCAATTATTGTTCTTGATTTTAAAATAAGGATTGGAAATTTTCTATCTGAATGGTCTAGTTAATTTTGCAATAACATGAATACTCTTAATAAGCACATCAAATATGAGCATATATTATTTAAATTCATATTATCGCTTTAGAATTTCTTTTTTTTTGTTTTTCAGAGAAAAATATATATAAAATCCTACAAAAACTAATTCAATTTTTAACTAAATTTTGAAGCTATACCAAAATTAAAAATTCCATTAAATCATATCTTCTGTTTGAATAAAGAAAGGGATTGAATCAACCCTGAAAAGAAAATGAGCGAAGTTAATGGTTTTAATTCAAGCTTAATAAATTCAAATAGTATAAGCAATCATCAAGCTCTATCGTCATCATCAATGTCGAGCACTTCAAATTTATCCTCTTCATCTACTTCATCCACGACTAACTGTTTAATAACAAATTCGATATCGAACAATGTTTTACCCGATTCAAACATGCCTGTTATAACCAATCGTTCTCAAAGTCCTGTATTTTTACATGAAATAAATATGCCACAATCTGTAATGGCTGAAAATTGGTGCTATACTCAAGTTAAAGTTACAAAATTCAGCTATGTATGGACAATAAATAATTTTTCATTTTGTCGCGAAGAAGTTGGTGAAACGTTAAAAAGCTCAACATTTTCGGCTGGCATAAACGATAAATTAAAATGGTGTCTCAGAGTCAACCCGAAAGGTCTTGACGAAGAGAGCAAAGATTATCTATCGCTTTATCTCCTATTAGTTTCTTGCTGTAAAAATGAAGTACGAGCAAAGTTTAAGTTTTCTATTTTAAATGCTAAAGGCGAAGAGACTAAAGCGATGGAAAGTCAAAGGGCATATAAATTTGTTCAGGGAAAGGATTGGGGTTTCAAAAAGTTTATTCGTAGAGACTTTTTACTAGACGAGGCAAATGGTTTGCTTCCTGATGATAAACTTACTTTATATTCCGAGGTTAGTGTTGTGACCGATTGTGTTAACATCAGTGGCCAAACATCTATTAATCGATTCAAAATACCCGAATGTCGTTTGTCCGATGATTTAAATTGCCTTTTTGAGAATTCGAATTTTTCTGACGTTGTTTTAGTTTGTGGTAAAAAAGAATTTAAAATGCACAAAGCCATTTTGTCATGTAATCACATAATTTTGTTTCTTTTTTCCTTAAATATTTAAAATGATTAAATTTTAGCTCGAAGTGTTGTATTTGCAGCTATGTTTGAACATAAAATGCTTGAAGGGAACAGTAACAGAGTAATGATTGAAGATGTGGATCCAGAAATAATGACCGAGATATTACGCTTTATCTATACTGACAGAGCTAATGGTATAGATAAAATGGCCGATTTGTTATTAGCAGCTTCAGATAAAGTAAACAAATTTTCAAATTGAGGTTAAATATTAAATTAAAGCTATAAAAATTTATTTAAAAATTTTATTAAAAAATTTAATTTTTATAAATTTGATTCTTTTTTCAATTTGCACAAAATGTTAGTTCTATTCACTTTTTTTTTTTTTAAATTTTAGTATGCTTTAGAGAGGCTAAAATCGTTGTGTGAAGAATCATTGAGTAATAATTTAGATACTGAGAATGCTGCTGATACTCTTATTTTGGCTGATATGCACAGTGCCAGTCAATTAAAAGCACATGCTATTGAATATATTAATACGTACTGTAAAATTTTGACAATTTTAACAAAATTTAAGTATTTTCTTTTAGACACGCATCAGATGTGATAGAAACTAATGGCTGGAAAAATATGACCAAGTGCTATCCTCACTTGGTTGCTGAAGCATTTAAAGCACTTGTTAATCAACAGAGCCCCACAGTAGGACCAGCTAGAAAGAAAATTAAATTATAGAAATGGATTCACTTTTTTTTTTGAAATGTATGCAAAGAAATCTCAGGTGCAAAATAGTAAAATTGTGTAAATATTGAAAAAAGCTTTATATTTTCGAATTAAAGAGTTGAAAAATGTGTTTGAATTTTTTATTTTATTTTTAAGGACATTGTAAAAAAGATAAGCTCTTGATTGTTCTCCTAGAATCACTCTTCCGTTGTACTTAGACACTATTATTTCTCGTTTTGATTGTTATTTGACTAAGCTCAATTTTGATACAATACTGTAATAGAATATTTTTTTGCTATTTTAGAAAATATTAAATTGTTACTCGAAATTAATTTGGTTTTTTTGATTTTTAAAATATTCATTAGATCAAGAAATTTCAAATGAATTCTTCAACAATTACACGAACATTTATTTATTTTCAAAAATTTTTTAGAAAAAAATTGATAAATATTAATTTTAAAATAAAATGTTTATCTCAAATAAATTTTTAAGAATGTTTACTTCTTGCGATCTTAAGAATATTAGTTAATTTTTCAAGTTCAAATTAATTGTGAAATATAATAATTTAACATTTTTCCAAGAAATCTAGAATTAATAAATTAATATCTGCTAGGCAGATTGATTTAGCAGTAAATAGCTTTGACTATTGAACGAAAGTTCTTATTATTTTTTAAATAACTTGAAAGTCTTAAATAAAAGCAAGAATTCTTGTTGATATTATGGCAAAATTAGACCTATCTAATTTAATTTGTATTATAAATGCTGCATTTGATGAAATCTTAATCTTAATTTCTAGACAAAAAATTAGTCACTATAAAAAATTAAAGAAAATAATCGAGTATATTTAGCGTGTAGTTTTTCAAAATGAACAAGAAATTTTTTGAAAATAATAATAAAAGCAAAATTTCACTAGATGATTCGTAATCATCTAAATTATTACTGTCTATATATTTATACTTTAAAAATTTAAAACATTCAATTCAGAGATTAAATAAGATTTAGATAATTTCACTTTTAAAAACGTAATGGGTGATAGTGATGAAGAATACTCACACAACAAATCGGGAAACGGATCCTTTAATAACTCAATGAAAAAAAATCGTGACAAGTTTTACCGTGAACGCGACGATCAATCCAATTCATTTAATTATCAAAATAATCGGCGTGATTGGAGCGATGATCGAAATAGAGGCGAGTGGAAATCGGCCACCAATCGTTCAACAGCTAATTTTAATTCAAATGCTGGATATCCTAGAAAATATCAATCCGGACAAGATTCAAGTCCTCCTCCACACAAGAGACGAAAGGATTTTGATACAGGACACCAAACCGACTATGGAAGACATCTGACTGAATCTGATCACGCTACCCAACCTCCTCTTTTGTCATTTAAGCAATTTTTGCAGCAACAAGACGATAACATTAGTGACGAAGAAGCAATCAAAAAATATAATGAATATAAAAACGAATTTAAAAAAACTCAAATCAACAATTTTTTCCTAGAGCATAAAGAAGAAGAATGGTAAAAAAAAAAATAAATATTTTCATTAATTATTTAACTTAATATTAATTTGATAAAAGGTTCAAATTGCGTTATCACCCCGATGAAAACTTCAAACGGAGAGATGAGCAAAACAAGAATGTCGTTCATCGACTAAAAATTTTTATGGATCTTTTAGAAAAAGGATGGGTCGACAAGCTAAATTTGGATGCTTCTAAGTCAAATGAAATTGTAAAATTTCTGGACGCATGTGTAATAAAGTTGGAAGGAGGATCTGATGAAGATATTTTTCGATTATTAGATGGAGTTGAAAGCAAAGAGCAGGAAAAAATCCATGAATCAAATGGAGAAGGCTCTGCCAGAGTTGAAGATCAAAAAGAAAACGATGCCCAGATACAAGACAATGGCAATGACTCTGAAAATAAAGCCAAAGCTCAGGATAGTGGAAGTGAGTCCGGCGCATACACAGACTCGGACTCTGAAAGCGATAAGAAAACAAGAAAGAAAAAGTCAAGAAATTCGAAAAATAATTCGAAATCATCAAGTCAATTGCACAAGACAGCTTCAATTTTTATGCCAAAATTGTCACCATCTGTTGGTAAACAAGATTTAGAAAATCTCTGCAAACAATATGATGGTTTTAAACGAGTTGCTTTATCTGACCCGGCGCCAGAACGAGGTTTTTATCGACGTGGTTGGATCACTTTTGAGTCGAATGTTGATGTTAAGAAAATATGCTGGGATTTACAAAATATCAAAGTCAAAGACTCGAATCCTGGAGCGATTGTAAACAGAGAGATCGCTTCACGCATTCGCACGTCCATTTCGATGGCAACTTATCAGAAACGAGTAGCAAAAAATGATTTAAAACTAGCAATGAAAGTTATACAAAATATGGACAAAAAATGGAATATTTGGCAAAACAAGGAGGAAACTAAATCAAAAGAAATTGAAAATAAAGAAACTCAGGCAATTAGCGAAGAAGTCGCAAACGATAAAGATGAAGCTGCAAAAGCCCAAGAAGAATATCTTAAATTAGAAGAATCTGGATTCAGTCCACTAGCAACTCACGAGTCATTAGATTTGGATCACAGTTTTTATGGACCCAATCCATTGCTCGAAAACATAACTGACTATTTGGTGGATGAAGCAAATGCAGAAGAAAGTGAATTATTGGGAGATGAAGAAGCACAAAATAGAAATGGATCTGATTTCGAAATTGATCAAAATTTTTTGAAAGCACTTGATAGATTGATTTTGTATTTAAGAGTTGTTCATTCTATTGATTTCTATAATTCTATAGAATATCAACAAGAAGATTCAATGCCTAATCGATTAGGAATAATATTTGTTCGACCAGCACTAAATTCGAATTATAAAATTAAAAATGAGGACGTAGAAGAATATGTGAAAAGTTTTGAAAACAAGCTTAAGCCCTATGTTGATTATAGAGAAAAGATTGATTTAGAATTAGCTCGAAAATTGGGCCTAAAAGATCGCAAAGAAGAAATAGAAAAATTTATTAAAACAAATACTCAAGAATTGGCACCAGATCGATGGTTGTGTCCATTATCTGGTAAACGTTTTAAAGGCCCGGAATTTATTCGAAAACATTTGTTTTACAAGCACATGGAAAAAATAATTGATGTCAAAAAAGAAGTTGAATATTTTAATAATTACCTCATGGATCCTAAAAGGCCGCAATTGCCAGAGCACCCTTCTAATAGATCTGGAGGACAAACCGGTGGTCAAAGTCAAAATCAAGCTCAATCTTTTCAACAATATCCATTAAATCAACCAGTTAATTACACTAGTCCAGGCATGATGAACCAAATGGTTGGCTATCAACAAATGAGACCCAATTGGTCTGCAAGCGGATATAATATGCCAGATGTTGTCCAAAACTTTAATCAGTCGGGTTTTAATTCACAATATGGTTATCAAAATTACCAATCTAATTTCAAAAAAAATTCATATCAGGCTTCATCTCAGCAAAATTCCTTTCAAAGACGAGGGTAATGTTAAAATTTTCTCTTCTATAATCTTTTAATTTAATCTTTATTTATTTATTATAGTCAGAGAGAAATGATTCAATACAAAGATTTGGACGCTCCAGATGATTCTTAGAGCTTATATTTTGTCTATTAATTGTGTAAGATGTTATTCTAATTTTGGTTTCATCTCATTTAATACCAAATCTTTTGGTAAATATGTCTAGATTTGAATAAAATCTTAAAAAAATTGTGACGTTTTTTTTTTTTAAATGT